>JAWQUT010000099.1:1808084-1830771 GCA_033807755.1 Ellobium chinense | reverse complement strand
AACACAAGTAAAAAAAAATACCAAACTTCAGGAGAAAACTTCTAGGCACACACAAAAAAAAAAAAAACCAACAAAAAAACCCAATCAGCTGGCATTAATTGCCTCACCGTTTAGGCACATAAAATTTGTTTTTGAAAATTATACACTGCTGATATCTCTTCGGAATAAGAAAAACAACAACTTTATAATACTGCTGCTTACTGCCCTTCTCACACTTCCGGCATCAGCCTTCTGCATATTTAACTATATGTGCTGATCTGTAGCACTGCTATCTCCTACAAGAAAAGACAACTCTCTGTTCTGCAAATTTGTAATTTGAAGAAGCTGAATCATGTCCCTTACCCTTTCCTGACATCAGCTTTCCAGCTGTCTAACCATTCATGCTGTGTTACTCCTTCAAGCCATCTAAGAAGTCAGGTCTTCTCACTAATATAGCAAGATTGTCTCCCTTCAGCAAAGCTAATAGGCTGAAACACAGTGCTCCTAAAGGGTGCCCGGACATTATGCCGAAAGACTTTATGCCGAAAGACACTATGCCGAACGGACACTATGCCGAAAGACACTATGCCGAACGGACGTTATGCCGAATGGACATGATGCCGAACGGACGTTTTGCCAAACGGACACTATGCCGAACGAACACTATGCCGAAAGGACACTTTGCCGGTTGACACTTTTCAGAGTTTCTGCCGCTGTTCTTCTAAATGGTAAGTGTTAGCTGAATGCCGTAAGAGAAAGAGAAAGAAAGCGCAGGAAAGAAAGAACGAGAGAGAGAAAGAGAGAGAGAGAAAAAGAGAGAGGAAATGAAGGATTAACAGTAAAGATGGGATAATAAAAGAAACGAGGACTTGCACTGGTAGTGAGATATATTTAGTTAATTAACTGGAAGGATAAATAATGCTATTAATGAATGTGATACAAGTGAACTAGAGTTTGATTATTCGTCGCTCTTGACGAGTTGAGTATGTGAATTGTATTAACCTTTATATTGCAGTATCAGAAAGATATCTTTTCATTCACATGAATCCGTCTGACTCGCTCGCAGTGAAATTACACATAATTAGACGCTCGTAAGATACTATTGAACGTAATTTCAGTTTGAAACATCGAAATTAAATACTAACAATTTCAAATCGCTCTTTCCCGTTTCATCTGAAACATTCGCTTCTTATTCCATTTTATTTTATACTTTCAGGCCTAACCATGGAGTTCATCAGCACAAAATTTGGAGGTAGAAAATTACTGTATGAGGGCCAGGCTTACGTTATTGATAAAATAACTGAAAGTGCAACCTACTGGAGGTGCTGTCGCCGTCGGACTTGCAATGCTCGTCTAAAAACAGTCAATGACATTATCACTGGCACCGTTCCCGAGCATTGCCATCCCCCCGATGAGGCAAAAAATGTCACGATGAAAGCAGTCCATAACATCAAGACTCGGGCGGATGTTTCTGATGAGGCTACCTCAAGCGTGGTCCAGAATGTGATCTCTACTTTCCCCCTTGCAGCTGCCGGGAGTTTACCAAGCAAAGAATCATTGCTCAGAATGGTTCGTCGCAAAAGGAGAGCACCAGACAGTGACGATATTGCGGATGAACAAAGGCATACAACCCGAGGGGACTCATTTGTCAACTACCAAGATGATGACTTGCTCATACTAACTACTGGAGCCAATCTGGATCTGCTGGCAAGCAAAACTCACTGGTTGGCTGATGGCACATTTGACTCTGCACCCCAAGGCTATCAATTCTATACCATCCATGCGCTGTTGGATCAGTGCAGAACGGTGCCTTTGGTGTACATTATATCAAAGAGTAAATCAGTGGAAACATACAAAAATCCAGCACTTAAAGGACCAGCGCCGATTAGAGCCAGTGTCAATTTTGATTGATTTTGAACGCGCTGTCATCAACGCCTTTAGCAATAACTTCCCGAGTGCAACGATTAAAGGATGCTTCTTTCAATTGGGCCAATGCCTCTGGCGGAAATTACAAGAGTTAGGCCTGGCTGTATGGTATAGACAAAGCCCTGACCATTCACTCTTGATAAAAATGATTCAAGCTTTAGCCTTTGTCATCCCCGAGAAAGTCGCGGAGACTTTCCAGGTACTGCTCCACTCATTAGATGAGGAAGTCGATGCTCTTTTGGGAGAATTTTTTGCTTATTTTGAGTCTGCCTGGCTTGGTGTTGTACAGCGACCTGCCTTTCCAATAGAGATGTGGAATATGTGAGACAGAGTACAAGTCGATATTCCCAGAACAACAACTCCATTGAGGGCTGCCACCGAGCTTTTGATATCCGTGTGGCCATCACCCATCCCTCTTGTAGAAAAAATAAGGAGAGAACAAGCAGACAATGAACTACTCATCGAACAAGCGAAAGCTGGAATCTCAACAAAGGTCCCGAAGAAGTCATATGATGCTATTAACAACAGGATCAAGAATCTTGTCTCAAAAAGGGAAGACAGGGAACCTCTTGAGTTCCTGCGTGCCCTTGCACACAATCTGTAACTTTGAATAGCTCAACAATTTTTTTCCATGCTGTCTTTCTACCTGTTTTAGTATTCTGTTTATTAGCTTTTTTCCTCATCTAATACTTCTATTTCAATCTTTCTTCTTATATTTCATATGAACTGAATAAAGATTTCAAAGCCCCTACCCTACCCCNCCCAAAAAAAAAAAAAAAAAAAAAAATGAATAAAGAGCATATTGTCGGTTCGGCATAGTGTTCGTTCGGCATAATGTCCGTTCGGCAAAACGTCCATTCGGCATAGTGTCCGTTCGGCATAACGTCCGTTCGGCAAAACGTCCATTCGGCATAGTGTCTTTCGGCATAGTGTCCGTTTGGCGTAGTGTCTTTCGGCATAGTGTCTTTTGGCATAACGTCTTTCGGCATAACATCCGGACACGCTCCTAAAGAAAGTGTTGACTAGTTCTGAATATATATTCTACACTTAAGGTGATCAAGAACAAGTCTGGCTATAGTGAAATTACAAAAAATCAGCCTGATAAGTTTTATTAACACTCTGTGAACCACAGTCATGACAACTTAATGTCTAAACAACACCCCTCTTAGTCTTAGTCTTATGACATGAATTTACAATAACAGCCTGGTCTCATTTTTGTGACCCTGGTATACTAACGTAAACTTGGGTGCAAAACATGTATTGTGACTATAGGGTACACAATATGTTAACTTCTTTGCCACTTCAAGTCTTAGGAGAGGCTGATCTGAAATGCTTTGTGATCTCATTGACAGACACTTAACTGATGGCTTCAGCGTTGATAAGGAGCTGTATTATAAGATGCAGAATCCTACAGGTCAACCTTGATCGCACACTCTTCACAAAATCCTGCATTGTTAGGAAGACATCCTTGTAGAATTGTTAAATAAAGCTTGTGATATTACTAAGCCAAAGCTTACATATAAAAAAAAAACCAAACACCAAACAACAGAAACCAACTTCAAAATTCAATATTAATGGTACAGACACACATGGCACTGATCAGCAGTTTCTTCTCCCTGAAAGCGGACAGGCAAGGTTAAGCATTTCCAGATAAGTCTACTCCGCTTAATCGCAACTTCTATTTAAGTGCACAATTTTCTACAGTACAAAATGCTGTATTTCTCTACAAAAGTCACTAGATAATTGTGATTCCTTTTAACCACAACTACCCCTGTGCTCCTGAGGAGTTATGATTAAGTGGAGTTGACTGTTACTGACAAATTTATCAACCTATCAACCGAACTGACAAGTACAGGAATACTGCTCAGCCTTCATGAAATTCTATCAACATACTTTCAGAGGGTGAAAACGTGGTGTCTGTGTTCAGTAAAAATTAATCTCACACAAAATTAAGGTACCCATGTTTACAACAGACTTAAAAGCAAAGCTTTCACCCATCAAAAATGTAACAACTGCTAATAATCAAGTAGAAACTGCCGTGACACTTTCCATCTTTAAAACTATGGAATGATTTCAAGTGATGTTCTTGGAACTATAATAATCTTTTATTCTGAACTATTCCTTGGACTGAGGTCAAAAGGATTATCTCAGAAAGGCTGCACTTTTTTAGATTTCTAGAAATTCTAAAAGGTGAAGCATCCTTGCATGTCTCACTTTCTCCTCCATTTACATGAAGAACACTCATTAAAATTTTGTATCAGCTTTAGAATGGGACCTAACACTCTTGGATTTCCGTGAATTCTTAAAGGAGACACATCACTGCACATTTTACTATTTTCTGCACTGACATAAAGGACACACATACTGTTTGATATTAGCTTTAGAATAGGACCAGGCACTCTTGAATTTCTGAGAATTTTTAAAGGTGAGACATCTTTGCATGTTTCATTTCCTTCTACATTAACACAAATGAAGCACATAATATTTGGTATCAGCTTTAGAATGGAACCCACCACTGTTGTTGGATTTCTGAGAATTCTCACAGGAGACACCTCACTGCATGTTTTGCTATCTTCTGCACCGACATGAAGGACACACATAATGTTTGGTATCACCTTTAGAGTGAGACCTCTGAATACAGATAACATGGAACCAGCGGCCACAGTTTCCATCACAGTCTACCCAGTCAATGAGCATGTCTTTGGAATGCGGAGGAGAGGATCTCATGCACATTTGGCACTTTGAGTCATCATCACCCTCCTCCTCTTCCTCCTCCTCTTCTTCATCTGCTGATTCTTTCTCACTGTCATCACTACTGCTGCTGTTACTTTCATCATCAGTGTCATCACCCTCATCGTCTGAGTCTGATGAATTGGAAGAACTGCTGTCTTCTTCATTTTTCTTTGTCCTCCCTGATTTGTCCATTTGTTTTCTTAACATTTTCTTTGGCGAAGATAACTGACTTTCTTCCTCTTCACTGCTGCTGCCTTCATCTGAAGTGCTGGTGCTGCCATCACTACTGCTGTTGCTGCTACTGTCATTTTTGCTGCTGTGCTTGCCATTGCTGCTTGCACTGTTGTTGCTACTCTTGCTGCTGCCAGCACTGCTGTTGCTACTCTTGCTGCTGCCAGAGCTGTGGCTACTACCACTGCTGCTGTCACTATCAGCACTACCAGAATCATCACCATCACCATCACCATCACCATCACCCTCAGCTTCCACCTCCTCAGTTGTTACCACACTTTCCTCAACCAAGTCTTCACTTTCCTCCACGCTTGGCTCTTCTTTGCTATATGCATGTTCAACTGAAGATGGATTGTGAGTTTCCAACACCTGGTCAGCAACCACAACTTCATTCCTCTCATGAGCCGATTCATTGTTTGAGACATCTGCTCCACAGCTCTTTGTCAAGCATGAATTCTCTTCAGTGCAGTCCATTTCTTCCCTTTCACCCTTCTCTGTGTCATTATCCATCTTGAAATAATCATGATCCATTAGAGAGAGACGCTGCAGATTTATCAACTTTCTCTCAGCCTCACCAACATGCTCTTCCTTATCCTTCTCAGCTGTTTCAACAGTTTCTTCCTTGTCAACTTTCACACTTCCCATGGATTCATCAAGGGAGACACTGTTAGCAGTATCATTACTGGAAGTCTCATTCTTTGCTGAACCATACTGGGAGCCCTCTAAAGAGGTCTGGGATTCCCTCTGCCTTGCCTTCTTCCTCTTTTCCTTCTTCTTCTTTTTCTTCTTAGACTTCTTTCTCTTCTTCCGTTCTTTCACAGGGCTGATATTGGCTGTTTCATCACCTTCTGTCTCCTCTTCCATCTCCTCCTCCTCTCTACTATCATGTTCATTCCTCTCCTGTTTGTTCTTTTTCTTCCTTTTCTTTTTTGACTGTTTTGCACGTTTAGATCTGTGCGAACTATGCTCCTCTACATCTTCATTACTCTCATCGCTCATCCCATTAGCATCAATACCACCATTTGTCTGCTCACTGCCATTTTCAAGGACACTGTTATCATCTTTCTCTTCTTCTTCTTCTTCTTCGTCCTCCTCCTCCTCCTCTTCACTATCTATTTCCATATTCTCAGTGGCTGCAGCTACTGAATCCGTTTTCACAGTTTTTAAGACAATACTTGTTTCACCAACACTCTTAACATAACTTGCGCCTGGTGTACCACTAGTACCAGCTTCATTCAAGCTGTCCTCGGACTGAAATCTTTTCTGAATAACTCCTTTGTCATGGCCAACCATTCTGCTGTTGGTCTTGTCCTGAGAATTGGCTCTATTTATATCACCATTGGGGTATCTTCTGTCATAGTCTTCCCTGCTCTCCGCAATAATATCGTTAATGACGTCATCGAGGTGGCCACATACGACCTTCCAACTGTCTTCCACATTCCCTTTCGAATGTGATGAAGATGACACCTCTGAAAGGCCACTTTCTTGATATGTCTGAACAAATTTTGCATCTTGCTTTTGAAACAATGAGTCTGGATCACATTTCAGTCGAGTAATTGTCTTGCTATTAGAGGTGATGTGTTTTTCGGACTCTTTCTTTTGTTCTTTCTCTATGGCTGTTTCTGCATTCCCTAAGTCACTAGTCTTTGCTTGTTTATTTATGTAACCATAGTGTTTCAGAAACTTCGTGACAGAAGGTTTTTTACCTTTTCTATTTGTCTTTGCTCGATACAACAGCTTGCATGCTAAAAACCGAGCATAACAGAGTTTTGCTGAATCTGGTTTCTCCCTCTCGACAACAGCGGCATCATTTTTCCCCAGCCCCAGCTCTTGCTCTCCTTGATTTGAATCACTGGTTTCATTCCAATTTTCCTTCCTACCTGCCTTGAAATTTTCTGCCGCACTGGTGCCATTTTCCACATCTCCATTGGACACTGGCACATGTTTCTCTTTTTTTCTCTCATTATTCTCCCCCTCATCTACAAGTAATACATTAGAATCAGAATCATCACTGATCTCCTCCGCAATCTTGGCTTCACTGTTGGCGTTGCCCACCAGCTCAGCTTGCTGCAGTAATACATGCCTTGCTGATTTATTGGACATACGAAAATGGGAGGGTGGAGCATTCAAATCTACATCCTGGTACTGTGATGGAGCTTTTGGGTTGAGAGGGAAGACACCGGTGGATGAAATGGCTAGGCGAGTGCTGAGCAAGACATAGTGTTTTTTGTTCCTTAACAAAGCAAGCAGTTTGTCAACAAATGCCTCACTAGACTGGACACTTTCTGAGATGTGTTTTTTCAGCAAATGCAACACTCCACCATGGTGGCCTGGGAAAACATATTTGGCAATATCTGATGGAACACAGTAGAAATATACAGAATCGGAAACACAGCTAGAAATGAGTTTTTCACTGAGTAAGGATGAATTTCCATTACATATTACGACCAATGGTCTCTCCTTGACAATACTTAGGATCACCTGAAAATACTGAAACACAACGCTTGGCGTGGGCAGACCATGTTTTGTGATAGCATTGATCACATCTGGGTGTGTAGCATTTGTCACTTTGGGCCAGATAAGCATGAGCGGGAGAAAGCGACCACAGGCGGTCAAAGTGGCAAGTGCTGTAACTGAATTTCCCATGATGTTGTAATATTGAGTCCTAGCTAACCGGAAGGTGCTTAGATCAAATGCTAACACCTGACTAGCAGTTAGATTCTTGCGAGGCAAAAAGCTGTTGTACAGCCTGCGCAGCGCTGAGTAGTGAGCATCAAGTCTGCACCGCAGGATGTCTTTGCTCTTGACATCTGTATTTGGTGTGAAAAGAGGAGCATTACGCTCATACAAGTCCTTACAGTACACATCTGAAATAGGCACCGAGGATGTGGTGGAGAACCTTCTAGCAAACATCTCCTGGCACTTGGACATGACCGTGTTCACATTGACCACAAATCCCATGCGAGACATGCGAAGGCAGCACAGTACCACAGCCTTCTCCTCGTCCTCAGTCAGTTTTTCTGTGTTCTGGGTGAGATGGATGAGATCTCTCTCTGACACTCTAAAGAGCTTTGCAGCATCTGCAGTGGACAAGGAGCCTCTCGTGACTGCCTCCACAGCATCTCTCATGGACTCCTCCGTTTTCGTGGTTGAACTCTTGGGTGTTACAGACCTGGGTATGAAAACAACACATTTTCTTATAAAAATGATACTCAAGAAATCCTTATGTCCCAGTAACTGCACCAGAAAGAGAATATCCTAATCTCTAGTAGAGAAATTATAAATCATGCTGAACTCTTCATGACTTTCTCCGCATAAGTTTTCATGACTGTGAAGAGGGACTTTGTCATACAAAAACTTGTTAATCACAGCTACAGCCTATTTCCCCTCCCCCCAAATCACTCATTTGCAGTAGCGAAATCTTTTTTTTGTACATTTCAAGCCATGCCATCCAGGAACTGGGTAATCAATTTCAACTTTGTCTTACTGCCCAATAGCTTGGAAGCTACATCCCTTGCCTCAGGCCCATGTTTGTCTAAAGGAGTCTTATTTCTTCCCCCAATATTAGCACAGTGGAGCACACTTAATATGAACATGCTTAGTGTGTAAACATGGATATTGTGTCCAATATTTTTGGTCCCGATTTTTCTCCTCTAAGGATACATCTCTTTTGTAAATAAGTACACTTATGGTCGGTTCCAAGGTGTACATGGTATCCATGCTCCTTTGTATGTTTTTTTACAGACCTGAGATTTATGCTGCAACTTGGGCTGGTCGGTACAAAAATAACTCAGTTAACCATAATATGTCATATATGTTAAATCTGAAAACGTGGATCTTTTTCCAATGTGTTTTTTGAAATAACAAAAACAGTTCAAAATGTATACAGACATTCAAAGTGATCATTTTAACTTCCATACTTACAAGCCATCATTATCAATGATGTTCTCAGCACTGACATTTACCAGCTGTGGCATCTTTTCAGTGATGCTGTCTAGAACCGTGGCTGGAACATAGTCAAAAAAGAGCTGCTCCAGGTGCTTCATAGTTGGAATGGCCTTCTTCACAGAATCCCAGACAAACTTGTCCATCTGGTCCTGCCAATGACTGCTTGGAGCTAGAATGGCTCCTTTCAAGTTCTGGAGAGTGGATTCACAACAATAGTCTAGTGTTCCATAATAATGTGATTAACGATCAGGCATGGCAGCAACAGATGGCAAAATTTTTCAGAGCAGTGATTAAGATATGTTTTGTGTTCAAGAAAGGAAGCTGTTTTATCATTCTTTCTATATAATTTTTTTTTTTTTTGCTTACTGAAATGTCCTTGTTTTCAGATCTCATTTTCAGTCTTCTAAAAATTTTCAGAAACCTGCCATCCCTGAAAAAGCTACAGTGGACAAGCACAGTATTCTGAAGGACAATGGGACAATGACCTGCGAAGTGGAGCCACTACGACATGGGAATACCCCAAACATTGTGAAGCTCGTTTCTCCAAACTGAAAGTAGCAGGCAGACAAAAAAGATACAGAAGAAATAGTGAACCACTTACCAAGCAAGCAACACCAGCTTTGTTCAAAAACTTTGCTGCATCTTCCCAGTTTTTAACCCTGATGCCTCCCAAGTCCACATACTTCCACTGAGAACAGAAAGAAAAAAAAAATAATTAGAGAATAACGACTTGTTATAATAGATGAATTTGTATGTTTATCTACAGAACCCATGCAAATCTGTGGTGATATTTAAGAAATTACTTGTTTGTTCACCTGCATGAAAATATTTATCTGTCAAGCTACTTAAACAACAGCAAAAACGAGAATAACTATGTGTGGAAGACTTTACTTCCACCGGCACAACTTAACCATTCTGGCCAAACCAAAACACTTGTGATAGAACTCCTGAGACTTTTTAAGGTGATCCCCTGCTCTTCTCTTGCAGTTACAGTGCAGGAGTGTGGGGAGCACTGTCCTTTTTTCAGTACAATGCGCACCAAGATTTTAAATAGTGTATTTTTTTCCTGGTAAGGGTAGTGATTTTAAGAACACTTTGCCTAAAAATAATTTTGTTATTTCATCACTAGCTTTCACACATGTATCTCAGGATACATTAATACACATAAGTAGTGAAGCATTTTATTATCCAAAGTAATTCTCCTTATATCACTCTGACTGACAGCCTTTTCTTTAGTTTCACATAACTTATGCTTGTGACACCAGTATTGCATATTCCACAACAATTATAGTGAATTAATAAGTATATTTTGAGATAAAGTGTTCCTGAGATCATCACCCACACTAATAACATAAGAGAAAGTGAATTAAAAAAGGACAGTGTGCACCATAGTTATGCACAAAGATCTACAAGGGAAGGGTAGTGGATCATCTTAACAGAATTCATAAATTAAATGCAGAAAGTCAACAAAATGTAATAACTTATTACAGATCAAAGAAAAGTGTGCTGTAAGTTTCTGCACTCACTATGGTGAGCTTCATCTGTAAGGTTTAGCCAATAGTAAAATATCACAGCATAGTTTGGAATCCAGTTCAAATTTTCTGGACAATGATTATATCAATCCCCTTCCCCANACACCCCTCCCCCAACACACACACACACACACATATAATTCTGTAGTAAATACTGAGCCAACCAGCATTTTAAAGGAAGAAAAATATCTTACCAAACAAGGCTGCATTGCCATTTTAAGCCATGTCTTGCAAACTCTCCTAGCACTGAAGTGAAGAAGTCAGAAGGATAGGAAAAAATAAGCATTACATGGATGTCTCCAAGATCTGTGGTGCAAACCTAATGGTCTTACACGTTTATCTCTTTACATTCAGCGCAAAATTGCCAATGAATGAATGAATGCATGACTGACTGACTGAATGAATGTATGAATGTATGAATGAATGAATGAATGAATGAATGAATGAATGAATGAATGAATGAATGAATGGAATGAATGGAATGAATATTTGAGAGAACAAGAATTTCCTGAGTGTAGAACTTCTTATCAAATAAAGGGTCATAAGTTACCAGAACCACCTCCACTGTCTTTTGCTTTGTTAGCATTTGGGAATATTACACGTTGCAGTAATGCTCATTAATAATATATCTCAGTTAATTAAATATACTCTTAAGTAATATTCCCTGAAGTATTACCGGAAACTTACCCATCATCTCTTCACAATCAGCTGCAATTATAAAAAATCTCAACAAAAACAGCAATTCTGAATGGCTACCCCACGTTTTGACGGTTGTATTTGTCAACTGTAACAACGACAATTTTGAAAGTTAGAATTTAATGCCTCTTTTCATACCAATCATAGCTATGAGACTGAATACCTTTCTAACACTGCAGAAAATACAGAGAGAAAAATGATCTGCTGTGAACTGGACTATAGGCCAGAAACTTTTGCGTCAAGATAAAAGTACTCAATGTCTTGACCACCGTGCCAGCCAACATCACAGTATTATTCACACAAAGAAAAGGGATCACAGATGTAATAAATATTTCTTGCTCTTTCAGCTAAACTATGGCCTAAAAAAATTAAAGAGGTTGAACTTATGCATCTACTCCTACCTTAACAAATCTGGCAGAGGCAGATAACCAAATATTTCCATCATGATGTCAAAACTGGCCTGGAGCATTCTGAAAGAGTGTAGAAACTGCTTTCGTGTTGGTCTTGGTACTTCTACTGATTTCCACGGTGTGAGTGAATCTGTCTGGAATGCTGGCTTGTTGATTGAAACGGTAGATAAGTCATTTGATATGGAAACATTCAGCTTGGATGAAGGCTCAGTTGGAGCTTGAAATGTACCATAAGGCAGGAGAATTTTAATACCATCAGCAGCACTCAGAACGCATGTAGGGGGTACAATAATCTCCACACCATTGATTTTCAGGGCCATAGGTGCATTAAGATTTAACTTACTAACTACTGACAATGGCAGGGTAAGCAGCTGTGCATTCTGAGTATTCAATGCTCCTGGCTTGTTTGCAGTGGTTCCTGAAATATCAGACTGCTTAGGTCTACCTTTGGACAAAGCTGAATACACAGTGGGAGGTACAGGCAAAGCCATAGATGGAGTGGGCGTTAATGTCTCTGCAGTGGGCTGGGCTCCCTGTTTGTTCTGAACAAGACTTGCTGCATTCGTTGTAGGAGCGGGCTGACTAGCAGAGGTCAAAGCTGTCAATGATTCCAAATGTTCCTGCATATTAGCTTTCTTTTGTTTTTCACAAGGTGTAGTCTGAAGAGCTGCTAGTGTCCCTGTGGTGAGGGTTTCACTGACGGCAGAGGACGAATCATTGATTGAAGTCTGTGGTTCAAAGCTGACTGGAGGATAGTCATCCATATCGTCTGAATCAAAAGAGGACTGGGAAGTTCGTCTGTTCTTTAAAGAACTCTTGTCAGTCTCAGGAGCATTCTCTTGTACAGGGTGCATTTCAGATTCTTTATCTGAGTTAATCTCCTCCATATCATCAGAATCTACATTAACAACATTTGTAGTTTCCTCGAGTGGCGATGGTTGATTGACTGTAGATGAATTTGACAATACTGCTGATTCCCTGCCCACTGGGCGTGTCAGAGATTCACTCTCTGGAAGTGGTGCCATTGAGGGAAGCAGGTTTATGGCTCGCCCTTGTGGTTCCAAAACAATTCTCTTTGACGCAGATGACGTCGTTACTGTTGGAGTCTCCAGATGTGCTAGTTTGGGTGTAATCAGTTGAGGACACGGCCGTAGCAGAGGGGGCTGAGATAAGCTTGTTACCTGAGGGACTCCAGTGATCTGAGGTGAAGGAGTCATTAAAGATCCAGCCAGGTGCAGAGGTGGAGGTTGAGGAACCATGATAGCATGACTGGGTCGCAGACGAGGTGGTGCTGGTAATATTGATCTAAAATTCAGAGGCTGTCCAGGAGTCATTAGTTCAAATCGTGGACAGGAAGCCAAGGGCGGTGGGGGTGGAATGGTGGGGATCCTGCTGGATGGGCAGGTTATCAGCGAAGGGTTTGAGAGCCTCGCCACCAGGGAAGGGGTGGAGGTTGACAGCGATAACCTGTTTGCATTGGAAGAAACTGGAGGGGACTGCAGCACTGCAGGTGACATGAGTATTGGATTGGCAAGAGACCCAGCACCCATGGATGCCAAGGAAGACACTGGAATGAGAATCTTAGACTGACCAGGTACGGAGGAGGAATGTTGAACAGACGACATTGGAACCACTACCACTCTAGTTCCCTTCTTTTGTCTTGTACAATTCTGGAAGTGGAAAATAACAGTTAGGATTAGGCAAAACAAAAAATTTGCAACAGACTTAATATAAAGCAAGTAAGCTCCAATCAAACACACTGTTATTGCAGATGTTAAGTTCTTCCTTAAGATCTTCTTGTCATAATTATGTAAAATATTTGGAAATTTCTCTAACGATAAAAAGTTACATATATGTTGAAAAGAAGCAAGAAACAATTACATAAAATGTGAAAACATGGTGAACTGCAAATTCACAACTTGTCCCAGTAGTCCCATTCAAAATTGGTTTGAGAATCAAGTGATCACCCTTGTTGATTGAAGGGTCTATGGCTGACCCTGTGAACTCTTACCACACAAAGGTTCTTGTAGGGACTTGGTGGGAATAAGTCAACACAGGCACGGTGGTAGAAAGCCTCACACTCAGAGCACAGCAATGTGGGTGCTGCTCCCCTCACTCCAGCACACAACGCAGAACAAGTCCACTTGCCACTGGAAGAGACAGAGCCTGGACTAGAGTTGATGACTACAAATTTAGTCCCGTCATCACTGCTATTAAGAAGGAAAAAAAAAAATCCCTCCAGCATTGTTATCATTATGACCTCTAACAAATTAGCAAAGATCATTATATAAGAAACTAATACAGTATGAATAGGTTCCACATGTAAATTTTGACAGGCAAAGTCATCATCATCTTTACTTTTGATAAATAACTTTAACATGTTTATGCCATCATCTCTTCTTTGTTTTTTGGTCTGCCATGTCTTGATTTTCCAGAACATGTTTAAGACTTCAGTGAAAGGTGCTGGTGGAAAGTGCTTCTCACTTTCACTAAGTACACCATACAGTATCTAAAGCAGCTGTGTACTGCACTGTCTGCTTATGAAAACATCAACATCATCTGGTAAACCCACATATATTCCGTCACCCATTATTCTATTTGTAGAATCTTTGTGCAAGCTAAATTTCTGTATGTCACCTTGCTTTAGATGCCCTGCCAAAAAACTAAACATTACATAATATGGATTCACATCTTGACATCAAAGGTGACTATGTAACTATGTTATGAAAATAAAATTATTTTTGTGTCTTTCTGCCTGGAGCTTAAGAACAGTAATATCATATTTATACAAAAGGGGTGGAGGTTTACTGTTTAACTTCAAAAGCGGCTGCACATAACCTCATGAAATTAGGCAATTTATAGCATGACATTTTTCTTCAAGTGTAAAATTAGTTATCATATTCCTTGAACGTGTATGGTAAGACTTTTTTTTTCCATTTGTCATTTGTATTTTGTTGGCAAAATTTGCTTCGTAATGTTTCGCCATCAACCAGATGTGCTATACTATGCAGTTTGAAGTCCCGTGATCTAGACCCATGTCATGAACATAGGCAGATGCTGCTGAGAGCAATTCAAGAAATGAGCAATATGAGAAGATACAACTTGGACTGAGTGAGCGAATCAGTGACGAGTATTTCACGGCATAATGTGTGCATATGTTAATAAATACTGTGCCAGCTGGAAGAATAGGATACTACACTTGCTGTTCAAAAATAAATACCATCATCCAGCATTCATCTGAACAAATAGAACAAGAAAACAATCCATTCCCCAGTACACCATAACTGTCATTCACACATGATGTGAATGGAGCAAGTCACTGCTTGGACAGTGTCATGATCTCAAATTCATGAGGACCAGGTTGAATATTCAAGACCATGAGGCTATGCAAGTCAAGAGGTAAATTTGGGGTAGAAATATAGAGTTTGGGACCGGAATCTTGAAATGAAAATATTGGGGAATTTCGATATATTGAGTTTTGATGTTGTGAAGTTCCAATTTCAATTGGTGCGACAATTTGCTGGCTTTTTGATATAGTGGCAAAATCCCTAAATACACTTCAACATCACTATGTCAAAAAACCAACAAATTATAAACTTTGTTTCTAAAAATAAAGAAATTTCTGATTTCTAAAGTGTCATCAGAAAAGGATTATCTGGTCATCTCACATAAATTACTTTTTACACATCTCCTGATAATTATGTTAATAAAATTGCAAACACCTTTAACTCTTTAAATAACATTAAGCAAGAACTTTGTTGTAGCGGAACACTATAATCAAAAGAATAGCTTAGTTTTGTTAAAAAAAAAAAAAATGGTGGCAAAGATAAGCCCTTTTGGCTCGAGATGTTAAAGATTTCTACTGGCAATGTGCCATATTTAAACCTGTGAACATTTCTTTACTAAAATGAATGCTTACCGCATAGACGTAACGGCAGATAATAATCCTGTTGTGCCTGATGTTTGCGGCTGTGCTGACACTATTTTTATTCGTTTGAAGGCTTGTTCGTCAACATCTGTGACATCACTCAGAGGTCTCTTTGGAGGTTCTGGTCTCAAAATCGATGCAATCAGTTTAGATGGGGTACCTAATACATTCTGCAGATCATCATCATCATCATCATCGTCACCACTGTTCTGAGTAGGGCCAACTCCTTCTTTGATTATTTCTACATCTCTCCCTGCTGATGATGCATCTGAATCTTCAGATGATGTGGGTACCCACTCAGGTGACCTGGGGCGAATTTTAGGACGAATTCTGACTCGGACAACGTTAGAGGCAGCCACTCCCAGTGTCGGAGGATAGTTTGTTTTTGACCCTTTAGGTCTGCCTCGGGGTCTGCCAGTAAAACCTCCTCTGTTTAACAATGAAGAAGTGTTGATTGGTAAAGGAGTAGAAGTTAATGGTGTCACAGAACTCCTTGGTGTTCCATTTATGCTTTTACTGACTGCAGTGTCTGTTCTAACAGTAGAACTTGACCTAGACGGTAAAGGTGCTGTAGAGACTGGGTTTACAATCTTTATCATAGGTTTTGACAATGTGTCACTACTGCCAACAAATTTCTTTTTTGGTACTCGCTTCCCCAAAGGAGCAGGAGATTGTTTATCTTTGCTGGCTGCTGGTCTCCTGCTCTGACCAGCTGTTCTCACTTGTTCAAATGGTTCCTTAAACAGGGGTTGGCGCTTGAAGGTAAAATGTGTGAGATTTACAGGTGAATCCTTATGAGCATCCACTGAAAAGAAATAGCACAACATAAAATTAAATGAGTAGATCCTGAAAGAAGCAAATCATGAAAGGAAATTACTTAATTAGTGAAGAGAAGAACGGAGAAATTAATGGGACATGCAATGAGAACACAATAGACAGAACATCTGGTAAAAACTGGGACGCTTGATGATAACGGAAGCAGAGGAAGACAGTTTTGAGTCGAAAGGTATATTGGATGGGGGGTACATAGCATAAGTAGAACGTTAAGATGGACAGCAAACAGACATGTGGAGGTTCTTGATCCCCAATCCAGTTGGTATGGTACTTGAAGAAGAAGAATGAAAATTAATACAACATCATAAAAGTCATGAACTGCAAAACAACTTGTCTTTCTCAATGACTGTGTGACATTCATCAGATCTGCCAGTCTTTGAGAAGCTAAACCAAGTATCAGAAATGTTGAAATTCTTGATTTTCGGCAAAAAATCAGGCTTAACACAAATTCTACAACTAAAATAAACTTTCCTGTAAAAGATTATATAAATCACATAATTAATCACTTTCTAAAAGTTTGTCATAAAAAAGTAAAAACCAAATGACCCATAATTTTCCTGTCACTGTTTTGCAGCATCCAGGCTATCTAAATTTCGTTCATTACAGTTATATATTATTTCTTTTAGTATTACTTCATTTTGAGCACAATGTGCAATGAAAAGTGGACATACATGTATCTACAAATCTGGGATAGCTCAGGCTGTTTCCAGGAATACAGGAAAAGATTCTGAGCTCAGGATAATCCCAGATTTTAGGGAACAGTTGGCAGGTCAACATTCAAAAACTTGTGCAATTGTTAGCCAAAGCCCTTCACAGACACCTGATACACTGAAAAGACTATATGATTTACTAAAGTGTCAGTCATAAATCCTAGAATAATGATTTATCCTGAAGTTGCGACCTCCATTATGTTGTACTTATTCATGAAAGCATTAATAAATTACTGTGAATTTGCTAGAATATAAAAATGAGACTTTGCACATTTCTTAATGCCATTCACTTTTCATCATATTCTCCAAAATTTTTTTGCAGTTTCATAGTGTGTCTAGTCTGAAATATTATCAATAATTTACTTAAGACGAAGACAGTTCCTAAGAAATATACTTGCACAAGAATATCTGAGGCATATAGAAGACAGACGACATAAAAGAATTAAAACTCTTTTGGATTTAATTTTTTTTTATGCAGCTATTTCTCATAATGATGTCAGAAAACAATCTCTAATATAAACCAACATTTTTTTTATTTCAGAGCATTCTCTGAAGAGTCCTGTTGTTTAGAGGTTACGGTAGTTTGGAGTGAGAATATGAAGTCATAAATTATATGCAAATGCTTTTGCACACCACACCCACTACATGGCTCTGTGAAGTACACAGTGGCCAATCACAATCAATCCTTCGATATAATTTCTGAACATACATGTACTTACAGTATGTGGCAATCTCGACCATGGACCTCTGTGAAAAAGAAATATAAACACTTGGAATGATGTGAATATATTCATTGCAGCTTGAGAGACCAAGCTTAAGTGCAAAAATTTTTAGCAGCCAGGATGATTAAAGGTTCATTTCATAGAGAAAATAAATTCAGTTTCTTGGACAGAATGGGATCTTAACTGAAATGAGGTGTCTAGGGGAGGACCTTGACCAGAAATTACTGAATTCTAAAAATGAAGGAGCTTAATAAGACAAGGATGACAATGCAGGAAGAGGAAATGGACTTGACGCTCATTATTAGAGGAATCAACAATAGAAAGGTATATTTCCTAGACAAACAGTTTAGTGGGTAATGTGATAAGCACAGCCTCTAGCAATATGCCGAGGATTATGAAACACTTTCTTTAGAGCACTTTCTTAAACATATTCCTGACTAAATCCTGGTCATCGGGCTGGTCTTTCCACACATCAACGATCTACAGTCGAGTCCGCTTAACTCCAATTCGCTGGGACCACCCCAATGAGTTGGAGAAATCAGGATTCGACTAACGATTTCCAAGGCGGGTCAACCATATGCGAGCGAGCCAGCAACCTGGGGAGGTCACGAGGGTAATTCAACAGGGGATGTAACTAAAGATGGCATATTGGGGAAGTATTTTAAATGGGATTATTTCTTTTTCTAAGAAATCGCTCTGAGTAGTAGCTTAATAGATGAAGAGGCCGCCGCTTTTTCAACTTGTTCCCGGTTTGTCAAGATCGTAGAAAGCGTGCTAACGGGAACGCCATATTTCTCAGCTATGACATTCTTCGACATCGCACCTCTGTCGATTTCCTGGAGCATGTTAATATTCGACTCAATGGAAAGAGTCTTGAGGTTTCTCTTTACAGGATTAGAGGAAGCCATTATTTAGAGGACAAATTCAATTTAATTCAAGTTGAAAATGATAAAGATGAGTCAACCGTACGCGAGCGAGCGAGCACACTGGGGAGGTCACGAGGGCAGCCTCTTGTTTATTTACCGTCACAGTGCAATAGGCCAGTGCATTGTATATATACACTGCTGCCGAGATGTTTAATTATCGATCGATTTTTCAGCACTGCTGAGCCCTCCCGCATTCTCTTCCCCCTACTGTCTTATCAGCGGTGGTGTAATACACACGCCCTACTTGTTGTGCTGCTGTTAATGGCACTCGCAGTGTCCAGTTTTATTGCCTCTCTCTATCCGCGGCACCGTCTTGTTTGTTTTTCAAGCCGTCAGCGTTGTTTAGTACCACGCGGGGAAGACGCCAGGAGGTGATTTTGCCTCTGTGGCAGCGCTGAGCAGTTGGACTAATCAGAAATGGGCATTAATTACTTCGTCTTATGCAAGGATGATTAATAGACGCAAAGAAGGAAAAAAAACTATTATTTCTTTTTATTTCGACTAATAAATAATTGGAGTATCTGGTTTCGACATACATGGACTCGACTGTATTCAGAACAGGTTCGTGCAAGGTAATTCGTTGGAGACTAAATACGTCTAACAACTTGTTATGACATCATGTTCTCATACCTGGCTGAGTGGATGGTGTCTTGTACATTCACTAGGCCAGTCAACATTCTCATGCTTCAATCACAGAGAAACTGTATGGTTTCAGTATGATAATTCCATGTCATTTGAAAACCGACCATCTTCAGCAAGCTGAGAGGCCACTGACAAAAAACATACTCACCAGTTTTTTCCCACTTGGTGGAAAATAATAGACATCGCACGCTTGCCTCTTACTACTGGAGTCAACAGTGTTTCGATAGACAATCTCTCTCTTCCAGCCTGTGAATTACATTTCAGCAGAACAGAATAAATAGATATTATCAGCCATTTTTCATTTGTTTGTTTTGAAACATAAATTGTCATAAAGACTGAAGGCTTTAAAGACTGAAATTCACTACTTATGTGAGGCAGCTTAAGCCATTATCAGACTTAACCTTTTACATTATTATGATCCAAATACACTGTATCATCCATCTTACAAATTTTTTTTGTCAAGTTCATCATTCACACATATATTTTTGACATCTGTCCTCATACTATTCAGGGAATGCAATATTTGGTCATTATATCATAATTATAGTATGATATTTGCAGTTTCACCAGGAAACCTTTCCAAATATGTTATAGCATTTGGTCTACTGAGATATGAGTTTAGTCTAAGAAATTCCAAGCTGTGAAGATATGAACAGTTAATTGCAAGCAAATCAACTACAGTCGAGTCCGCTTGACTGCAATTCGCTGGGACCACCCCAATGAGTTCGAGCAATCAGAATTCGACTCAAGATTTCCAAGGCAAGTCAACTGTATGCGAGCGAGAGAGCACCCTGGGGAGGTCACGAGTGCAATTCCCGGTTTTTCAAGATCATAGAAAGTGTGCTAGCGGGAATGCCATACTTCTCAGCTATGCCCTTCTTTGACATCGTACCTCTGTCTATTTCCTGGAGCATGTTATGTTAATCTTCGACTCATTGGAAAGAGTCTTGAGGTTTCTCTTCACGGGATTAGACTTTTTAGAGGAAGCCATCATTTAGAGGACAAAATTTAATTCAAGCTGAAAATTATAAAGGGTGAGTCAACCGCACGTGAGTGAGCACACTGGGAAGGTCAAGAGGGTAGCCTCTTGTTTATACCTGTATAATACTATACCGTCACGGTGCATTGGGCCAGATGCGTAACTATACACACTGCTGCCGAGATGCTTGGTTATCGATCGACTTTCGAGCCCTCACGCATTCTTTCCCCCCCACTGTCTTATCAGCGGTGGTTAATACACACGCCTTATATGCCCCCTAAACACACCCGTGCTGCGGCTAGTGGCACTCGCAGTGTCCAGTTTTATTGCCTCTCCCTCTCCGCGGTACTGTCTCGTTCGTTTTTCAAACCGTCGGTTGTTTGGCACCATGCAGAGAGGACGCCAGGAGGTGATTTTGCTTCTGTGACGGCGCTGAGCAATTGGAGTTAATTACTTCTTGTTATGCAAAGACACTTAATAGACGCAAAGAAGGATAAAAAACTATTATTTCTTTTTCTTTCGACTAATAAGAAACTGGAGGTATCCGAATTCGACTCGACTGTATTTAAGAATAAACACTTGTGTTACTGGGAAGGTAACAGCTTGCATTAAAGTTAGTTTACACTCAAAAATTGTAAGTACTCTGCTTAAACCCAGACAACTCACCATGATTGAAGGGTTTTCTCAAATGCTCTAAGTCACTCTCATCCAGAAAGCTACTGTCAGGGAATGAATGCCTCACTGCAAATACACATGATTTTTCATAACTCTTATTAATCTTTTACACTTAAACTTATATAAATATATATATATATCTGATAAAAGTCAGTTAACATAAGCACTGAATGATCTGAGAGAGTTACAGGCTCCATTATAAACCTTTAATTATCTCTTGGGACAGCCATTTAGTCTTAGAGTAGCCATCGATTTGGTGCTGTGATGAGCAGTATCTAAGTCATTTTCCACTCCTGCTGATACTGCAACATAAACATTTCCATCAGTAAAAGCAAGACTGAGCTTTTCCCTTTACCAGCAATGAGACTGTCACTGTTATATTTCAATCAACTGTCTAGGAGTATGCAATGAAATGTGTGAAAGAGATTTAAAAAATCAATGTCCTCCCTTCCCCCTAAAGCAATGCCAGGAATGACATTACCCCGTTAAATGGAAAGCTCTTTACTTTCATGAGCACAACTTTAAGAGTACCATGTCATCCCTCTTGAAGTGATGTCATAATGCAGTAGCATGCATTTCTGACACATTATCTACCAAAGCAAAAGCTACATCTGAACTCCATTCCCTGCTCCTGAAACCCATCCTTTACCTCCATCCACATTGATCACATAAGGTGAAAGTTAAAAGACACAACTGTGTAGATCTGTGCTACTGAATTAAACAAGTGAGTGGCAAGTGAGATCTGACTCCGTGCCTGGCTCAGTGTTTTCCATCAAAATTTATGCTGTTACATATAATCAGAGAAGAACATTCAGCAGGAGCAAAAGTGTCCAAGTATTAGTAGGGCCACTGGTTTACAACACAGTAAATAAAACTAAAACGATGATGATGACAGAGCTAGATCTTACTCACCTTGCTTCTTTGCCTGTCTCCCAGGAACTGGAGTCTGACTGCCTGATGGTGTTACTGGAGATTCCACTGCTCTGGGAGCTGGAGATGCAATTGTTGGTGTCCCACTGACAGTTGATGCAACAGAGCCAGCAGGAGTTCTTTCATCTGTTTGACCACTGGTTGGCCCCTTATCCGCGTCTTTGGGACTTGAGTCAGTACTTGAAAGGTTTTGACCCTCTTCCTTCCTTGCTGCTGAATTTGAATTATCAACCCTCTCTCCATCCTCCATCTTCTCTTCCTCCTTATCATCAATGACAAGAGCATTTTCTTCATTGTTATCTTCATCCTCATCTCTTGCATTTACAATGTCAGTTTCAGCTCTTATAGTGGGAACTACAGCTATAGAATCACTTATGTTTCCATGTGTAGAAGCATCTCTCCCACTAGTGGAGGCTTCTGTATTTTCATGGCATTCAGTGCTGTTCAATACACCATTTGCTTTCGGAGGACAAACCCCCTGCTCATTTTCCGGGTCACTGTCAGCTGTCTCCTTCAGTCTAGACTCTGAGTCCTCAACCTCCATTACAATAGTAGACTCCTAAACTGCTGAGACATCAGTGCCCATTTTCACACAAAATGTCCACGAACGTAACCCCCAAACTCTTCAAGTTACCAGTCTGATGGTTAACCAAGTGAGTTCCAATAATGCAATTCTCTGATGACCATTCAGAAAGTTTCTTGGCATATCTGTGGACAGCAAGAGCAAATCAATATAATAATATTATTATGCGAAACCTGACACCCAGCAAATTTTAATTTCCCTCAAAAGATGGAAGACCGCACAAAAAAAAGAAATGTGATTAAATATAAAAGTGTGAAATGTCCTACTGATCTTTGGCAAAGATGATTTTTCTGAATATTTTTT
>JAWQUT010000099.1:1779762-1808059 GCA_033807755.1 Ellobium chinense | reverse complement strand
GAGGAGGAGGAGGAGGAGGAAGATCTTCTGAATGACCCCAGATTTATCTTAACATCCAAATTCGTGACTTCTGGTCCAGCACCCATTCTGTGCCATGTTTAAACTTGGGGAACCAACATACTCATGAAACCTACTGCTAAGAATAACAAAGCTTACTTAGTATAGATCTAAATGACAAATATCGCTGAAAGATAGCATGGGCCTGAATATTGTATCGCACAAATTGTATCGTGTTGTGCGATCTGAGTTTCGGATTGCTAGAATTGCTTCTATCGTGACCTAATTTAATTTGTGAGTTCAGAAGGGATTTTATCTAGCATGAATGCTAAACCGTATAATTTGATTCAATATTGTCAATTATTTTTTATAGAATGAAAAAATGGGCTTTCTCTAACAACAGCACCGATTTAGTCGAAACATCGATCTAGTCCATGACCTGTCTATGACTAAATCAACTGTATCATTATCCGTGCGGTACTGTCCTTCGAGATGGCCAAAAAATGTCTTGTCGCAAAACGAGAGTGAGGTCAGCATAGTAAATTCCAAACCATGTGGATCAGTATGGTAGTGAATAAGTGTCGTTGCCTATAAATCAGGCTGGTATGATAAATGCTTCTGTATTAAGAACATGACACTACGATAGTTACGACTCATGAGCGAACAATGTAGAGACTTGATTTTTTCCTACTCTTACTTTTAAGAAGCAGTGTCACTGTGATTAGCCTACTTTCAAGGCGACTGCTGATAATGTCACTGTAGTGTAAGCTAAGTCTGCACTTCCTGCCTGCTTTGTAAACACAATGTAGCCTAGTCTAGACCAGTAGTAGACCAGACTTTACACAGTATAGATCTAGTCTAGACCAGTAGTCTCTAGTACTAGACTAGTCTAGGTACATTATAGATCCCTAGATAGGTTGTGAGTTGATCTATTCTGTGTTGCACTGAAAAAAACAAACTGCCTTACCATGTGACCTTTCCAATGGCTGCAACCTAGAAGTGTGTCTATCTCATAATATCATGCAGGATTCTGGCCAGTAAACTAGCGCCACCTACGACAGTAACACGGGAAATAACTCGTGAAATGTTGACCCTTGCCACCCTGACACTGTGACTGTTTGGCAATTGGTGTTGCCATCAACAGGAAACAAGATCACGTTCCGTCACCTGCCTCCATGAACTGACGGCTAAAGCCTCTAATTTGAAATTTCTCTTCCATGTCTTTCATTAGAGAAATATATAATACACCTATTTCGGAAGATATCACAAGGAAAGCAATGCACAATCAACTCGTGCCGTGGAAAGAAATCATGCCAATGCCAATAGTTGTTTCGTAGTTTCGTTAAGTTTTACAATTGCCATTAATTTTAAGAGTTATCTCTCTTCGTAAACGCGCCATTCATGCCAGATTATTTGTTTATCGTGGCCAGTACTAACTTTTTTCTCACTGAGAACATTTTTGTCTCGATTACCAATTTTAAAGTTCCGATCAGCAAACAAATATCCAAAAACTTACTTTAAATTAAATTGAAGCACATTATCTGTGATAACTTTTTTTCTTCTGAGAATGACTGGCACCCCCGAAAAAGCAAATAAGTCAGTTGCCCGGAAAATAAGTGTTGCCAGGTCTGGAATTGAAAAACCGCCGACATAAGGTAAAACAATTGCCAAGTAGCAAAAAAATAGTGGACTTTATCCTTCTAGGGGTGTAGGAAGCAGAGCAAGGGTTCTAGCACGTAGAAGAATTTAAAGTAAGACACGCATATCAAAAATAATTTTCCATTTTTCAATACTTTTTCTCTCTAAAAATTATCTATGGTGCCCACTGAGTCAAGTTTGCGAAGAAAGAACACCGTTCTGTTACCGTGCGCGTTTGTAATATGACGCANAAAAAAAAAAAAATCGGCATTGGCATTCTGTTCTGATTTTCGAGGTCGATATGAAGTTGTGAACTGAGCTGAAATGTAGTTAGAAAATTCCAGATCAGATCAAGATCAGATCAAACAGCCAAAATAGGTATAGATCAGATCAAGATCAGTTCATCTAAAATAGCTGTTTAGCTCAGATCAAGTTCACGTGATCTGATCTAAGATCACGATCTGAGATCATTTGATCTCAGATCTGCCCAACCCTGCCGCAGAGCACTGGCTGGACAGCTTGGCCATGTGGCAAGAACGTATTTGACGGAAGCTTATGGCCGCCATGCGCGCAGTGGTTGTAACAATTCGGAATTTGTGTATAAAGTAATCCTGTGGGTAGTGTGGGGCCAGCAGAGACGTTATATCATTATGACAGACACGTGAAAGACTATTTTATTGGAATAATAAGGTATCGTATGATTTAATATGGTCTGTAGGACGGTGCAATCTTTCTTCAAGAATCTATGAATATTAGAACATGAAGCAGCATGCATGCCTACTCACTTTAAATAAAGTGAAAAAAAAATCATGCAGCAAAGTGTCCGATGTCAAGGACCGATTATAATAATAATAATAATAATTATTATTATTATTAATTAATAATAATAATTATTAATATTATGGGGTAAGGGGAAGGGGCACAAGAAAAGTCATAAAGCATTGGAAAACAGCATATAACTAGAAGGAAAGGAGACCAATAAAAGAGAAAAGGGCCCTCAGGAGGCATACTATTAAACTAATAAACAAGTGAATTTTTGGACTGAACCTATAGATGATGTCGGGAAAGAGCACCTTATAGAATAGAATAGGCAGGAGATTCTGGGAATTCATGCTCCACAAGATGTGCAATACAGGGATGAAAATTGCAGTTTCTAGTAAGGGACTGTGTTAGCAATAGACACCAGGCACTTGACCACTAAACTTTGAGAAAGAAATGTGCTGGTCAAAGCCAGAGACAGTCAAAAAAAAAAACAATCAAAAACATGTTAACTTAATTCACAAATTTTAGATCCTGACTATCTTGGCATTTGATCTCAAATGTCATGTTCATGAAACTGGACGATGCCTGTCATCCAAATCCACTCTGATTTTGGGAACAACATGCGAGCTCTTCCTTTATTATTCGTTTATATATATTTTCCATCCCAATAAAAAATATTCAGTTTTATCCATGTTTTAACTGATCATTATTGAATTTGTCAGTTAGGCAAAAAAATAGCCAACCCACCACGGGTAAAAATTTCCCGCCATAACCTTTCAAAAATAGCCACGTTTGGTTTTAAAGAGCCAACTTGGCAATACAGCAGAAATGTTTGGGGCGGCAACGCTTGACCTAGGCCTACAGGAAATCGCATGATTGAGTGAGTGGGCGAGACTGGTGAATCAAAAAATAAAAAATCATTATTCGAATACAATACGTCTTCATACCGTGACGCCTTCAAATTAGAATGATTGACCACAAAAGAAACACCACGTCTATGCAAAAGAAAAAAAAAATATGCTCAACTTATCATGCTGCAGTCACATAGAACAATGTGAACGTTGAAAATTTGAAACGGTTCGAACGAGGAGAAAAACACCTTATGAAGAAAGGTTGGGAGCATTAAAGTAGGACACGCACATCAAAATTAATTTTCCGTTTTTTCAATACTTTTTCTCTCTTAAAATTATCTATGCATGGTGCCCACCGAGTCAATTTTGCGAAGAAAGAGCACTGCTCTGTTACCGTGCGCGTTATGTAATATGACGCAATAATGTGAGGTAGAGTTACCGGGTTTGGCCCTTGCGTCCAGAATTATTCCCCTTCCCCGATCAGCAGACAACTGTGGCAAAAACGCTGACGTCACTTACATTCCAGCACTACAGACACCTCTACCTGACAATGTATTATTCTCTTTTAATTAAGGTTCTGGTATTCCAAATTCAAACGTAAAATTTGATAGTGTAAGCCAGAAAAAGTATTCTGCATTTTTTTGCCTTAGCATGATTTTGTTTGGCATATCTACTGTTCACGGAGGAATTAAGGGGGGGGGGGTGCGCCTTCTGAAAAGGGGGTCTAGGGGTTAAAATATCGAAATTGGGCTTTTGATATTTTTAGACACTTTGACCTCTTCTGCTATGAGAAAAATAACCTTTGAGGCCAGAAACATCCGTTTGATGCCCTGAAAGGGCACCTCTAGATGGTCATCTTAGCCTTGTATTAACGCGCTATCAAAACTTCAAATGCGTTTTTCTCAAAATGTTGTTTTTCTCCACTTTTTTCCCTAAGGCTTTTTTTTATTTCTGAACCGACTGACTTCAAATTTGGAGTATATCTATCCCATAGAATGTGTTTTAATAAAATGCATCTTTTTTTCTAAATTTAATTCACGTTTTTGAAAAAAAGTTGATTATCTGGTGAAAAATTGAGAAAAATACACATCCGTCAACACACATATTTCAAAAACTTTTTACTCACATTTTATGATAAATAAACAGAAAACAAATGCATTTTATTATTTTTATAGAGCTATTTTATAAGTGTACAAAATTTGAAATGATCACATTTAAAACTCTAGGAGCCTTAGACTTTTGAAAACAGCTCATTTTCAACATACGAAATCCAGTATGGCGGCATTGCCATGGCAACCGTACACAAAACAAAACAAAAATCCACATTTTTCCTCTAATTCGACCATGCTGAATCTGAATTTAAAGCTTAAAAAGTCCCTAGTTCAACATTATCGATTTCACTCCCAGGAGGCGCACCCCCCCCCCTCTTAAAACATTCATACCAACCTGCTATTATCCGTCCGCAGAGCACTGGCTAGACAGCTTGGCCATGTAGCAAGAACGTTTTTGACGTAAGCTTATGGCCGCCACGCGTGCAGTGGTTGTAGCAATTCGGACTTTGGATAATGTAACCCTGTGGGTTGTCTGGGGCCAGCAGAGGCGTTATATCATTATTACAGACACTTGAAAGGCTGTTTTATTGGACTAATAGGGTATCGCATGATTTAATATGGTCTGTAGGACGGTGCAGTCTTCCTTCAAACCTCTTTCCTTTAAAGGAAGACTGCACCGTCCTACAGACCATATTAAATCATACGGTACCCTACTATTCCAATAAAACAGTCTTTCAAGGAAGACTGCACCGTCCTACAGATCATATTAAATCATACGGTACCCTATTGTTCCAATAAAACAGTCTTTCAAGTGACTGTCATAATGATATGACGCCTCTGCTGGCCCCAGACAACCCATAGGATTACATTATCCAAAGTCCGAATTGTTACAACCACTGCGCGCGTGGCGGCCATAAGCTTACGTCAAATACGTTCTTGCCACATGGCCAAGCTGTCTAGCCAGTGCTGTGCGGACGGGTGATAGCATGTTGGTATGAATGTTTTAATTCCTCTGTGAACAGTAGATATGCCAAACAAAATCATGCTGAGGCAATAAAAATGCAGAATACTTTTTCTGGCTTACTCTATCAAACTTTACATTTGAATTTGGAATACCAGAACCTTAATTAAAAGCTGAATAATACATTGTCAGGTAGAGGTGTCTGCAGATGCTGGAACGTAAGTGACGTCAGCGTTTTTGCCGCGGGCTTCTGCTGATCGGGGAAGGGGAATAATTCTGGACTTAAGGGCCAAACCCGGTAACTCTAGCTCTCCTTATTGCGTCATATTACATACGCGCACGATAACAGAATGATGCTCTTTCTTCCCAAAATTGACTCGGTGGGCACCATAGATCATTTTTAGAGAGAAAAGGTATTGAAAAGTGGAAAATTGTTTTTGATGTGCGTGTCTTACTTTAAGGGGAGGCACCACCCTTTTCTAGAAATTGTAATGCATGTAACGTGGTATGCAATTTATCACCATGAGTCCACTGGATTTCTATGCAAAACTGCACATCAAAGTGCTGAATGGTGCACTTTTATCCCCCAGGAGTGATGGTCTTAGGACAATAATTATCATTTGCGACAGCAGTAGTTGTTTGACACCATAAGTTACTTCACTGTACATCAAAGGGTGATGCTAGTTCCCCATAACTCTACATTAAGACAAAAAGTCCGAACAAAATCTCTGTAGAAACACATACAAAAAAGATATCTAACAGACATAGGTGAAATCTAGTTTCTTACAGCTGGTGCTGTCGTAAATTACATTTAATTTGTTCTAAGTTCATCGACCATGATGGAGGAAAAAGTCGTCATTTAGAACGTTGGTGTGCAAATTTGCATAGAAATCCAATACACTAATGGGGACAAGCTGCAGTACAGTATCGGGAAAAGGGTAGTGTATTTTCCCTCACGAAACTTAATTCGAGATCAAATCTTTAAAATACTTCCTGGATATATCAACATGTCAGTCTGCTTTTCGTTTCGTTGAATAAAATGGAATTATTTGATTGACTTCAAGCTTTTAAAAGAATTATTTGATTGATCTTTTTTTTTTTTTTCGACATAGAATATTGTGGCAAGAAAAGTGGAACTAATATTTTTGAGTCAAAGAGTCCTAAATGAAGGGATTTTCCATTTCTAACAGTCGATTGAGATGTTTCCAACATTTTTGCGACTAACATATTTACCGTTAAACAGCGTCACTTGGTGATGTAAATTGATGAGGAAAAGGACTTTAGACATGCCAGTTTGCAGTTTGATTAAACCATGCAACGGCAGCTGGTTATTTTACTAGTCCAGACTACTTAGTTGGATAAAACTCATTAATTTGATTAGTCTATAATAATTTTCTAAATCATAATTATGAAAAGCACAACGATCAATGAGAATGGTTACAAAAGAAACGAAAAAATGTGTAAAGGTGTATAAAAGAGATGTATTATTATAATGGAAACCACAATCAGTTATTGTGCTACTACACTTCGATATTCATGATGTTGACAGACCCTTGACAGACCCTTCTGTTAGCTCACAACCATTTTTTTTTTTTTTGGCTGCAGTAACCATTTGGTAGCTGCTAAATATTCTAAAAGTTCTCTGATGGAACTGTAAATAGGCCTTTACTATAATCAAGTCTCTCAAGATAATTCAGCTTATTTATTTTGAACCCAGTTTACAGAATTGTAACAAAGGAGCAACTAAACACCAACTGTCTATTCGCTGCGATATATATGTGGATATTTTCTTGTCAAGTTTTATATTCATATTGTCATACCTTCTTTATGAGTGGGTCATACACATTTTCATAAACCCGAGTCTAGACTCTAGTACGATATGAAATACTTGGACGATTATAACAGGATGTGCCAAGTACCTGAATAGATTACATAATATAGGCCTAGTTCTACGTTTTTGTGGGTTACTTCTAACTGGTATGCCTTTTCCCAATCTATTTTTATTTTAATTGAATATTAAGGGCTACCCTTGTAGATCTGGACAGAGACAAAAGTTTAACATGACGTCTATTGTTTTCTTTTCGGTTTCTTGTGAACTAAAGAATCCAATCTAGATCAGTTGTAGGATTCAAATCCGGAATCGATTATTAAAACTGAGAACGAAGGAATTCATCGAAATCGAATCCAGATTTAAACCATGTGGCCAACGCTGTCCATCTTATCGTTATCAAATTAATGGGCGTGCAAGTTAAAACCAAAGACTCTTTGTATGGTGTATGTTGAAATCTAGTGCAGTTAAGCAGCCTCACAACTTCTAAAGTTTCACAGAAAATGGCAAGCAAGGGAAAGCAAGGTAGGCTAATTATGTCGTAGATCTAGTCCAGACGTCTAGAATAAGATGAAGAGATATTTTGAGGTGATCGCGGCTTGCAAATGAGAATGACAAGTCAGAACTGAGTCTGGGAATGCTTTTCTCATTTTTTAGGCCTACTTATTTTAGGCATCATGGTCATAGTCTATATAATATTAAATCACTAATATATTCTTGACATTCTCTTCCTGGGGTATCACAAAGATTAATTAGATCTCGTTTATAGGATATATCTGTGCACAGGACAATATGTCTATAGCAAAGTGTTGGTGGTATGAAATAAATCATCGATAATAATGACATTTTTGACGAGATTTTATTTAGACTAGACTGTGTGAAATTCAAGAGAGTTCAGAGAATTTTACAAAGGATAAAAGGCATCCCTACATCCCGACTGAGGATACTGTACTAAAAGTGTAGTGGATGACTTGATGCATAAATAAATTCTGAATGATCTTTTTCAGCTGAAGTTACATCTGCCAGGAATCGGTTGGATGCAACCCTTCAACATTTAGTGGACCGAAAAGAAGACAGGTATTGCACTGAGACTTCTAACCATTATGATATGGTTTTTAAATTCAGTTCCTTGCATTATGACCACACAATCACATTATGAAAGCATTTACATATGGCATGGGAGGCATACGATGAATAATAAGTGACTTCATCGGTATACCATTTGTAACGTTCTCTGCGATAGTGTAATACTGCATCATAGACCTTCATCTTGTCAGTCTTGTTACACTAACAGTCGAGTGTTCCATGTGTGAATACCATTTCTGATTACTGAAACACAGCTGTAGACTTCTGATAGATAGATTGTTCTTAATTTCACTCTCCAAAGAAGCTCACGTCCAGTTTTAGCAAAATAGTGTGATTTTGGCATCAAATTTTACTCTCCAAAGTAAAAAGTGCATCAGCCAATAAAAGCCAATGTGTCAGGATCATATCATTATCAATATCAGCTGAGAATCAAATTCTTCTGACATCTGAATCTAATGAAATAATGAAAAAGTCAGGTAACGATTGTTGGAGTTGTGGCGTGTGATGCCCGATGACCATAGAGTCAAATACAGTATAACAATTTTAGTGTTCCGTGGGTGGTCTTTATAAGTAGAAGAGATGTTGATACTTCCAGTTTCTCTTGGTAGGATGGTTGGTTTGTCAAATATTGTTTTTTCACACCAATCAGAATAGAAATTTTCACTGTTTACAAAAAAAAAAAAAAAAGGAAACATTACTGAGCATTTAACAGTGACTTAGCATGCTTTTTATTTACAGTCAAGAAACAAGTGAAGGAGAGGGCAGTGCTCAGCAGACAGAACTAGCAAGGTAGAGTATTTACTCACCATTTTTTGTTGTTTTTTTAACAAGTCATTTGACAATGATTCACCATATGCTCAGCTAGCTGTTTATAGTTTTGAACTATGTTTCACCTAGGGCGTTTATTTTGAATAAAGTTAAGCACCCTATAAATACTGATGTTGAGCTTCAGCATTCTTCTCTTATCTATTTTCTGCCTTGGTTTTTAAGATTGGAAAGCTTTACATACTGAAAAGAAATGAGACGGACTTACATGATCACGGACAGATGCAGGTGCTGATTTGAGTCAGTTGTTTACTGATTACATTAATATCATTATCATCATCGTCAACATCTGAATAAAATATTAGAGATTTTTAAACATTACATCATCCTGGTATACTTTTAAAAATGCAATTTGTAATTTGTATACTAATTTTAGTAGAAATTTTAAGTCAGTGTTCTAAAATCATCATCATCATTTATATAACGTGGTACCAGTGGCAGTTTCCTGAAAGCATTTTGTGCTAACTTCAGTTCAGTAATTAGTTCATTGTGACATTAATATTGTTAAGGATTAAATTAAAATGCAATGAACTGTAAATTGTATTTCTGAACATATCAAGATTTTCTACAATAAAGGCAGTGTCTCAAACCTCTTCATGGTCTTATAATGAGCATAGCATTATTCTTTTCATCCTGAGTGGCCCAGCCACCCTTTTCTTTCTTTTGGCAGTGCTTCATATTGCTAACAGCTGTGAAGCCCATTATTTTGTGAAGCACATTCAGTAACATAAGGGTCTGTCATTCTTGTATTGCAGCAAATCCACACCTGTGAAGAGATCTGCTTCAAAGCCAAATAGGAAACGGAAAAGGAGAAATGACTCAAGTGATCTTGAGAGTGCTGATACTCAGCGTAAGTAATAAGCTTTTTAAAGTTTCTCATTTCACAGCATGGAGAATGGTGTCTTTTAGAATATGGGAAGCACAGAAAACATTCTGTTTATATATATCATTACAGTGATTTCCCATTTACTGCTGTTTTCATTCGATTCATGGTTTTAAAAGAGATACTGATATAAATGTTGCACACAGAAATCTTGCCACCACATCTTTGTTGCAGATTAGTGCTGGCAAGAAAAATTAAATAGATCTACCTGTCAAACTAACGCATTACTATTGTTAACTGCTATACAAGGGTATTGAACTGTGAAAAGTGTAGCATACAAGAATATTATACAAAATAGATGTAATACAAGATTGATGTCTGACAGTTGTATTTTCTTTTCAGAGACGGTTATTATGAAGCTGTTTGACCGCAGTGTAGATCTAGCCCTGTTTCCAGAAGAAACACCCCTCTATCCTGTTTGTCGAGCCTGGATTCAGAATAAACCACACGACAAGAGTCTGGGAACTCTGGCAGAGAGACCAGTCACTCCAAAGCAGGAAGAGGAGGTATGCAAATTACAGTAGTATCTATCATCCCGATTCTCGTGAGATAAGAAAAGTGGTAACTTAAATAGAGTGGGATCTTGGATGGAGCAGAATTTTAGCCAGCAATCGAGGGTAGAGAGGGGAAATATGTCATTGATCAGAGAGCATGCCACCAGTGGGAAGGACCATGTGTTGTTGATGTGATAACTGTGCCTTGTATAGCACATCCATATGGACAAGTTCAGTCTGGGATAATTTCAGTTAGACCCATATTTTGGCAGTGGAAATGAACAGTCCTTTCGGAAAAGAAAGGAATAAATGTTCACAACAGCAAGTGAGAATGGAATCTAAAAAAAAAAAGTTGTAGCTGTAATGATGAGCATAGAGTTACTCAGAGGAAACAGTTGGTTTTATGGCTAGAGTTGGATCTGGGTTATAAGAGGATGCTAAGCTGTGAGATCTCAGTCACAAACTACTGTACTCTGAACAGGAGAGCTTTCAGGATGGCAGTGTTTGGCTCTTTATAATCATCTTTTAGTTTGCTATTTCAATGGGACAGCAGCAGATGAGAGTGGTTGTGTTATGTTTCATTTGTTTTTTATCTGTTTCAGTCATCTGACATGTATCCCAATGTGTATGAAATGCCACCCCCAATCAAGTCAGAGGATGGCTGTCTGTATGATCTGAGAGTCCCGGAGCCAGTGCCACAGCCTGAGGAAAAGTTAGATCTTTATGCTGTAAGTACATTTGTTTTTTGATTTGGAAGCATCACAAGGGTCTAGTTTAGATTTCTTGTGTTTGCAGCAGTATTTTCTCAAGGTCATATGAGATGGGAGAGACATTTGAGGTGCGGGGCTTTGTGAAGAAAAGTTGGACCTTTATGCAGCAAGTTTATTTGCTTTTTGATTGAGTAACTTGACAAGGGTCTAATTCAAATTTCTTGTGCCTGAAGCAATATTTTCTCAAAGTTATATGACGTGAGGAGACATTTGGAGAGAGGGGGGGAGTGTAAATTTTTTAGAGGGATTTAAGATCTTTTCAAATAATGCAGATTTTGGAGTGCAGGAAAGAAGGGGAGATCAATCTTGTATACACAGGGATGCCAATTTTCCGGATAAATCCGGATTTCCAGATTTTTCGACATTTTAAGCGGCGGGAAAGAAAATCCGGATATTTCTGCGTTTGAGTGACGGAGAAAAAAAATACAGCGTTATCCGGATAACATTCATGAAAATGAAATACACGAAGGACGAATCGCACGAAAATCGGAATTTAGATATTTTACAAACTTCCGGAATGCACGCGCACATGCCTCTAATGAGGTCAGAGGGATACCGGTGCTATATTTAGCACTAGAACTCGCGGAAAGTGTAAACAGTGCGCTCGGTCATCAATCAAGAAAGGACAATGATGTAAAATGAATAGTCCTACTCAGAATCCATTGTTTTCTACAAATTTTATATATTATTATAAATCTGATTACATCCGTAAGCTGAAAGAAGATGGATACGTGTTGTGCACACTGTGCAGTAATAAACTACGGCACACCGGGAAAGAAGGCACTAAGCTCTACGCTTCAAGGAATGGTCACATCGTAACACTAACAGTAGGATTCCGGCGAGTTTCAAGGACATTAAAGAGAAAAGAGAATGCAGCCAAGCTTTCAGCAGCTTTTTTGTGAACTTGGTGTGAACCATTGAATCCAGCTCAGTCTGAACTCTGCAAGTCAACTCAAAGCACTATTCATTTGTGCATATTTTATCAGGACCAAATAAGAGATGACAAATGTAAGTTGTGGGTAAAGAGATAGTTAAAGAAAAACAAAGTGCACCTTGTTTGTTTAAATTTCACGGTGATGTATTCAGAGGTGAAATTATCAAAGGAAAAATTAGATTTTTATCCTAAGTGACAGTTTGCAGTTCCCACTCACCCCTGATGTGGCTATTCCTTGCTGTGTGTAGATATATTAATTTCTATACTTTATCTGTGCAGATGAAATTTAGGCCTTAAGTTATGTGGACACAATTCTAAAATTGACTTTTCTTTAACCTTTATTTGGTTTTAATGTTTACTTTAATGCCTTATAATTGTGGAAAATGATTCAGACTTAAAAGCACAACGGTTGGGTTGATTTTTATCAAAAATGTCGATACGCCGCGCGCTCGAGCAATTTTCAGGATTTTTTTTGGTCAGGCATTGAAGAGTACTGTTACAAGCTGTGTATGCTGGTAGAAAATTGGAGACACACAATTTGTTTGATTTACAATGTTTGTCAGATGGGAGAAAGAATGAATTTAACTGCTAATGAAAGAAAATCAGTGTGTTACTAGAAGTACAAATGTTTGTGCATATGATATAAGGTGGTTTGGTGCTTGCATGTGATGTTACTGGTTTGATGGTAATTTTCTTCACTTAATTTTTTTGGGGTTAAAGTTTTGAGTGCCTAGAACTCTTTCAGTATTATGAATGAGCAGCATGATCACATTGTGTTACAATAGTTGAATGAACAGCACATCCCGCAATAATTATACTGGCTCTGATTTTATGTTAAGAGAAACTCTGTGCATTACAATCTTTTAGGATCCAAAGCAAGCCCCCCCACCAGAGCAGCTGTTGTTGAATCATATGGCCCGTTGGAAAGAAGTCCGGAACAGGTTGGTTCTTTTATCAGTTTAATCTCAGCATTCTTTATTTGCTTTTTTGGGACACTAAGTTACCCACCTCCTTTATTTTACTTTAATGTGGCAGCAAAAGGACCCATGAATCATGAATAAATTGCACTACATTTGCCTTTATAATTGCTTTCTTGTTCAGAAAAACATGCTATTTAGGCTCACCTATGTGAGGCTGTATGAACTGCATTTTTACCAGCCAAGTTATTAGTTTCATACAAGAGCTTATAATTCTGTGAGCTAACACTAGATACTCTTTACAACTTGGTTAGCATGAAGCAATGGCAAATACTGCAGGTCACTAGTTATATTGATAGACTTTATTTGTCAGGATCAGTTCTGCACACATCATCAATTTGCATTGACAGTGGGCTAAGTCAGACCTCAAATCAAAGCTCATGTTGACATGTTAAACTTTAAAGACATCAGAACTACATTTGCAAAGATACATGCCGCCTCTTATTTGCTTTGCCACAAATACATTCCCCTAAGTTTTATTTTGGAGTGTGAAAAATGACTTGGGCCATTTCTGAAGCATAGTGAGGATATTAAATTGTGTCTGGCAAGACAATGTATCCATTCAAGATGGCTGAAGTCTGTTTTCTTTCTTTATTTTCAGCTGGCGAGAAGCAAGTGTTATGAACGAGATGCAGTATGCTGGTAGTATAAACTTGCTGAAAGACATGTTTGACAGAAACACAGAAACGTAAACAGCGTGTGATCGTTCAGAGATTGTGTGTGCTTGGGAGATCGTGGTTTGTGAATTTTTCAGTTGTGGAGAATACAAGAATACTCATAGGTGGATGAAAGTGTGAAAAACGTATTGTCATTTTATGATTATCATTATGCAGCAGCTTTTCAGTGGAATGTGCAATGAAAGGTCTTTCTTAGCACTGACATGAAACTCATGGAAATGTTTTGACTGAGGTATTTTTTTTTCTCTAAGCTGAGTGACAAAAGGGGCTGAACAGAACAGTATGAAAAAAAAGTACTACATAAAGAAATGGCACTAAGTTTTACATGTTTTGCGTAACTATTTTAACCCCTTGACTGTTACGCGTAATTTCTCCCCCAGTGCTAAGAAAATTTCACAGAATGGGCAAAATCACTGGTACTTTATATTTGTAACTCGCTTATTATAAAAGACAGACAAAAGTGTATATTATGTGAAAGAAAATTGGACAGAGATTTAAAAAGTGTAAAAATATTTAAAACCCATAGAGAAATGACAAAATTACAATAGGATGAAAATCTGTCGTCCTGGTTGCAATATCTAATTCAGAATGAAAAATTTACACATAAATCTTATTGAAGTATGACCATTTCTGACTAGAGTTACAATAGAGTTACAACAAAGTCACGACAGAGTTGGTAACGTCGACTTTTAAACCTGGGTATAGTTGGTCTATGTTGGGTAGCCAAGCCCTCTCTCTGTGAGCTCTGTCTCCGCCTCCACCTCTACCTCTGCCTCCACCTCTACCTCCACCTCTTGCCTCTTGCAGTAGCTCTACCTCTTCCTCCTCGCCTGCCTGTGCTTATAGATGGCAGATGCACATCATCGCCATGCAGGTCATCTGAGGAAACAAACAAAAGAAGAAGAAACGGTGAACTTTTTATTACAGTAATCACATACAGTAATCACATCAAAAATGAAATGGGTAGGTCCCACCTGAAAAAAAGAGAGGCTCATTTTGAAAAGATAAAATGCAAGCTCAACCTTGAACTTGCATCCACAAAAAATTTGGTGAAAATGAACCAGTGAAGAACTTAGATAATTCGCTTATACATGCCACCTGCTACATAATTATATTACATCTTTACTTTAAGACTCAGTATGTTTATGGCTAAATTTATTTTTGAAATTCTAAATCTAATCTAGATCTAATGTGCAGTTTGAAAAAGTAATCTAATCTGGTAACTAATTCACACTTTATAAAGATCTTCATCTGTAGTAGAATCTAGTCTAAATCTATGTCTATTATCTAGGGCCTTATACCTGAGTTGTCAGAATCAAGATTCTCATCTTATTCTAGATCAGATGCATAGTCTGGATTGCTGTCACTGTCATCAAACATTTCTTGAAGTTGCAAACTGCCATCTGTGTCATCTAAGTCATCATCATTACTGTCTGCATCTTGAAAAAATTCTTCGATTCCTCATCAGCTGTAAATTTTTCATGAAGAAAACACCATTGTGAATCGCTTTCATCGAATGAACATGCGCTGGCATTGCGAAAGACGTGTCAGACTGCCCCAGTTTCGCAGCACACCATCTTTATGTGTAAAGGTCTGTTACACATTCCAACACAGTAAACGAAGGCAGAACTAGTCATCACCTAAAAATGGGAACAACTAGCTTTCAGGGGAAGTCACATGCTTTGTTAAAAAGTGTAATCTCATTGAGTTATCAACGAAACAAAACACGGTTTTATGATAACATACACTTTACGTCAATAGTGCATCTGACCCCAGTCTTATTCTGACTTACAGCATACTAACCTAACTTCTTCTCAATATAGAGATACCCATATTTTCCATTCTTGGCTATGTGAGCTTTTTCACCTCTCACTGAGTTATCAAGATGTCCAGAGCCATAATACTGAACATACATAATAGGTAGCTTACCCTCCAAATTGTTACTCATGGAAATGGGCCCCAAGACCAGTTAGATTTTGAGAACTTTGCCAGCAAATGAGGCTACCTATGATTTTAGGCCTTTTTCATACAGTATTCAGGGTAACCGTTCATACCTAGCAACAACTTGAGCGGCAGAACACCCTGAATTCTGAGTCAACAAAAGTATTTGCATCTGCTGAAGCTTTTAAAATTAAGATTCAACCTCTTTCTCCCTCTCTATATGACCAATTTTCTGATTTTATAGCCACTATTTAATTTTAAAATTGCATACTATTAAGCCAGATACAGTCGACATCTTCATATCTCTAGTGCAAAATTAAAATATGATGCTTTGAACTTAACTAGACTCAAATGATAGATATTCCTGGTTAACTAGATTTGTAGATCTCTCATTTCTTATCAGCGATGTATGTTTAACAGATATCTTTAGATCCCTTAACTCATCATGTGCCACCAGTGTGATATTCTGTTCCACACAGAAAACCCTTGCCCTGAGGAACCATTCCTTTTTCTTGATGTGTTTGCCTTGAAAAAAAAAAGCTCACAAAATGTATAGATTGAATTACCATTTTGGAATATGCGTTGTGATAAAAAGAGTAAAGAGTGTAGTTTTGATATGATTATTTAAACAACACATACAAAATTTTATTGTTTTGGGATTTATCATCTTCTGTCTTGACTACATGAGGTGATAAGTAAAAAATCTGTTGCCTTTTCATTTAACCATATCTCTGTAGCAGCAGCACCATATCTCTGTAGCAGCACTATATCTCTGAAGTATGTAATAGTTTAAGCACATTTTGACTGACAATGTTTTTAACATAAATTCTTGAATTTTATTTTCAAAAAAGGTTTTGAGGAATAAAGCAACATGTCACACAGACTGTCCTAATGTTTGTCATCAGTTCAAGGTCTTTGTTAATATAGGTTGAAAGTCCTGCAGTGGGTTTTGATCTTTCTGATGCTGCTGGACGTGATGTAGGAGTTGCCTTGGATCTTGGAGTTCCCCAAGGAAATGAAGCTCAGAAGTTCTCTTTTTGTTTTGGTAATTTTCTTCAGGGTAATCTCATCAAATTACAGCAGAACAACTCTCAAGGCTGCATAGCATTGTCTATCCATTTGTTGATAAACTTGCTGACAGATTTGTCTCTTTTGTACCTGGTGAAATATGTAGGAATTCAGTACATATATATATACAGTATTGATAGTTATTGTTTCCACTTGGGAGTAAGGCAGCATGTGAATTACCAGTTTGATGGCTATAAGTCTTGTCTGATCTTCATCAAAGTACTTGACACAGTTGTCGAACATTTTACAGTTGTTGCACATGCACACATTGGAAGGGCCACATGGTTGACCGGTAATTGCAGATTTAGGGGGTACAGTGATTGGTCCAATTTCTCTTTTCATCTTGTTGATTTCTCTTATAATGGCTTTTGTAATGGCTGTGATGACTTCCACAATGTTGGTGTGAAAATTAGTCTTGTGTCATATCTTCTTTACCTAGCATGAGAACCCGTTCAATGAACGGGCTAGTTCATCTTGAAATCTGGAGGCTCTGCAATGATTGCAGACAGCTGACATTTCACCCAACATGGTGTGGCAATAGCTGGAGCTGTTGCATGATTATAGGAGAGTGCTTGTGGAAGTAGCACAGGAAGCTGTATTTTTGTGCATTCTGGACTGCAACAGGCTGCAGAGGCTGCCGAACAGGAGTAAGTAGATCCGGCTCATGAGCTGTATATTGCAGTGCAGGTCCAGCTGCTGAGTCATCCTGATTTAAGTTTTCATCTGCACCTGACCGAGTCAGCCACCTCTGTCTCTTGACAGCATTTATGCAACGACCGATGTTCTGCTTGCGTTTAACCATTTTCCAACCTCTGGGAAAAAAATGGAAACATATTCATAAAGTGCACAAATTACATCATGAGCAGTGTGCTACAAATACATAATCTGAGGGCAGCACAAATTAAATGTTACCTGCTTAGAGTAAAGGCCCAGCTCTTACAAAGCCTGTATTGACCTCATGATTTAAGGTATGGTAAATTACTTCAATAAGTCAGTGAGACATTATCATGCAAGGCAGCCTTAGCATAAAGAACACTAACCAGTAATGAATATTTAATCATATAAAGATATCGAATGAATTAGTGCTGTCGTTAGAGTTAGAGACAGAGAATGCCATGATATCAAGGAATGCAAGTGATCTGTAAGATCTGTATCAGTTTATTAACAGGAATTCCAAATAGTGAGCATGAAACACAGAGCCTCATGGGCCACAGCCACTATAATATTTTTACATGTGATTGTAACACCTAGTCTATATCAGAATATTTTTTAACGTGATATCTAGTCTAGATCTAGTGAATAATGCCACTCATAATATCAGTCTGCAGTGATTAAGCCCTAAGACTTTCATTTGAAGTATTTCAGTTTATTGAAAGGAATTCCAAACAGTGAGTGTGGAATACAGAGTTTGACCGAGCTTCATGGGCCATGTTTTACAATTTACATGTGATTGTAACAGTAATACATCAAAGTCAAAGTAAGCAGGAGTTCATGCTGAAATTTCTAAATAAATTAATATTCTCATGCTTGGTGTAGATGTCTTGCGTCAGGCATGTTTGAACGCGGCATCTAATCTAGTCTAGACTCTAGATCTAGATCTTATGAGGCTCCTATGTCTAGTCTAGATGCATGATATCCATCGCCATCGATTCCATGTCACACAATTTTCGTGTTAGCATTCCATCCGTCAAAAACAAATGATGTCTAGACTCTAAATAAAATAAAATAAAATAAATAACAGAAAGTTCACATACTTACCGCTTGAAAACACGTTGTGAATTGTGAGTTTTGAATCGATTTGGATCTTCGAACTGGTGTCGGCGTGTGCGTTCAAATTTCCAGTGACAAATGAAATGCAATGTCTTTCCGGTACGAAATTTTAAAGTTTTATTTGGAGTCGACAAAATGGCAGAATGAATGCCGGAAACAAAGACAAAGAGAAAAATGCGGCACAAACTTTGTAAATTGATTAATCGAATCTTGCAATTTCCGTGAGCAGACAGTGATGCTAAACATTCTGTATCGGATATTGTACATGTTGACGTTTTCAGCCGAATTTTACAAACCGCGGTATTGAAGGTTATGCATTAGGAAGGGAGTGTGCCATGCCCCCGATCCAGTCTTATAATATAGATAATACGTGGAGGAATTTCCAGATTTTGTCAGTTGAGGACAATTTTCTAGTCTTTTGGATTCATTAAGTCTTTTTCTTCAAGATTGGTTGTCTCATCATTTACTTGGAGAACCTGTTTGCATGAACTTGCCCAACAGTAAGGACTAATCAAGTTGAGTTGTGAATAATTTTATGCGCAAAAAAAAAACATATAGCATTATACTATACCTTTGAACTGTTAGTTCATTTCTGTGCAGGGTATTGGATAATACCGTTTAAGGAAGTTGAATTGCTGTAACGTTTGACTGCAGTAACGTACAGGCCATCTACAGAGGCAGTAAATGTTTCAGTGGGGGTTACGACTCTTATTAGCTTAAAAAGATGTGTTGAAATTTTTGACTTTAGATCTTCCAACAAAGGGTAAGGTCTAATGAGAGGATCTTACAACATTGTGACATCCATCATTCTGACAAAAAAGGTCTTTAGCCAAGCTGTCTTTTCTGAATCCATTCCCAAAATAATTGCAGTTCATTGGATTTACACACACATTTACTCAGTGAACAAAAAGATGATGTAGCATTGTATTATTCTTTTGAAATAGTAGTTTATTTTAATGCATGATCCTGAATAATACTTCATAAATGAAGTTGAATTGTTGTAATGTTTGACTGCAGTAATGTACAGGCCATCTACAGAGGTGGTAAATGTTCCAGTAGTGGTTACAACTCTTATTAGCTTAAAAGGATGTGCTGAAATACAGTCAACTCCGCTTAATCGCCCTTCCTTGGGATCACGGAAAAAGTGGGCGATTAAGCGGAGAAGGTAATTTCGGCCATTTCTTTGGTAATGAGGTTAAATTTCTGTGATGTTGTGGTTTGATATCGTGCATTGACACCTTCTTGTCGCCAGACTCAGGACAAACTCAATTTCCGTGGTCTATCTCATTGACCACCTCGCAATAGCCCAGCAGACAATAAGGAGTAGGATGGCATGGTCAGGATAGACCATTCATCCATATGACACGTTCTCTGATCTAACCGAAATCCACCAGACAGGCGCAATCAAGGCATGGGGGGAGGAGACTATACGGCTTTCTGCGCATTAGCATTATTGGACGGGCGAAGGCGGTAATGCGTAGCATGGGACGAAGGGGGACAAGGGGAGGGGGAGGTGGGGGGGAAGGCTTATCACACCTATTTCGGGGTGGCAGCTGTCACTCAGTTAACCTGTCTGCCATCCGTCGAGCAGTTAAACAGTCTGTGTACAAATTTGTTTGTCAACTGTAACCCTTTAACCGCTGATCTTTGAATTCATGGGCGCTGAAGAGTGGTCTATTATCGGGAGTGAGAGGGGGTTATCCAGTGACTTTTATATAGAAAAAAATCGGTTCTCTGGGGAAAAAGGTGATTAAGCGGAGTCGGCTGTATTTGACTTAAGATCGACCAACACAAAGTAAAGTCTATTGAGGGGATCTTACAACATTTTGACATCCATCGTTCTGACAGAAAAGGTGTTTAGCCAAGCTGTCTTTTCTGATGAATCCATTCCCAAAATAATTGCAGTTCATTGGATTTACACACACATTTATTCAGTGAACAAAAATGTGATGTAGCATTGTATTGTTCTTTTGAAATATTTCATTTTGATGCATAATCCTGGAAAATAATCCTGAAATGAAGTTGAATTGTTGTAATGTTTGACTGCGGTAATGTACAGGCCATCTACAGAGGTGGTAAATGTTCCAGTAGTGGTTACAACTCTTATTAGCTTAAAAGGATGTGCTGAAATATTTGATTTTAGATCTTCTAAGGTTCAGTAAAAGGATCTTACAACATTTTGACATCCATCATTCTGACAAAAAAGGTGTTTAGCCAAGCCGTCTTTTCTGAATCCATTCCCAAAATAATTGCAGTTCATTGGATTTACACACACACATTTATTCAGTGAATAAAAAGATGATGTAGCGTTGTATTATTCTTTTGAAATAGTAGTTTATTTTCATACATTATTCTGGATAATACTCCATAAATGAAGTCGAATTGCAATAATGTGTGACTGCAGTAATGTACAGGCCATTTACAGAGGCGGTAAATATTTCAGCAGCGGATACAACTCTTGAAATGGATATGCTGAAATTTTTGACGTGTGTAACACAAAGAATGGCTTTCTAAAAAGTCTGGTACAGTATTATTTGTTGGAAATAATGTTTGTACATATGTGGATAATACCTCATATGAAACCTTGTTGTTTTTATAAACTTCACTTTTATTCCTTTGTTGAACTGAATCAGCAGGCTTGGATGACTGCATCCATTTCTGAATGTCTCATTCTCCTCAGGTCTTGTGAAAAATTCTCTGTGTAAAGACCACTAGGCTCCTCTTTTTGTCTTTAGTTTTTGTTCGGTGGACTGGACTCTAATTATTCCTTAAGTACCGTTTGGCTGGTGTTAATTACAGCCCATTATTAGGAGTGGTAAATGACCCTGCAAAGCAGTGGGTTCTAGTTATTTTAAGTTGTAAGAAGTGTTTGGCTGATGTAAAATACAGCCCGTCAACAGGAGCAGTAAATGGTCTTGTAATGTGTTCTAGTTATTCTCTATATAATATGTGGCAGGTGTAAAGTACATCCTGTTACAGGAGTGGTAAATGGTCGTGCACTGAGTTTTTGCTATTTTTTATTTCTTTTGTTTTTGCTTTATGTGCTAGACTGTTGAAAGTTTTACAGATGTGTGCAAAGTTTGATGCAGTACATAAACCCCTTATGGTAATGCATGGAATGTTTCACTGTAAAGTTTGTAACTATGGAGTGGTGTTATTTCTACTAAGTGTGTATCCACCATTGTATGTCCCAATGAAAGTTTGGGGACTATTTTAGACCTGCTGCCTAATGACTGATACATTGACTTATACACCTTAACAACTGTTAAGTGTTTGATTAATTGTAGTTTAAATATTCTTTGTGTTGGAATGGCTTCCTACAGCCATTTGGTAACAGGCAGAAAAAGAAATTTTTCTGGAAGATTTGTTGCTAGGCATGGCAGTGTCACTGATGTAACGTACATCTCATCTCTAGGTGCTACAAAAGGTTCCTGATTAAACCAATTTTTTTCTTTTGTGTGTCAGTTGTGTAGGTATCCTTCAGGATATTAAGCAGTCATGTTTGATGACGATACGTACAGGTCTTCTTGTGGTGCTGTAACTGAATGGTTCAGCATTAGTTTGTACCAGTCTCTTGTACCTGTAATATTTGGGACCATCTTTTGGCTGAGGCCCACCAATTCTCGCAACATGTTTATGGGCATTTAGAGCGGCACGTGCATCTGTTGGATCAAATTTTGCTGCTATTCAATCCCAGCTCTTGAAAAACAAAACAAAAAAATGTCCAGCTGACCCAGTACAAGGGTGATCCCAGTGTTATATCTAGCTCAGAAGCTGCGTTTGATATTATTTCTCTGAGCATACCCTTAGAACTCACTGTTTGCAATTCTATACCTAATGTAAGGTCTTGTTTTGTCATATTTTGGAGTCTGGATAGACTGGCTGTACAGTTGCTCCATTGTAGTAAGAGAATACATATTTTCAATGATGTACATCCTCATTGTTATGGTTCTTGCACAGTCATTCTTGAAATAAGGAAACAGTTTGTGGTGCACTGCAAACAGATCACAAGCCATGTGGAAGAGGACATGAATAAGGTTTCTGACATAGTGCAAAGTACATTTAGGGATCAAAGGTCAGGGTCATCAGTGTTCGATAAAAAGATGAAAGAACTGTTCAATCTATTTGTAACATTGTTTAGGTGTGGTGTTAAATCACTAATATTGGCGACTAAACTTAAAATTGTCAGTTTTAGAGATTTAAATCTTTTTTTTTTTTTTGTCTCTTTACAAATGAGGTTTATGTAGGGGTCACAGTCACAGTGTTAATCTTCTCTGAAGTAAGTCACTGCACCCATTTGCATTGTGAGTGACTGAAATTAGAGGTCACTAATTTGAGCGGTAAAAAGTTCCAACTGGAATTGTTAAATTATCAGGATGTCTTTGGGAGGAAGAGAAGACCCGTTTACTTTTGTTTACAATTTATGCAGTTTAGATAGGAGTCACCGTGTTAACGACTTTCTGGAATATTCCATTGAACTTATTGGCATTGTGGAACCCAAATAAGTAGAGGCCGCTAACAAGAGCGGTGAAAAGATCCAACAGGAATTTTGACTCTTAGGGGTGGTGTTGAGGGAGAGGGATAACCTGTTTTCATATCTGTTTACAAATGAGGTCATGTAGGAGTCATGTTATCATCTTTCTTGAAGTATCCCACCGCATTTGCATTGAGAGTGGCTGACTGACTAACATTACAAAGATCCCATCGATAGGAACAGTGAAAAGTTCCATCTGGAATTTTGATTCCTTGTTTGTTTACAAAGAAGTGTTAGGTAGAAGTCGTGGTGCTACAGTCTTTTCTTTAAGTAACCCACTGCCATATTTTCATGAGTGACTGAAGTTAAATACGCCCATCAGGGTTGGGCACGTTCACGATAAATGCGGAACTCCGTTCCAGTCCCCGTTCCTTACCAAATTATGGAACTTCGTTCCGCTCCCCGTTCACCCGACAACATCAAACTCCGTTCCGATCATTCCGTTCACGTCTGAGGAACGCCGTTCCGTTCTCCGTTCCGTTCATTTTTAATTTTTACCGCCAAAAATAGCACGTGTTTCCGGACAGTCATTTCGCATCGGGAGACGAGGATTTCGCGTGTTACTTATTGAGGAGTCCCAGTATCAGGGGTGCAAAATATTTAATCTATGTGACTTCCTAATCCTGCTGTCACCAAGCTACAGCAGTGTTTACATCTGTATTTAACCGACCCCTTGGTCCCAGGGACACTCCCTACAAAGGAATAGAAGTTTGACCTTCCATAGGCAGGCCATGGGTCTGAACCGACTGCGGCGACTGAGTCAGAGTCTGTGATTTGTGCGGCTTCCACACTATCATTTCTTCTGGGCTGCTCTTCCTTTTCTGCAATAGTAGTAGCAGAAACAGACTCCATTGTGGTCACTAACTTGTCACCTTTGGTCTTCTCCACTACTGGTCTGGTCTGGTCTGATGGTCTCCACTTCGTTTTGACAGTGTTGTGTGTTCACTCTCAGCCACTCTCCTACCGCAGCTTTCTCAATTCAAATTGCGTCGGAAACAAAGGCGGCCGGAAGCGTTTACGTTTGATATGCCAGTTTGAACTTCGAATCCAAGCGCTGTCCAACCATTCCCAATGATAGGCCGAGAAGCCGCGTGCAGTTTGCAAAATTGAGCAAAAGGAAGAGTGAAAAAACCTTGGGTATCCGAAGTTGGGACGGAGTTTGAATGGACTTGAAAAAGAACTTAGTTGCGATCCGTTCATGAAAAATCACGGATTCCGTTCACGATCACGATCACACTGAAATACGGGATCGCCGTTCGCTCCGTTCACGAAACTGGAACTAAGTTCCGGAACTTAGTTCATAAACTAAGTTCCGGAACTTAGTTCATATGAACGGAGTTCCACTCAACCCTGCAGCCCATTAACAGGAGCGGTGAAAAATTCCATCTGGAATTTTGAGGTATGGTGGGGGTGAGGTGGTGGGTAGCAACAACTTGTTTTCTTGTCTTTTTAATTAGTTTGGTAGGAGTTGCAGTATTACAGTCTTTCTTTAAGTACCGGTAAACCAGTGCACTCATCTTCTCTGTGAGTGACTGAAGTTAAGTACTGTATATCCACTAACAAAAACGAAGAAACGTTGCAGCTGGAATTTTGATGGGTGATGGGTGGCAACAACTTGTTGTCTTGTCTGTTACAAATGAATTTTCGGAAGAAGGCGCAGTACAATACAGTCTTTCTGTAAGAAACCCACTGCACTCGTTTTTACTGTGATCTATTTTCTTGCTTTTCGATAAAAGAAGATGAGTAGGAGTCACGGTGTTACAGTCTTTCATAAAGTAACACTCTGCACTCATTTACATTGTGAGAGACTGAAGTTAATTGTACAGGCCACTGACAGGAGCGGTAAACAAGTTTCACCTGGACTTTTGATTCTTAGAGATAGGGTTGTGAGTGAGCAAAGAACCTGTTTTCTTGTGTGTTTACAAATTTACAAATGAGTTTTGGATAGGAGTAATGGTGTGACAGTCTTTCTTGAAATGACCCCCTGAACTCGTTGATATGAGTAACTGACACTAGATAAAGCCCACTTACAGGAGCAGTAAAAAGTTTCATCAGAGATTTTGACTCTTTGGGATGGGTGAACATGTTTTCTTGTCTGTTCACAAGAGATAGGGGTCATATGTTCGTTTTTCTTGAAGTGACCCTCTGCCTGGCACTGGTTTGCATTGTGAGGAACTGAAGTTGTAGGAGCGGTAACTGAAGTTAAAACAGATGCCACTAATAGGAGCGGTAAAAAGTTTTCTTAGGAATTTTGATTGTAAGGGCAGTTGGCGAGAATGGAACCTAGTTTCCTGTCATTTGATAAATGAAGTTGAGAAGAAGTCGGGGTGTTACAGTCTGAATAGTCTTACAGCCAATCAAAAAGAAACTTACATGTATTTTTCAGACCCTGAAGGTGCAATGGGCCATCCAGTATTAAACTTTTGTTACAGAAATTAAGAATAAAATCATTTGTACATATGAACACTGACTGTGTGGACAAATTATAATCAATAAGTGAGGATATCTTTGAGCTTTTATGAGGCATGTTAAGCGAATTTTATACGCATAGTATAACACTGTTCTTCAAATGGGGTTTTCTTGAAATTGTTACCTCTGCACAGGCTGATCACCTGCAACCTCTAACAACCATATCTCTAGCCAGAATCAGCAAGTTCAAAAATAGTTTCTCATGAAAGAACATTTCAGGGTGAGTACACCAAGCAGAGATGCCTACCCCCAGAGAAGCCAAGGAGGGATATTTCCCTCTGGAAAGAGGGATTTTAGAGGTTAAAAGAGGGATAATGTACGTACCTCAGATTTCATGTGTGAATCTCGTTGATACAGCTTAGTTCCAGCAACGATTACATAACAGATAACACAAGTCCATACACTACAGCACCAAAAAAAAGTATTTACACTATATACAGGACAGGATTTGCTATCTGTTTCATTTTTTCAAACTGGCTGCATAGGCATTTTTGGCCTGCTGCAGCTGGGCAGTCGAAAAAGTCACTTCATGGCAGCAGATTCCCCTTGATGCCATGTGGATCTGCTGTACCAGGAGAGCACTTAAGGTCTCTGGAGCCAGGTTCGGCCGGAACTCAGTCTTGTTTTTCCTTTTCCTGACCAGGCTGAAAATTCTCTCACAGTCTGCGTTCAAGTGGGGCAGGACGGTCAGGCCTGTCATCACATGTACCAGTAGTGGATACTTCAGGTGCCCCTCAGCCGAAACCAACGTTCCCACAAAGTGCCACTGCTGGTCAGTGCCAACAGTCTGGTCCAGGCCAGGCAAAGAGTCTTATGGACAGCAGACTCCGCGTGCCGAGTAATGTCATTTTTTCCACCGTAACCGACTCCAAAGTCGATGAAACATCGAGAACACCTGGCGTGATGAGGTCCTAAGGATGGAGGCACAATGAACGGATTTGCTCGGGTATACTCTGCCTTGAACTTAGTCTTCAACTTTTCGGACTTTTGTCTCTTTGCCTTCGAGGCCGACATGATGTTGTTGTAGACCTACTGATACAAGGTATCTTGCCGCTAGACTGATCAACAACTGATATCTTGCTGCTACACTGATCAACAATGGCCTATTATTACAACTATTCGAAATCCGACCAATCAAAACCAACGACATTGTCCGCTTGCTAAGGGAAGGAACTCTGAAAATTCCCAGCTTTTTCCTCTAACATTGTGGCCTCCTTCTCCAGTCTAGCCTTCTTTTCTTTCATCTTCTCCAGCTCCTCAAAACCATCCGCTTTTCCTCTTTCTGCTTTGCTTTTCTTCCTCCACTTTCTCCTGTTTTTAATTCTTATGTCCCTTTTGGATTGTCAGTAAGACAATTTTCTTTCAAGTCAAAATGACTCTTTGAAGATCCTTACTTGTGTGCTGGCACCTCATCACCAATGGACCCTTCATATTCGATAAATTCATAAAAAGAAATCTCAATAGTGTATGGATTCACACAGCTGGGCTGAAATCCCCCATGCTGTGCAATGCACTCCAGATCTCCCCGAATGTGGTCAAACCGGGGATAGTGGCAGCATTTCCGTTCCACCTCACTTGACACTTTAAAAATTGTACATGACTTGCAGGAACACCTGAAAAGAATAAGGATCATGTGAAACAGAGGAAGAGACTACATTACGGAAAAAAAAAAATTAGAAATCAGATCACCACTCATACACATGTTGTCTTAAATTCCAAATACCTTAATTCTAGAACAGAACACATAAGAGGAATAAACTGGGATTTATGTAAAATATACTTTCAGCCATTCAGCATACAGTTTGAAAGAGGAGGAATAGTTTTGGATTTCAGGTTTGCAGTAGGATCCAATTCCTTTTCTGAATCCAGATGAACTGACATGCTCAGGTTTTTTGTTTTTTTTAATTATTCTGCTCAGGAATAAAATCAGATTTCTGCTAATCGTGGGCGTTGATTTTGACTTTAACTGCAGTGCAGATTAGGCTAGGAAGAAAAAAAAAATTTACATTACAGTGCAGACTAGGTTTGGAAATTACTGTGTTAGGTGCGGAGTCTGTAACTAGATCTAGATTACACAATTATTATAAGGTTTCCATGTTATTTGTGTCATTCACAATGGCTACATTCACAATGGTCACACTGTGCCTTCGACTGATAGTCACACTGTGCCTTTGACTGATAATCTTTATCATTGCACACATATGCACATAGACAAAGTGATGTATCCTCAGCTTGATGTGATAAATCATAACTTTCATCCAACTAAATTTATATGCTCAGTGACAACTTAATTTACTCAGTTTGTAACACTTCTTCCTTCAAAAAATAGTCAGTCTAGAAGATCAGTCTTAGTCTTACCGTTACAGCCTCCGATAATTGGAAGTCGTATCTAGGCCTACATTTTTTTAGTACTGAACTTGGAAAACTGTAATGCTTAGGTCTAGTGCCAAAAGGTGTTTCATATGACTTCTGCTACGCCTAGATTTGACTAATCTTGTCACTAGACTAGAATCTAGATCTTCGTTACGTTACAAAACAATGTGAGATTTACAGAACGCTCACCATGTCAAGTTGTCGTCTCCGTACAGTTCCGTGTCCGACTGGTCCGTGTCTGAGTGGACAAAGGTTGACTGCACTGATGTCGCCGTCTGTGGGCAAATACAGTAGAGCACTGATATGAAGAACAACCCCAGACAGAACAAAAAAGTTCTTTATATCAGTAGTTCTTTATTTCAGTCAACCTCTCGCACACACAATTTTTTGTCACACCCCCCCCCCCC
>JAWQUT010000099.1:1742122-1776028 GCA_033807755.1 Ellobium chinense | reverse complement strand
AGGAGTCACGGTGTTACGGTTACTCAGTCTCTCTTAAAGTAACCCACTGAACTCGATTACATTGTGAGTGACTGAAGTTAAGTACAGGCCATTGATAGGAGCGGTAAAAATATTCAACTGGAATTTTGTCTCTTAGATACAGAGGAGGGGAAGAATTTGTTGTCTTGTCTGTTTATATCGGTTACATAGGAGTCATAGTGTTACTGTTGTACTGGGTGTAGTAAAAAGTGGCCACAGCACTCGTTTGCATTGTAAATGGCCGAACTTAAATAGAGGCCACTGACATCAATAGATAAACAGGTCCAGCTGAAATTCTGACCATTTGTGGGAGTGAGCACAGATAACCTGAATTCTGTGAGACCACTTCATTCTGTTCAAGTTTGCAGAAGTTTGGGAAATATGTAGACTAATGGACTAGTATAAAAAAAAAATAATTCGGGTCTAAAAGGTTTGTTGGACGGAATGTGATCTTGACTTACATGTGTTTAAGGTATTTGTGCTCGACCATCTGTGACAAAAAATATCTTACTTGTGACGTGGCTCATTGTCTCCAGGAAATCCATATTCACTTATGTGGTCATAAACTCCTAATCTGACCACGTCGATCTCTAAGCAGTTGAGTTGAAAAGCTCTAACAGCAGTAATGCAAAGCTCATCGCCTCATACTTCATCAAAATCACTGTCATGACAACAGCGATTTTCTTCTTCATTAGTCATGGGGATGCAGTTTGTGCATGTGCATCTGGAAACAATGGTGCATGGTAAAAAAAAAAATAGAGCACACGACAGGGGTGAAATATAACTCAGAATTTTTTCTTTGAGGCTCATGTGTAAAAAAAACATTAACAGCTAACACCCATAGACCAAGAAATTCAGATCTGGTTCCAAATAGTCTAGCAAATTTTGGAAAGCTGGAAAATTCCTAATTTCTCTGTGACAAACGTTTTTTTGAAATTGTAGCATAAATTTGACAGTTTCAAACAGTACAAGAATGGGCCTAGCAATCAACGTGAAAAAAGATTCTACCAAGTAGTTTAATCTTACAACTACAAAGATGACTCTCAAATTATGCACATGAAGACAAGCTAAAGCACTAAGCAAACAAACCTACACGTCCTATAGAAAATGGAAATGGTTTCCTGTGGGGATACAACTATCACCTGCTAGGTCTTTTGGGTGAAAAGTAGATCTATGACTATGAGTATGAAGAGCAAATGGTTTTGATGTCTTGTGCACTCCACAGTGAAAATACATTTACAAATATCTACTACCAGTACAAGTATCCAGTATTATAACCTGACCTAGATCTAGTAAGTAATCTGAGTGACAAGGGTCCAGTTCTCTCTCTTCCAGGAAATATTCGCATGAGTAATTACACAGAGAGGGCTTATTGAATAGTATGGGAAGTGTGATGTTGATTATCGGTACCCGATTTACCGTGATTTTTGGATGCCTCAAACTTATTTTAATTAATTAAAATACTGAATATTATTGGTGTCGTTTTTGTTGCTGCTATCTAAACAATTCTTACTGTCCACATGATTTTGTTCCCTGACAATCTAAATCTGCCTAGGTCTATGGTTTTATCAGATCAGCATGACTTACCTGTCGACTTGCCGATCGTCGATGTTGCCATCATCCTCGTCCGACATATAATGCAAGTCGTGTCGTGGCAGTGGACGCCTCCCAGATTCTCGAGGTTCGAATTGGTACGGTAACACATTCCCAAGCCATCTACATCCAGATCGACGTCCGAAACCTCGCTGCTATCTGTATCGCTATAGGTGCGCGCCATCGTGCTGAGATGAACAATTTACACGTCACGCGTATGCCGCTTTGGCCCGTGCCAGATTTCTTAACACACTTCCCTACGGGAAGTAAGCCATAGCATGCTGGTTTGGGCAGCAACGTAATCACGCTGTTGCGTAATTCCGGGCTTCGTGGTGGTAAAATTTCCACCTGGGATTGCTAATATTTATACTACAGTAAATTTAGGAACTGAAAACAGCGTGATTCAGCGACGTAAGCTTGATGATATGCGTGTCTTCCTTTAAAGGGGAGTGAGTAGGGAAATCTTTCTTTACCCGCTGCACTCGTTTTCACTCGTGAGTGGCTGAAGTTAAGTATATGCCACTGACAGGAACAGTAGTAAAGTTCCAACTTGAATTTTGATGGATGGTGGTGTTGGGGTGGTAGATGGCAACAACTTGTTTTGTTCTTGTGTGCATACAAGTGAGTTTCACGTCAGAGTCACAGTATTACACTCTTTCTTTTAGTAACCCACTGCACTCGTTTTTTACAGTGACCTGTTTTCTTGCCTTTTGATAAATGAAGATGAATAGGAGTCACGGTGTTACAGTCTTTCTTAAAGTAACACCTTGCACTCATTTACATTGTGCGTGACTGAATTTAAGTATAGGCCACTAACAGGTAAAAAAGTTCCAACTAGAATTTGGCTCTTAGATACAGAGGAGGGGAAGAATCTGTTGATTTGTCTGTTTACAATTATTATTACATAGAAGTGACTCTTAGTGCGGTTAAGATGGTGGGTAAGGAAGNGAATAACAAAACAATGAAATCCATAATAAAAAACCCTGCAGATATAGGACGTCCATCTGAATAAATAAGTGGAAAAGTATAAAAATATGTGTGTTTCCCGAGTCATGGAGGTGTTTACTGTCTTTTCAAATGGAAAAATCAAGATTAAAAAATTCATGATTTTTTAATTTTTGTCCATGCCTGGCCCACTGTGCGATGTTGGAGTCAGGATGCTACAGTCTTTTCATGAAGTTCCACTGCATTTGCTTTATGAGTGGCTGTTATTACATAGATCCCATATCTAGGTGTAGTAAAAAGTTCCATCAGGAATTTTTACTCCTAGTTGTAGAGGAGATGAACCTGTTTTCTTGTCTTTTTAAAATAAGATTTATTTAGGAATCACCGTTTTGAGCCTTTCTTAAAATAAGCCACTGCACTTGTTTGCATTGTGTGTGACTGAAGTGATATAAAGGCCACTAATAGGAGCAGTAAAAAGTTCCAAATGGAATTTTGACTTTTAGGGACGCGGTTGGGAGGGAGCGAAGAACCTGTTTTCTTGTGTGTTTACAAATGAGTTGTTGGTAGGAGTCACGGTGTGACAGTCTTTCCTGAAGTGACCCCCTGAACTCGTCGGTACTGTGAGTCACTGACGCTAAATACATACCACTTACAGGAGCAGTAAAAAGTTCCATCCGGAATTTTGACTCTTAAGGATGGGTGAACATGTTTTCTTTTCTGTTCACTAAGAGATAGGAGTCATATGTTCGTTTTTCTTGAAGGACCCTCTGCACTGATTTGCATTGTGAGGAACTGAAGTTGTAGGAGCAGTAAAAAGTTCCATCAGGAATTTTGACGCCAAGGGCAGTTGGCAAGGGGAGAACCTGTTTTCTTGTCATTTGATAAATGAAGTTGAGGAGGAGTCACGGTGTTACAGTTACTCAGTCTTTTTTAACCCTTTCAAGCTTTCTTTTGACAGGGAAGTGATACACTTAGAGCAGATGGCACCTTCAAGTTTGGATATACTGTAATGTATCCTCCAATGTAGGCAAGAATATTAGCCTCTTGGTTGGATACCAAAGAAATATTGGGCGTTATCCGCATAACTTTATGGATGATTTTAGGCACATCTTGTTTGTTGCAACGGTGATCGCACTGTGCTCGCGCCGTCTTGTGACGTCAAATTTTCAAAGCTGAACAAAAGGGAGTCAACGGCGACGTTTTCTTTTCATCTCTGTTGGAGGTGTTGTCTCTTGAATCATCGTAGTTTGCGTCGAGACGTCGCAATAGTTCATTTCGAGCATATTGTTCGTCTCGTTCTTCTTGATCCAACTGTTGCTGAATTGTAAAAGGTTCGTGGGTAGTACTGTGCTCTGGTGAGCTGAGGGGGCTTGAGTAGATGCGTGGTCTGTTATCTGGTATGTGTTTACCAGACTCGATTGCGTTGTGATAGGGACTATGTTTCCCTGTGCGTCGTATCCACTCCACTTCGATGTTTCTGTAGTATTCACGATCCTGGTGCCAATCGCGTTGCGTGTCGGTGCTGCATCCAGGACAGGGGCAGTCGATAAGGGATAGAGCCTTCGCATGCCCGTAGTCGACTTCCCCCGTCTCGGGGTCTGTGTATGTAGCAACGTCTCGGATGCAGGTGCACTGCTGGTGCGTAAATGCTGGCGATGGTGATAGAAAGGGCTGAGACTCGTTGGCTGAAAATAATTCATTAATGTGGGTGACTGATTCGGGTTCGGCAGCGTAAATGCGACTCGTGGCCGTGGTAGAGGCCGCATGAGTCGGGAGGGCTGGATCTCGGAGCGTTGTATATGTTGAGGTAGGTTCTCCACATGGCGAAGGCGTTTCTTTGTCATGACGAGCTGTGTGGCAAGATGAAACGGACGATTTGTGGGAGGAAGAATGGTTCGAAGACGGGCCAGCACGTAATTCTTGTTGTGCATTCTGAGCTTGGGTGATGTGCCTGGTAGAGGGTATACCAGCGCGGCATTTCGCCGCGCTTGGTCCTGTTGATAGAGTGATCGCAGCTCTGGAGCTGGTGGAACCCGGCGCTGAGATTGAAGAGGAGGAAATTTCTGCTGCATGTTGATGACGTCTCTTGAGTGATAGGCGTCCTCCTTTTACAGATAAGGAAGAACAGGAACTTGCGGCTGGTAGATTTGATAAGTTGGCGGCACGAACTGCTGCTGGTGTAGATAGGCTTGATAGGCTGCGTCCTGATGAAGGAGATGGAGGAATAGAAAAGTTATTGTCTTGTTCACATATTGAGTGAAATAGATCCCAGTCAATAGGTACAGTTAATTGATCAGAACATGGGTATTCATGAGCGTGTAGGAAAGGCACAGGTGCAGAAGAAAATCCATCTCTTTTATCACTTTTAATAGCAGCAATATGATCAGTTGAGTAGTGTGAACAGATATAGTATGCTTTAGGGTGTATGAGACCATAGAGATTTTGAATTACTTTAGAAGTATGAAGATCTCCAAATTCATACAGACGAGAACGAAGCACAGACACATCGACAGATGTAAGACCAAGACCTAATCTATTATTTGAATTAAAAAAACATGCCATTGGCTTGCACGTAACGGCTTCCATATGTTTCCGTTCGCACAAGAGTGTGGCTCCTGACATGAGATCTTTAACTCTATCTAGATTGGTTTGGTTTATAGTAAACTCTTCGCCAATGATAAGCAACTTGTTGCCACACATTTGGAAGATGAATCCATCCTTCGTTAGCTTGCCAACGACGGAGTTGATACAGTCCCATGTTGCATTTAATATCATTGTTTTGCCTGAGTTTTTCTGGCCTTGCAAGTATAATCCAATCTTTTTCTGTCCTTTGCCTTCCAAAATAAACTGCATCAAATAGATAAAGAAATGAGGAGAGATGTTTTGCTCAATGCACCACGAATTGATGACACGAAGTGAATCATCTGGTGACATGTACCCTTCCAGTTCATCGGGTAGATCAGCAATATAGTCCATAATGGACCGTTTAGAAGCAGATTTAGAATTTGCTAGTTCTTTGGAAGCCTGTTTTATTGCGATTTTAAGCAATTTCTCACCACCTGAAGAAGCGACAATGTTGCAGAGTGCATACCAGATTGGTGAGTGAGGCTCAAAGCGTGAGATTAGATCCGCACTATTTGTAATAGTGGGGTTCTGCATAAGTATAGCATGCAGGAAGGCAATAGTCTCTCCGTTAGACTTGTTTTTGCCTAACTTGAGAGGAACTGTAGGAATATTTTCAGGATAGAGAGAAGGTAATAGGTCAGTTTCGTATGAATCGGTCTCATTACAATCCCTAAAGTCATACTCACTGTTCACGTCATGAATAGGCAGTTGGTTCTTTACTTGAAATGTTGTTGGTACATGTTGAGGTTGAGGCATTTGTTGACCAGCATTCTCCATAACTTGCAAAGATCGTTTAGGAGGATTCACTCTGCGATAGTTGCCAACTTTATTCTGGGGTTCCTCCTCTTCTTCAATCACTTGCTCCAGAGCAGTTGTTAGCAGTCTCTGCAGTTCATCTATGCGCGCTGGATCGACAATTTCATCCGGACTGTCGTGGATCACGTCTGAGGCTTCAACGAATTGTCGAAGGAGGTCTGGATCGTTGGATCCGAGGAAGAACTTATCGTTTGCTAATGCAAGGTACTGCAGAAGTGGCTCTATGCTTCCGTGTACCATTTGAAGCTTGACGTAGCCGCCCAGTTTATTTATGCTGTTTCGCATGTTGCGATAAAGAGTGCTTCTGGATGGCTGTTGTTGGATTGTTTTAAGAAGAAGATGAATATGGTTTCCGTAGTGCGTGACAGCGTTCAATTCACTAGGATTCCCTCTTGTCTGCCATAGTGCAATTGGCTTGGTGATAGACAAGAAGGCAAGACCATTCCTGGGTGTTTTTCAGGAAATTCTTTACTTGGTTAATGGCAAAGCGCTGAGGTGGAGACATCTCAGATAGTTCATAGGAGTTAGTTGTCCAAGAGGTGACAGTAGTAGATAGAAGTTGCTCTGGTGACAGTTCATATGTTTTAATGAAGCCGGAAGAGGACCGGACGGGGAGGCCGTCACGGTTGAGGGCTTGGCCACGTGGGCTTAAGTAATTAGGATGCACTACGTCAAGGTCTGGATGACCAATAACCATAGAGTAGTATTTAACAGTAGGAGCCTGTTGGATTGGTACACGGAAAGAGCTCGTACCTGCATTAGCGGAATGTCCCACAGTTGAAGATCGTCTGGCTGCAGTTAGAAACTGGCGCACACTTGATCCAGGTGTCGGAACATTCGACGGACTGGCAGTAGAATGAGAACTCTTCTGCGCATTCATATGTTGCACTTTTCTAAATGCATTAACAATACTTTGATCCATGATTGTAAAAAGCACTGAGTATAGTTAAACTTTCTTTCAAAAGAATAAACACGCACACAGTATATTCACTTGGTATAGAACACGTCTTACTCAGACAACTGATTTAGGAAAGTGGTGCGGGGTTCCCGCCGTTCATGCATTATATAGGAGTAAGACGCGTCATAGCCCAAGCCAACACAAAGATGGCGATTCCCGCCACAAGATGGCGATTCCCGCCACAAAAACAAAAATCTACAGAAAGGCAAATATTAATTTTAACGTAAATTTTATTGATTTTCATCACATATATGGATCATTTATGCCATTTGCTTTGTGGGTCATCAAATTCCCTGAAGCCATTGGTATTCCGTTGTTGAAGCAACGTCGCATGTGGATATTCTGAGACCAGAGATGATACACCGATTGCGTTGTTCTCTTGTCCAGTTCCATGCACGGTGGAAGAGATTTTTTCATTCTTTCAAACCAAGCTTTCACCGCTTCTCCTCTTCGTTTAGGAAGCAGTACTGTTGCCAGTCTGTTTTCGTTGTCTGTGTTGTTTTTGTATTCGTATGGCATGATATCAGTTGTAATTATCTCCAGTCGCTGCAGCCATAGGTGTACCCTGTATGGTTAGATCACCCGCTGTTTGTGCCTGTTGTGGTCCTACTCCTGAAGATGCATCATCAGGTCCACTTTCTTGAAATTCAGGTCCATTACCTTTTTGTTTCTTGCTTGGATTATCTGGAAGCAATGAAGCTCCTTGTTCGGGATCTGGTCCTCTCTTTCCTGCCATTGTGTCTGGTTCGTCTGCGTCGTCAAATAAGTCAACAGATGCGTTATTATCAGATATATCGTCTTGTACCTGTGGTTGTTCGTCTGGTGTATTAGTGGTATCTGAGTCCGATGGTTCTAATAAAGATTCACGTAATATTCCTCGTTCAGCTTCGTTAACTGCCTGTTTTAGTGCCGCAGGTGGAAATGTTACCCCTTGATATTGACGTCGTAGAAATAACCACCTCAAATTAGCTTGTATTAATGGTACTTGACGTCGTATTTGTGCTGTAATAAAACGACGTTTCAAACCTCCCCAGATTCCAGTTAATTCTTTTTTGCTGATAGGTCGTGGGGGCATTTAGATAGGACTGACTGGAGTATGTACACCAATTCCTGATGGTAGAAATCTACTTGCTCCAGCTGATAAGACCTTGCTTGATCGTTCTATGATGTCTTGAAGTTCTGAAATATCTGATGTATCACTCTTAACAAATGATAGTGTTTGCATTTGCTGAAAAAGTCCACCTGGAGGTTGTGTGAATGTTGGTTTTTTGGGTACTGGATCCGGAACGGAAGATTTTTCTCCAATTTTAGCTTCGTAAGATGAATCGTCTGGATCACCCTCAAAGCCTTGTGTGATTTGCCCTTGTTGTTTTAGATCTTCTTCTGATTCTTGATCTATTTGTTCGTCCTCAATTATGTCAGGAGGAATTGGTTCTACTTCTGTATTGCCTTCGTTTTCTTCAATAATTTCTTCGTCTGTTATATCTTCATTAGATTCTTCATCAATGTTATCAGTTTCGATATCAGTAATATCATCACCTGTTGGTGGTGCCTGTATTTGTGTCTCGTAATCTCCTATGTAAGGGTCGTCCTCGTAAAGTACAGCAGATTCTCTGTCCTTTTTTTGTTGAGGTAATTCTCCTTTGATAGCTTTATTGACAAGATTTGCAGTAAAAGATCCAGCTGCACGCATAGGATACTCAACAAGATATTTTTGACCGTGTTCTTTTATAACATTAAGAACAGCTGGTCCCAACCATTCGCCTGCTATTTCATCCACAGCCCCCTCGAATGCTCCACTTGCAGCCGCAATAGCTTCACCAGTAAATAGTTCAATTGCTTCAGGCAAAAATGCACCACCAAGAAAGGCTAAAGCCATACTGACGAATAGTGTGAATGTGATATATATATATGTATGAATGTGGGGATTTATTTGCCGTGTCGAGGATCCCTCTACTCGGTTAACAAAAGTAATCTTTCTTTTGAACTAACGTTATGTTGCTGCTGCGTCCTGATTTCGCGCGCGACGACCCCGTAGGGATAAATGGGCTCGCAGTTTTTGCGTTGCCCTGTGTGCAGAAGCGAGTCGACCATGCTCTGTCGGAGGGCACACTTGAATTCAGTGGGGGTCAGGGTTGTAGCGATGTCCTCCTTTCCCTATTACTGAAAACAGATTTTCCAAACAGTCCTGATTCAGGTGGTTAGTGAGAAGGACCTTGAAGGAGCACAGGTTTTTCAAGTCCTCCCATAGCTGAATTGGGCAGCAGATGGAAAGTTTCCAACGCCCTAAGCTAGGAAGATTTGTCCCCTTTTCCCCCTTGCCTTTAATTCCATTAAGCCATGCTAAGGATTCATGTAAGAATTTCATATAGCTCGAGTTTGGTATGATGGCAAGTGCCATTGTGCCCTCTCCATGAATAGCTCTACTGTTGAAACAGTTAAAAAGCCTGTCAAACTGTTCGATAAGTTCTGCAGTCTTGATAGCCTCAGTTGGTAAAGCTCTTAAGCTTACCACGATGGTGATGCCTGCTGCCACAGTATGCAGGGATGTAAATCTTCCGGTTTTGGCCGGATTTTCCGGCCAACGGGCCTTTCCCGGCTCGGCCGGCCGGCTGGTCGGCCGGTCGCGCCGAGAAAGTAGTCGAGCGCCGGAAATAATAATTATTTTTCTCGCTTGATTGCGAACGTTTTTAACTACGAAGTTACCGTTTATAACTGGCCGGAAATTGCTTGCTTGTTGCCAGGCTGGACGATTGGACTAATGTTGGCCTGTNGGATTCATGTAAGAATTTCATATAGCTCGAGTTTGGTGTGATGACAAGTGCCATTGTGCCCTTTCCATGAATAGCTCTACTGTTGAAACAGTTAAAAAGCCTGTCAAACTGTTCGATAAGTTCTGCAGTCTTGATAGCCTCAGTCGATAAAGCTCTTAAGCTTACCACGATGGTGATGCCTGCTGCCACAGTATGACTTAATACCAGAACTGCCAGGCTGACACGGAGGTATTTGTATGTGCCTTTTCGTTAGCTTGGGTTCCATCCTGATAGGAAGAGCTGAGTCCATCTCATAAAACTTCTCAACATATTCCCATGCGACATTTTGTCCGTCCATTGTAAAACCACTGCTTTTCAAGTTATTTCTGATAGTTTTCATGAGATGTGGGGGATCAAACATGATAAAAATTTTGTGCCCTTGCACATAGAAGAATGGCTCTTCTTTAGTGATACCTAGCTTCTGTATGAATGAACGGTTGTTGGAGTCTTGATCACAAATTATGACTTTGGGAGTAAGACCTAGAGTTATTACTCTCTGTACCGCATCAAGAATGAGAGGCTGTAGCATTTCTGATTTGACAGGACCTTTTGACAGCACGTATGACAATGGCTGCTTCCACTTTGTTGCCAGTCCACGGACCATAACCACCATTGCCTGATTTGCTTGCTTTTGAGAGCGGCCTAGCATGCCGAAATCCTCGAATCCTTCTATCTCATCACTGGTTGGATCATAGCGAATTCCAAGTTTGAGGGTCATTTCGTCGAATATAATCGCACAGAGTCGCTCCTGAACTGTCATTGCTTGCACTCTTACCTGGAACATGCTAAGAATGTTTTCACAAATTCCTGATTGCAGCCGCACATTCCTCACAGACATAGAAAGTAGCCTAGGCATTGGTAACTGAAACACTTTTTGAAGCAAATGATAATATAATTAATAATAGTTTGTGCCTATCAAGATTTGTAAAGAATGCCTAGTATGGGCACATTACAACAGCTGAATTGACTGCACTCGCAATGGTAGGCTAGAGTAGCGTGTTGCGTCAATGTAAACAAGGCGCTGAAGTTGGCCTACAGAGGCCATTCCCTGTTTGTCAGTTTAGCTAGACTTACTTACAAAACAGGTGTGGCCTTGGGCTAGGCTATGTCTGCTAGCCTGAAACGGGGGCTGAACTTGTTTGATGAGTGAGGTCACAAACACTTCTGAGTGGTAACAGGCTAGCGAATGCATTTGAATCTACTGGATTTAATTATTCATCACAACCAAATTCTAGAAATTTTATTAGACTAGGCCTCTAGAGTCTTGCTTACCTCGACTGTGGAACGACTCATGCGAAAATGCCCTCGAAACACTGTGTCTGTGTAGCTGGGGACCACTGTCTCCACATAACCCGCATTTCTCGCTGGTGTTTCTCCCGTTTTCCTCCTGTGTGTACTTGCTGCAAGGGCCACAATACACTCATCATCATTTCGCACTATTTGTTGCACAATTTGCGACACAGGGAAGCCCCCAAGCAAAAAGTTGACAACAATAGGATCTCGATGCGCTCGACTAGCCGCCATTTGGCCTCGGGGTACGCGGCGCCTTTTCGCCACGGCCACAAGCTCAAGGCACATCGCCTCGCCTGCCTCGCCCGCCTTGCAGTCTTGAACGGCCCCCTGGCTCGTAGTGCAGGCCTTAGGCCTGCCAGGCTGGAGAACTTGACATTTGAACACCCTCTCCATGGGTGTCTTGAATATCATGGGGGGGGGGGGGGGGTCTTTTCTCTCCTCTTTTTCCTCATAAAAGACATCTTTAGAAACATGTCATCAGTTTTTATTTAAACCATCCAACCCCCCTTTTCCTCATGCCATACCCTCCACGCGGCGCGAACATGTGTCCATGAAAGGTGTTTTTTCCTCGCTAATAACTCCGTCGGTAGTTGACTAAAATCGGAATAAAATACACCATTTTAAAGAAGAAGATGTGCCCTTTACGATCATATAAGACACTTTAAGCTTTTATTTAGGATAAAGACATGCTGATCGAGTGAAAACATGATACTTTTCGCCGATACGAGGCCGCCGTGACCCGATTCCTCGCTCGCGCCGGGTAAAGTTGCTTTGCTACTTTTAGTTTCTGCCCATCGAGTAGGTAGAACTCTCTACCCTCATTAGACACTTCTACTGTATGGGGAGGGTGTATTGACCCTTCTCTGGACACTTCTTTGTCCTCTATCTCTACTATTTGGGCCATTCTATTTGTATCAAGGCCAGACAAAAAGAAAAACAAAAAGGCTTCACTGGCTATATTCTTAACTTGCTGCGGCTTTGGCTATATTATAGTTGCGCCTTGTTCTTATGGCGCTTTGGCTATATTATAGTTGATGTCCTTGTCTGTCTCTTGAGGGTGTTGAAGGCCTTCGGTTATGGTGCTCTGTTTTGGCTATATTACCACCAGGCCTCTGTCACACTGGCTATCTTGTAGTTGCCTCTTGTTGTAAAGAAAGGAGCCTTGCCTTGTCCGGACGAAAAGGTCCTGTTCTTGCTATTATTATTATTGACATGGACTAGATGTGGCTTTCAGCTTCTTGTGTTGGCTATATTGTTTTTCGAATCTAGTTGGCTACTTTTTAAACCCAAAGGAGAAACTTCTCAAGACTACTGCTATTATGATTTTGCAAGAGTTAAATGGTTAGTGCTTTAACAATGCAATTAGGAAACAGTAGAAAGTACATTCTAAAATCCCTACTGGGGTATAAGAGAAAGAATAAAAAACAGAAGGGGAACTGCGCTGGTGCTTCCGGGCTTCGCTGCAGTGGGCAGTTAACCGCGCTGAAGCACTAAATGAACACTTGCAAGTTAGATCTAGATCTGAAACCTCCTAATTGCTAGTAAAATTGAAACAACAACAACAACAACAACAAGCCCCATCCANGGGGGGGGGGGGGTAGGGGGGAATCTCACGCAAAAAAGAAGGGGAAAAATTTGGAGAGTATCTTTAGGCCTCTTCTCTCTCTCTCTCTCTCTCTCTCTCTCTGGATAGCTTGCACGCTCTCCCTCTTCCTTTCTCTCATTCTCTCCATAGATATGCTATTATGAACACAAAGCTTGAAAGGAAATCATGTGCATATCAGCAGCTTACAGAAATTATAATATACGTTAACTGTAGCTGCCTTAGAGAGGAGAACATAGCAATAAAGTCATTCTAAGCCAGGGATTTCTGGTGTCTCAGGATTCTCTTGCAGTGAAATGTCCGCTTGTCTATCATCTGTTTCTTGGCAGTGATAGTGCAGACCATCCATGGTGACCTGATCTTCCCCTCTTTCTTCGTCACCGACATCTTGATCATGATCTCTTTGTTCCTCAGCCGAGGATTCATCACATGATGAACCTGCACATTTTAAGGCAAATGCAATGCCCTCCCCTCCTGCCCCTCTCTCTCTTCCTCTTCCTGGGGTTTTGGTCGAGGCAAAACTGCCTAAACTAATGTTAGGGGAAACAAGGAGAGATCCTCAGAACTAATAGCAAAAGCAGATGCGTGTCGCTTAAAAAGCTGAACAACAATATCCCCCTCAGAGTCAACATTTTCCATTATTTTACCCACATGATAAAATAATCTGCCTTTGGATTTGCCAGATAACTCGCACAAAACAAAATCATCCACACTCACTTCATTCACACAGTGTAATTCCAAAAGATTCTCTTCATTTTCACTTTCACTTGACAATATTGTTGATGCAATGTTCACATCAGAATCTGAATCTGAGTCCAGAAAAAGAGATTTTTTAATTGTTCTTGCAGATTTCTGGTGTTAGCCTCCACTTCTGAAGCAATTCTTTTCATTTCTGGGCTAGATGTTGCTAGCATGGCCTTCCCTCGCTTTCTACCCCTGTTTGTAGGATTTCTGGGCTGGGCTTTAGGGTATCCACGGAATATTTGTGGAGTTGTAAAGCGTGTAGGCTTATCACTTGATGTTGTCGACTGTGTCTTGGGCACCGGATCATTGGAAGTGGATGATTGTGCTTCAGAAGCAAGATCATTTGTCTGGGCTGTCAGAGAAGGTGAAAATGGTAGTGGAGGCACAAGATCGCCTGATGTTGATGGCTGTGCCTGAGGTACTGGATTACTAGAAATTGATGCCTGTGCCTCAGATACTGGATCACTTGAAGCTAATGGCACAGGATCATTTGAAGTTGCTGACTGTACTTCGGATCTATCGGTGACAGATGATGGCATGAAATCTGCATCATTGAATATATCTGGGTTAAATGGCCATATTCCACTCACTCTGAAATCGGACTGAATATTTTGCGGCGTTTCAGCCTGAATCCATACACTGCCAACCAGCTGAGTCATGTCATTGATGCCAACAGGTCTCCCAGGATTTCGCATCATCCATGAATTCACGGCAGAATTAAAATAATGTTTCATGGGTCCAAAAACAGTTCTGTCTAGGGGGTTGGGTTTTGTTACTTGTATGAGGAGGTAGTGTTAGAACATTGATATGGTTGGCCTTTGCCATCTCGAGAGCTTCCAGAGACAGGTGGCTGTCATCGTTGTCCATGATGAGGATGACTGGTTTGCCTTCAGTAATCCTTGCATGTTTTATAAAATGTTCAGTGACAAACAAAAAATTCTCTCTCGTCATCCAGCCTGAAGGACGTGCAAGTCCCAGTGTGCTCTCATGTGCACCATGTAGCATGACATTTTTGAAATTTTTTTTTCGGGGAAAGATTAACATAGGAGGAAAGGCAATGCCTGCAGCAGAAACAATACAGCATGCAGTAACGAGCTTGCCTTTCTCTGCTGACGTTACTTGACCCATCTGTTTGTAACCTTTGGTTGCCAGGACTTTATTTTGTTTTTGCTCTGTTGTGAATCCGGACTCGTCTAGATTAAAGATATCAAATCTAGATGCAATAATCTTTTGAGGAGCTTGCTCCATACAGCTTGGCAGTCAGCGTTTTTCAGAAGCCCTGGGAAGGCATCTTTTGAGATTGTTTGTGACAGACGTGTGCTTTTTTTTCTCCATTCTTCAAGTATGGTTCGCCATTCTCTTTTCAGAGAGCCAGAGGCTGCATAAGGTGGGTAGCCTTGCTGGGAAGACAGATGAATTTAATGTTATTTCCTAGAGCCAGTTCAATAACACGCCGACTAAAATGAGACGAAAGATTGTCTCCAATCAATACCTTGTTTCCCTCCAGGTTGCGAGTATGGCGAATGAAACATGGCTCGAACCAGTCTTCAAAGCAGGTGGCATCAAACCACCCACTCTTACTCCTGTTATATCTTGTGTTAGCTGGCCCACCCTCAGCCCAGGTGCTTCACATGTTCTCCGCCTTGTACACCACATAGATTGGCAGCATTTTGCCACTGGCAGAGCCACAAAACATGAGCGATGTTGAAGTTTTGGTGCTGTTCATTAGGCCTATTCTTTCTGAATACTTCACTCCCTTCTTGAAAACAATCCCGGATCATCACATAGATTTGTTTCATAAAAGTTAAATTAATACATGTGTGGGTGGGATTGGAATACTGCCGTCGTCTCCGATTCTCAGAGAAGGTTTGTACTGCTAGAAAAATTCGTGCATTTCTTCACAGGACTTTCCAGCCCTTGATGTTTTAATATTCTGGCAATTTCGCTGTGATAGTTCTTTATGACGTGACACGAATTTTGCCACCCATTCAGACGATGGGCTGTTTTCCTTAAAACAGGAAACTGTCTTGTTAATCCATGTTAGATAATCTGACATCAGAAACTGGATATCAGGGGTTGAGAATGGGAATCCCCACTTAGCAACAGTTGTCAGATACCTGACAAACGGCGCTTCTTCCGCCCGTGTCAGGGCTGTTTGATGTCCAGGTGCATTGGTGTGCTTGTTCTATATCTTATTGTGAAGGGTCCCCAGGGGAATTTTGAATTTGTTGCCGCGTCTCCCTGAGTCATTTCGTTTGATGTGACGGGAGTGACTGCATCTGCCAGCTGCTCCACTGTGTAATTTTTATATTATTATGGTCTTGCATCTTGTTTCCGCTTGTAATTGCGCACCATGACTGCAAACTGCAATGTTTGTTGCTGCGTTGATTTGGTGTTGGTCTGTGAATACAAGAAAAAAAAAACCCCAAATAACTTGAATAAGGTGACATCTAAGACAGTTCTGAAACATTCATTCATTCATTCATTCATTCATTCATTCATTCATTCATTCATTCATCATTCATTCATTCATTCATTCATTCATTCATTCATTCATTCATTCATTCATTTCTTTCACTTTCTCACCTCATATTATATCCAGTTTTGGTTTTCATTTTTATAGTTTTACCCTCTATTTGTCTTTTTACTAAGGCACAATAATTGGATAATTGCACAGTTGAATAAGATTCACTGAAAGTCTGAACCCCAAAAAAATAAAAAAGTTTGCTAGACTAATTTCTATTCCAAAATCACTAACAATTAGTGAATTCACGTACTGTATATATGCTTAATAAACTGATGAATTTATAAGGATAAAATTGAGATCCACCAACACAGAGGCTTCTTTGAACACTGCGGGGCTACTTTGAACCCGCAGTTACTTTGAACGCTACTTCTCTGCTGTGGAACAGTTATATCATAATGGTTTCATGTGTTACATCCCTACAAGTAGGTGATAGGATACAGTATTTCCCTAATAAAACTTTTTTTAAAAAAAATCACATGACATTTAATTTTAAAGAAACTATTCACATGAAGGTTCTTGTCTTTATTTGTGAAGTCTTACTTTCTTGGTGTAAAACCTTGTTTTTGATACTCACATGGGGTCCATTGAGTATTTGTTAAATGAATATGAATGGACTGTGCTTCTGATAGGGTATGTGAATAAATCAGTCAGAATATGTCCATGTAATGTATTTATGTGAGCCTGATGTTTTGTTCAGTCAGAATACATCCATGTAAATGTATTTATGTGTGCCTGATATTTTGTTCAATTAGAATACATCCATGTAATGTATTTGTGTGCCTGATGTTTTGTCATCTCAATGAACAAGTGTCGCATGTCCATTTGGTATAGTCCTGCGACTCGTTCATGCTGTGCTAGGGTCAGAGTTAGGCTGCAGTTAGGATCAAGGTTAGGGAAGAGAGATGAGCCTTGGATAAGTTGATATTACCTGGCTGTTTATAGAATGCCTTCTTTTTTCTAACCCTACCTTTAGCATAAACTCACATACACCTCGGAGAGTCTTATGATTATACCAGATGGTCAGATGCGGAGGCTATGAATGTTATTCTGCAGAGAGAGAGAGAGTAAATGAGAGTGAACCAAAGTATGTATGATTATTTTGTCAGATACAATACTGTACTTAATATCCACGGGAGGAATTCTGAATGAGGCTCACACCTGATGCTCGTATCTCGATGGACATTAGAAATTAGGGACTCGCCTTGACTGAAGCCCCTCTCTCGATGGCCATTAGGGTTAAATATAGGGTTATGGTTATGGAGTAAGGTTTTGATGTGTGAGTCGCATTCGGAGTTGCTTCCATTTCCACGGCCAACTCGACTGTTGTCACTGTTTTACTGTCCCCGCAGGAATTCGCGGCCGCAAATTTTTGCAAATTTTGCCATTTTGCGCAAATTTTTGCAAATTTTGTCATTTTGCGCAAATTTTTGCAAATTTTGCCATTTCGCGCAAATATTTGCAAAGTGTGCCCAAAGACACATGTATGTTGTAACAAACTGCCGATGCAGAGAGAAGTTTTTTCTCTGTATAATTTGATTGTCTCTGCTCGGCGGCGATCCTTGTCACATACCAATGTGAAAGCTTTGCTATTTCTATACTACAATGATTTTGCTGGAAAAGACTTTTTTAATTGAATATCATACTGATCTATAGCAATATCATGTTATTTTGTCAGGTTTTCCAACTTGCTTGATAAGGAAATGTTTTCTTTGCATAGTCTCACTAAACACATTTTTGTGAATTATCGATGGAACACTGCCAAGTTCCAAATTTTGTCACGGCCACTTTTTTAAAAGTCTCTACATTCTTGTATGACATGACTTTCTATTCCTACCCACAGGCAGTTTGGCATANTATGCTGTGGAAAATTAAAAAGTTATGATCAAACGGAACTTAATTATCAGCCTGCCCTCGTACACTTAGTGTCAGTGATATACAGTAATTTTTTATTTTCAGCAAGAAAAAAAATTGGAACAGTTCCTACCTCCAGTTTTTATCTTTTGCATTATTACCTTGACTGTCTCAGAATGTCTTGTGTCTGCATTTATCATCATTTTGAAGCTAGCTATTTTTTAGGTTAAAGATATTTTGCTTTCAGACTAGTATTTTGTTTCACTTTCAATGTATATTGTGAGATTATCATGTGTTGTTTAATTCACTTTGGTGTTGTCCGAAAATAGATCTAAACATATTTTACACCTATAGACAGGTGCAAATTTTACACACTTTTGGCGCAAATTATCAAACATTTTGCAAATATCTTGCAAATTTCAGTACTATCTGCATGCAAATTTTGCCTTTTCTGGCGCAAATTTTGGGGGTTTTTGGCGCAAATCCCTGTGGGGACAGGTTTTACTGCCAAATCCATGATGTTTTTGTTTAATCTGTTCATCTGTTTTGACAAAATGGTGCTCATGATTAAAGTTGTAATGCGAGCAGATGTTGGTTCATAATAAAGTTATGATGATTATTGAGCGTCTCTTGTGTCTTGTCATTTGTTATACTTGTATGTGCTATATCTACTTTCTCCCTCCCCCTCTCTCTCACTCTCTCTCTCTCTCTCTCTGTCTGTCTCTGTGGGTGGGTGGGTGTGTGTGTGTGTGTGTGTGTGTGTGTGTGTGTGTGTGTGTGTGTGTGTGTGTGTGTGTGTGAGAGAGAGAGAGAGAGAGAGAGAGAGTGAGAGAGGCTGCGTGACATTGTCATTCTTGACTATACTATTTGGCATCGAGGATTTGATGGTCTTTGTCATTATGCACGCCACTATCCACCGTATCATACTACTATAAAGACTCAGGTCCCTGCAACCTCCATTCGATTATATGCGGAAGGCACCTCTCCATTTAGCTGAATCAAAAGCTTGACTCGTCTAAACTGAAGTCCTACCTGCACAGGTGGTCAGATATGGTTTCAATAATTCTATCATACCTGTCAAACTTTAGAAAAACGACCGAACGGAAATAAACAAAAAAAAACAACAACAAAAAACCTTTGTATCTGAGTAATATCAACTGAAAAGATGAAAAGACTGTTACACACGCGCATTACAACTGACATCACATAAGTTAAAGTTACTCCTAAGAGCGATAAATGTTTCAAATCATCAAGGGCCTAGTCTCCCTTAGCTGTGGCTTGTTCTGATGCATTTGAATTTGTTATATCTCTGGCCAATTTACTGTTTGGAATCAGGAACTGGGAAGAGCTGCCAATGAGCTAACATCAGTTCTCTGGAACAAACCTGAGACACAGCAAAAAAAATCTTTTAATTGTCAAGGCCATTAAAAGTACCTTATTTTCTTAGTTCAGATGCTTATCTCCAGAAGTGGTCAGTGACATTGGTCAAGGTAAATTAGGATTTGAGTAACAGCAGTTGACAATACATAGTTAGGCCTAAATATAATATAGCAAAATTATTTTCGCGTCTGTAACCACTAAGGAACCTGTGTACATATAAAGAATAGAGAAATGAACAGATGAGTTGCAATTAGCTCGCCATAAGATATGAAGATGCCAAAGTTTTTTTTTCACTGTTGGCTATATTAGGTTTTACACATCTCATTAACTTACCCTGAGGTGCCGTGTCAAAATACTTTCCAAACATGTTCTTTAGCTCTTCCTCCAAATTTTGACACAAAGAAAAATGCACCTGAACCAGTTAGCTTTTGAGAACTTAGGCAGTGAAGCAGACAACCTAATATTTTAGGCCTTTTCACTCAGTAAACATGGTAACTCTACCCACCTAGCAACAACCACAAATTTTATACTTGAGTGACTAAACCTCACCTATTCTGAGTCTACACATATATTTGCACCTATCTAAGCCTTTGAAATTAAAATCCAACCCCTTCTCCCCCTCCCCATGGCCAGTTTTCTGATATTATAGGGACTATTTAAATTGCATATTTTTATGCCAGGTGCTTTTGGCATCTTCATACCATAAAGAGAAAAGAACCAGGAATACAACTAGAATAAAGAAATAAAAAGACAAAAATTTCCTATACAGTCACACACCCCTCCCGCATATGCGTTCTTACATGTACAGACAGGGCCGCAGCTACCTCGCCGGGCTGACCTTTAAGTTCTGAAAGTATAAAATAATAATAAACAGCACCACCGATCAACACATAAGTTGATCTGGTTGGAGAAAAAGGAACAAGAAAACACAGGGGAGAGAAGGGAGTACGACTAAGTCCACCAGTTACATTTCTTGATGATGTCCCTTCTATTCGCTATCTGTCGACATCCGTTCTGATACAGACACCATTGTTTTGACACCCTGGAGATTCAGTGCATTTAATCAGTCAAAAAGATCGTAGTCTAGATCCCCGAGACTACAGCTGTCGGGTCGAAAAGTACAGTACGTGCGCTCTCTCTCTCTCTCTCTCTCTCTCTCTCTCTCTCTCTCTCTTTCTCTCTCTCTCACCGTGTCTCACACTCTTTCTCTCCATACTGGCTACATCTTTGATCTCGAGAGAGTAGACGTTTAGTACGTAGACTGTACAGTTTGACGTACAGTGTACATGATGTATATATTATTTTTAAGTCGTGTTCTACACTCATCTTTACTATCCTGCAGTCTTCAATACTATGTTTGTAATTAATTATTTTTTTTAATTAAGAAAGAATAATGATGGTGTAAGCTTCTATCTGACTGACTGGCTGGCTGGCTGACAGACAGGCACACACCCACACAGACGAACGGATGGATGGATGGATGGATGGATGGATGGATGGAATGAATGAATGTAGATGGTTAGGTCTTTTCAACGGCTGTGGTTAACCGCAACTGTTGCTTCGGAACACACATGTGATATAGGTAGGAGCATACTGTGAGTTAAGTCATCTGCAGTGTGGACAAACTTTTTAAAATACTGTACATGTACTAGAGGCCTATCAGGATTTAGCACTTTAGAAACCGAAGTGTTTTCACGCTAGTGTATTCTGTTTTCAAACGCATCCATTAGTACCGTACTAACTGTGTGGATTCAATAAACTGTTTTGTCATTGTCTGAAATAAGGACTGATATTATATAATACTTGTGGCCTTATGCATAATCCTTACGTTAGCTAACGCAATGCGGTAACCACGGGAAACTCCCAAAACATTAGTAGTGTTCACCGTGGTTAACACAATACGTTAACTAACGTATGGATTATGCATACAGCCACTGGAGAGTGTTGAGAAGATACATGATGTATTTTCGTTAGTAACATTATATACCACTCGAACAGCCTTGCCTGCTGTACATATGTATTTTGACTCTGACCCCACGGTTCACTCCATCAGGAGAGTATAGACCAGGTTACAGACCTGTAATAGGATTGGACCCTTTTTTCCTCTATGGGCTATATTAACATTTTGAGCTGCCCTCTGAACCCAAAGTTTTAGCTTTCACCCAGACCCATACCAGATTGAAACTCATTATGTGGCCCAAATTTTAAGACTTACCCAACTCTAGCAAGCCCATTGAAATTTTGAGCTTGGTTGCTATTGGTAAACAGACCCTACATTTTTCACTGGTCAATGCCAAACCCCTCCTCTTCCGCCTGAGCACACCCTTGACCTGGCAGTTCCAGCCCAGGGCTAAATAGTGCCTGGTAAAATAAAGTAAAATGGACACAGATTCCCATGATATCAAAATTTCCCCCCTAGAGCCCTTATTACTGGAAGCAGGGCATGCCAAAAGAGGGAAAAGGGGAGATGAAATATAGCCCCTAAGTCGTAGGACCACAAAGTGAAAGTAGGACCACAAAGTGAAAGTACAATTACAGGCCTGTAACCACTAGTCTACATAATTATGGTACATGTATCATTGAGGACTTCCCCTTTTCCCCTCCCTCTGTCACTAGTTCTGTATTTCCAACAATTTTCAAACATAGGGTGTATTAGATCTAGACCTGAACATACGGAAAGGTTTTGGATTGAAGAACACCAGGGAATATTTTCAATTTTTGATATCATGGTCCAGCCTCGGAGAGGGCCTATTTAGCGTTTCGGATAACTCGGCCCTTTGTCTTGCACGTGTGTCAAGGGGACACATTTTCAGTGCGTACAAGTGCAGGAAAGAAAGTTCAGAACCTCATGGTGCGCAACTTTCATTTGCTCATTCTGTTTCGGTTACAGTGCGCAATATCATTATTATTTGTCCACTCTATTTTTTGTCATGGTGTGCAACCTTTATTTGCCCACTATTTTCGTAAAGTGCCTTTAGCAAACAACATCCTGAGTAGCAAGGTACCCCAGGTAAGCTTTTTCAAAGTACCTACCCCAAGACGTTTGTTTTTGTTTGTTTGTTTGTTTGTTTGTTTGTTTGTTTGTCAGGATCTTGTCCAGTGTTTCCGGCCTAGACATTGCTTTTTATTGTGTTCCTATTATTCTTGTGGTCTTTTATACGCATGCTAGCCTAGTGTACTACCGTTCCTTGTTTGATAAATAAATGGAATAGATGAACGAATAGAAATTTTTGATGATCGCTGAAAACTCTTAAAACACATTTAATTGCTAGTAAAAACTATTCTCTGCACTTTTTGCTTGTGTCGTGCCGTTACTACTCTTTTGTGCTGTTATAATCCATGGGCTAGTGGTTCTGAATTGTATGTTATCATTGTTAACGAACGAATACGTCTAAGAAATCACTGGATGGTGGGCTATAGTCGTAGGCTCACGTCAAAATACAGCAATGCCTTTCGAGTCATGGAGGATTTTAGTAACAGAAAGAAAAAATAAAGGATGAAAGAAAGAAAGAAAGAAAGAAAGAAAGAAAGAAAGAAAGAAAGAAAGAAAGAAAAAGAGAACGAAGGAAGAAAAGGAGAAAGAGACAGAGAGAGAGAGAGAGAGAAAAAAAGAAAGAAAGAATGAAAGAAAAAGAGAACGAAGGAAGAAACGGAGAAAGAGACAGAGACAGAAAGAAAGTAAGAAAGAATGAAAAAGAAAGAAAGAAAGAAAAAGAGAAAGAAGGAAGGAAAGGAGAAAAAGACAGAGAGAGAGAGAGAGAGAGAGAGAAAGAAAGAAAGCAAGAAAGAATGAAAGAAAAAGAGAACGCAGGAAGAAAAGGAGAAAGAGACAGACAGAGACAGAAAAAAAGTAAGAAAGAACGAAAAAGAAAGAAAGAAAAAGAGAAAGAAGGAAGAAAAAGAGAAAGAAAAGGAGAGAGAGAGAGAGAAAGAAAGAAAGAAAACAAGAAAGATAGAGTACTAATTGGGATTATGTAAATAGGAAGGAGACCTGCCTGGCTCACGCAGTGCAGTATCATAATAACGTCCTTCGCCCTCCTTCCTCCCACTCTCTCCTCGTGCCACCAAAAACAATCACAACAACAAAACAGGAACGGGAAGACCTGGCCACGGTCCTGACCTACAGCACGAATAGTAACCTCAAGTCGTGGTCTAGCCGGGGTCAGGGCGTTCACAGGTCAAGCGTCCACTACACCACACGCCGTTATGCACATCCTGTTATGTAGGCTGAGAGCTGTGTCTTTGCTCACGTAGTTTAGTGCTACGTCCGTCCTCGTAAGACCTCTAGAAAAGTTGTATATACTTATACAGCAGAGTGCAAAAAAAAGTGAAAAACGGACTTATTAACCCAGCAGGGATACTGGTTTAGTTTACAATTGCAATACCATACAACAGAGAAAGAAAGCACATTTATAAAAACATAAATGCATTATATCATTATTATTATTATTTTTATTTTTATGACTACTACTACAAATGAAACTTATAACAATGTAATTGCTAGTCGCAGCAGTGCAGCGCCCTGAACATCACATCACATCACAGCTCTGAAGCCAGTTACTCATTCACACCTGAGTCGAGTAGGGAAACAGCAGTGAAGTGCCCTTCCCAAGAACATCACAATGTAAAAACCACCTGCCCGGGAGTCGAACCCACAACCCCAGCTCTGACAGCCTTCAATTTATGAGAACCACCCACAACCCGCCTGGTTCAAGTAGTCTAGTGCTAAATCTGTACTTCTAAGACTTTAAGAACAGTTATACAGCAGGGCACATAAAGGTATTTAGTAATTTACCCTATGAAACTACTTTTTGTTTGTTTGCAGTTTTTTGAATTGTTGTATATATTGTTATGTGGTTCGCTTCCGCCTAAATAAACATACCGAAAACAAAGCTAAAGTGGACTTGAGCGACTTCTCCATGTACCTCCATATTTGCCATTTTCAATCAGACAACGTTAGCGAAATATAAAATAGTAAATTCTGTGATTTATATCCCTTATTACAGTATTTCTTCTCCAATAAATTTAAATGTCTGCAGAGGTTATTATCGTAAATGGTTTTTATGAATGACATTGACTTTTCCTCTGACGAAACAGCTTTACGACATTCACGGGGAAATTTATAATTCTCCGAGATGCCTCACGATAATTATTTATGTATTGACGTTTATGCTCCGACAACTTCCACTTAGATCTTCGTGTTTGTTCAGTTCCACATTGTTCAGTTGAGTTGCAGAGTAGAGCCAACTTTCTGTACAAAATTTCCTGTCTCCTGTGCAGTTGGGAGGAAGTGTCGACACTGATAGACTACTGTGGAAGTTTGTTTTTTTTTATCTAAGTTTGGCGAATTTTATGAGTTGAGCGTGACGCGCATACATCATTTCCCGCGAAAAGAAATCCTCTTCAAAGTTCTTCAAAGAGGTTATTCGTAGTGAATAATTTGTGTAGAGCACAGTACCCTGCAAAGGAAAAGCAAATGTGGTTTCTAGCTGCTACTCTCATTATTTGGCTATTATCACTGTAGTAGTGTGCCTTTCTATCACAACGAAACAGGGCTGCCAGTGTGGCGATGAAAATAAACGAAATATTCTTTATCGGCAGTCCTGTAACAGATTACCCTAGACTGTACACGCATGAAAAAACCATCATGTGGAGCTCGCGAAGATTAGACCCTTGCCTAGAAAGAAAATTAAAATAAGCGCTATGTTCCTTTTGGCGATAATAGCCATGGAAACGCTGTAAACTAAACTGCCCGTTATTTGTTGATTCCCCCAACCACCGAGCTTCTCTCACTAGTTTCAGTCTGCTGTAAGAGATCATTCTTAAATTGTAAGTGATGTTGAAGAGAGAGCTGGACGTCCCCAAGCTTGAGCCACTGCAGCTGGATTAACTACTGAAATACTCACATTATTTATTGGGCTGGAGGTTTAAAAATCCAACGTTGGGACCTGTTTGAATGTTTTCAGTCATGGGTTACCTACAGAAGAAAATATCTACAGAAGCATAAATCCCCATGGGTGATATCACTGACTGAATCATTTTTGTTTTTCTCCGGCATGTCTATGACAGCAGTGCTTGTTGACTGCGGATTGTTGCGAGCTAATCCCTTCGTTTTGTAAAAGTCCCCAGCCAAAGATGAGCAGCATGTGTTTGGTCCCCGTGGGTCAACGAAGGGACGGTCTTTTAATTCTGTGGGCGATCTGTCCGAGATTCTAAGCAACGGATGTCAAGAAGTCTAGATAGCTGTGACTGATGCGGAAGAGAAAAAAAGTGCGCTGATTTGCTAGCGATGGTTGCTATACTTTTATCTTTTACCTCATTTATTAGCATACATCTACCGTTGATTCTAGCCACAGTCTGCCCCGACAACAGGCCGTCGATAAAAAAGTTCCACTAACAACTTTGATACCGTAGATGGTTGCCTCCATTGTTGCCGAAGTCTTACTCTCGGTGTAAATTAAAAACATTTCACATTTTCTCACTACAGTCTAGTTTAAGCTTCATCCACTTCCCCGCGGGCTCACGAGAGCAAAGCACGTACCCATAGTGTTTTGCGACATCAAGAACACAACGGTTCGTGCCTCTGTATTTTTGTTTTGTTTTGTTTTGTTCTTTGGGGCAACCTCAGCATTGCAATTGAATACGAAGAACTAGGAGATCACGTATGCACTTTCCTGGTGTTAAAAATCCCATGACAGTTTTATAGTCATAGAAGAGTGGGCCCAGCGGCCCTTGTCTGAGCAAAATTGATAAGAAAATAATTATACATAATTATTATTATTTCCAGTAGTTTAACCTTATAACCAGAAAGGAGCAATATAGCCGTAATCGTGCTGATGCGCCGTAAAACCATAGAACAAGCAAACAAACAAACAAACAAATAAACAAATAAACAAATAATGTGTGAGTAAACTATGGAAATAGTGTTTACGGGAGTTTCACTTTCAGTGCATTTTGATGAATGCGTGTATCTGTCATGTCACTATTAATTTCCTCTACATTTGTCACAGTCTGTACCGAGAGTGTTCGTATCTCCCATACATGATGACAGTCGGCTTCGCTTAATCATAATCGGGATAATCGCAATTTTCACTTACTAGTAACCTTCTCCACATAACAAAAAGTTCTACATTTCTATAATAAAAAAGTAACTAGATGTTGCCGTTGGCAATTCCTTTTAATCGCATCCAAGTTCACAAAGTGTTGCGATTACGCGGAGCCAGCTGTTTATCATTGCTCACCTCCCTGGCATTTCTATTCGTAGATGGGCAATTAGTTTCACTTATTGCATCTATCTAGGCATTTAATGTGCATTTACATGATTAGAGGGCAGCCTTTCCTCCTGTTAATAGGCACTGGTAACATGATCATCTCTGATCCCAGTGTGTATACAAATGAATGTAATTACTCGCCACAATAAATAGCGGTTTGTGGTATAAACAAGTCTCAACGTTGCATGATATGGACCCAGTTGGTGTTAGTGCATGACCTCGGCTGAGGCACAACATTATTGCCGACCGCGAGCTGTGCGTTCCATTTCAAAGCAAGCCGTGGTGAGGAATAAAAAAACAACAAAACATAAAAATGCATTTAATTATAGTTTTAAAAGTCTTTGGAAGCAAATTGAAAAACAAGGGCGGTAACTCTATTAATCGGAACAACAACAACAACAACAACAACAACAACAAAACAACAACATTAACAACAACAACAACAAAACTGGATATAATCAGTTTTCTGATTCAGCTCGCTAGAATTTTGAACAACGACGACTTTCTAGTCTAACTATAAAACACCTTTGCCATACATTTCCTTATTTTTGAGATTTTTCAAAACTTGACTCTAGAATACAGGGAGAAGAGAAGATGGAAATAGAAACAAACCAGAAATTGACAAAATGATGTTAATGTATGGTGACAAGTATACTAAGCATACCTGAAATCTCAGGATATTTGACGTGGATTCAGAGGAAATTTTTTCTACACTACTGCCGTTTTATGACAAAAGGAAGAAAGCGCCATCGGGAAAGTTTTGAGAAAATCGCAAAAATGTTTTTCCTTGATTGTTACAGCACTATCGTTTAGTGTCCTTTTAAGGTTCCCTAACTTCGTTATTTATTGAGGTATCGTGATGGGACCCAGATAGAAATGTGCGTCATCATCTGGGGATTCCAAAACTATAAATAACTCAATTTGACCTACTTTGGCGTTTCGTCCTTTTGTCATAAAACGGCAGAATAGACCTCAGTTATAACGGGGTGATCGGGACTTTCTAAACTTTGCCATTATAACTAATATAACCGTGCCCTGGTGTCGTTTGATGCTGTGCTTTTATCGTCAGAATCACATCTGGTAGTGTAGTCAGTGTAAGAAATAGGAGTAAAGGGCAAACTTAATGGCCCCTAAAAAGATGTCTGAATAGATACGGTTGAATAGATAACTTTAAATGCCATGTAAAAATTACATTTATGCTGGCCCGTGCATCATCTAGATATTTGGTTTCAAAATGGCCAGTGTGCAGCCGGTGCATCATGAGGTCGATGTCAAGGAAAGCACAGGCGAAAAATGCCTGAGGACTATTATGGAAGTGAAGGGGAGAGGGGAGGGGAGGGGGTATATTCATAAATAATCTAACTTCTGCATATGTACTGTCCATATGACTGTGATACTGTCCTATTAACGATCCTCATAAACCTTTCCCCCTCTGCTCCCTTAAAAACAACAACAACAACAACAACAACAACAACAACAACAACAACAACAACAAAGCCAATTAGGAGTGTGGAAAATGTAAGTTCGAATTAGGTCACCGCAATGGGACAGAAGTAAAGAAAGGTTTAAGAAATTCCGCGCGACTCCCTCTCCTTTCCCCTCGCCACTCTGCTGACTGGGATCCATATCCAGAATTACATATAACATGTTAAGATATCAGCATAGGTGTAGAATCAAATGCCTTAGCAGCTGTACCATAAGGAGTACAACAAGAGCTATATTATATATTCCCACTTTCAGCATGATTTTTCTGAGACTCCATCCTCCCTCCCCTTTAATGGTAACAGAGATCCTCTATTTTCACACCTCCCTGACCTCACCTTCGCTTGATTCAACGTCAATTTTCACATTGTCTTTAGGTGTCCCTAACTCTTGTGTTCATCGAAGCACGCGGATGGTTTCGCGGTAGAGTGCAGTGAACTACCAAAGTGGTCAATTTCCCAAAGCAGCTAAAAAAAATTGAGCCAGAGCTCAAGCGACTAAGTTAGTGGTGCCTTGCTTTTTTCCTACCCTCCATCGATTTAAAGGAAGTGGGGGNGGGGGGGGGGGGGGGGGGGGGGGGGAGATGCCGGGTAATAAACTACGGTCCTGATCAGAATGTGGGGCAGAGTTATACAATCTGTTGTCCTCGGTGCCTGAGATAAAAGTCATACTTACTAATTAGTGGAGGTTGTCGACCTATTTCCTGGACTCCTCTGACCTTTTAGGTAGATTTGTCTAGCCCATGACAAAAGTCGTGTCCGGTTTCCTCCTCTAGTTTAGATTTTCCTAGCAATATAGAACTAATAAAGATCCCTCCCCCTATTTCCTCTTCAACTTTCCACTACCCGAACCATTCATTATGGAAGGGCCAGACGACATTATGGATAACGTCCGTTTGCAGGCTGGATCAGAATCACATACAGTGGAACCTCGACATGAAATACCCATTTAGAAAGTATACCTTTTATTAAGTATGAATTTCGCATTCACGGGTATATTATTATTCTAATATTTCATTTTTCAGACAGAGCGCCCTCTTTTCTAGTTCTTCCGATGAGTTTTATCTCAATATTAAGTATACTTTTGCCATGTACCACGGCATACTTAATATCGAGGTTTTATTGTAATGCATTTATCGAGAAACAGGAAAGATGTGTGCAACCAAGTTGTATTCAGATGTCAGTACGGTAAGTACAAGTAGATGAAAATCTCCCGAGGCTTCCTGCTGGATGCTGCAAGCTCAAGCTCCATCTACACCGAATGAAGCTTGAGCCAAGCCCACTTTGTACTTGCGGAATGACAGCGCAGACTCCTCCTCAGCACGTCCGTCAAGAAGGCACAGCACGTCCGTCAAGAAGGCACATCTTTGCAGAGCTATGGAGACAGTTTTGGCCAATGGAAACAACAGCTGCCATCATGTGACAGGGTCCCATGTAGATCTGCGGAGAACGGCATAGTTCCTGACCCAGTCTGATATCACGTCATGACCGAGAAACAGAAAATGAACAATGACAGTACAGTGTGTTTGCATATAATATGAAAAAAACGTATAAGGTAAGAGAAAATATTGAGATACATCCCAGGAATATTTCCAGACAAGATGCATATCTCCTCTTCCCCTACCCTTTCTCTCTGCCCTGCATTTCGTCAATGACATCCCAAAGTAAACACAGCAACCATTTTAATCGTTCTAAAACAAGAATGAACTATGCACAGCCACTGGCCCGCACACCAACACCGTCATCCAGATCTCAAACCCTTTGTCTTCCCATGAAAATCCTATCCACCATCCATGAAAATCGTCTTTAGGTAGATCTGTGTCCAGGCCTATACGAAGATTTATTGCTATGATATTGATAAGCCCATAAGTTCCTAATCTGATTCTATCATAAATGACCAGGCAATGCTGGTTTATAATGCTGGTTTATGAGCACATCATCAGGCCTGCACACGCTACTTATGGTACTAGCTGCCCTGTGTATTTCAACGACTGCAAAGAAGATCATTCTGGCCTAAAGGGAATAGAGAGCTATTATTTTCAAGTTTGGATCTCAAACGGACCGCAATAATAGGGTACAACAAAAGTCAACCATTTATGATACGACTCACTATCTTGACACTACATTTCAAGGCCCACTGCGACGTAAACAACGCTCGACAAACCTGGCCTTCGTTTGTTTCAACTTTCAACGCATCATTATGTGAAGTTATTGTAGTGATATAATGTAATGAAAGTGTTATCTATAGTCAACTCCGCTTAATAGCAACTTCCACTCAATGTTTCCGAGAAAATTATAATGCTGTATCTGTAAAATCACTGGATAATGGTCACTCCTCTATTTAATTGTAGCTTTTTGCATGCCGTCGATGGAATTTTTTTTGTTTTGGACGGAGTCAACGATGCTAAGGATAGATGTTTATAATGCAACAGGTATGGGTAACATCTCTGCTAGATGATCATTGTTCGTTAAACTCTATGAAGTGCATAAAACTTCAGATGTAACGAGACAGTATTCTCTTGGTGCTGTTTATTTTCCATGCTACTGTATTGCAAGTCTACTCTGGACAGGATTTTATGTGGCACTGAATCTTGCTGAGTTTTCTGGGAAGTCTGTATTTTATAGCGTCTTGTGTATGTATGTGAAGGAAGGGGAAGGGGTAGGGAGGGTTTTTTTATTCGTTTTTTTTTTTTTTTTNGGGGGGGGGGGGGGGGGGGGACGGGGAGTGAGAGGATTTGAAGGCGAGTTTATGTGATGTTCATGTAAGTTACAGTCAGTTTTAACCTTCTTTCTTTCCTGTGAACGACTTTTCGCCGACCTATCCAACACAATCGAGTATTTCACAACTCATTTCAAAGATATTACTGTTGTGATCTTTGTGTCCTTAGAAACCTACCTACAGACCTGTTCAAATCGTAACGTTCACACCTTCGTCGAATTAGTGTCTTTAGTCTGGTTCACCCAGTTGGATGTGGCACTGCCGTTCGCTGCATTCACCAGAACAGAATTTGCTATACATGTATAGCCTGTGCTATACACCACAGCTATTCTTCCACTTGGGTAAAAAAAATGAAGAGGGAAAACGATTTGGGAGAAGAGATTTGGGGGGNGGGGGGGGGGGGAGGCTGACACAATCTGTGTGGGGTTCCATATGTTTTGGATATCTATGCATTTGCCATTTAAAAAAAAAGATCTTCTTTCAGTCACGGGGACACTGACTTCACCTGTCGTAATATTGTTCCTCAAGTTCTACCTGTCAGCCTAGTGTTCGCTCGTGACCATTGCACACCATCCCACTGCTCACATGACTCTTACTTGTGTTTTTAATTTGTTTTTTTAACAGCGGGTTAGTGGTGAAAGTCACAGCATATGTTAATCGTGAAAATTACAGTGGGCTGGTGGTGAAATGCACAGGTTAATGGTGAAACCTACGGGAAATTATAGTAAGTGTGTGGTGAAACTTACAGTAGGTTAGTGGTGATATTTACAATAGGTTAGTGGTGATATTTATAGTAGGTTAGTGGTGATATTTACAATAGGTTAGTGGTGATATTTACAATAGGTTAGTGGTGATATTTACAGTAGGTTAGTGGCGATATTTACAGTAGGTGTGTGGTGAAAAGTACAGCAGGTTAGTAGTGAAACTTAACGTAGGTTAGTGGTTACACTTACAGTAGGTTAACAGTGAAACGAGGAGTGGCTTAAAGATGAAACTTACAGTAAATTAGTGGTGAAACGTGCAGTAGATTAGTGGTGAAATTTACAGTAGGTATTTGGTGAAAGGTGTAGCAGGTTAGTGGTGAAACGCACAGCCGGTTATTGGTGAAAGTTACAGTAGGGTAGTGGTGAAACTTACAGAAGTTAATGATGACACTACAAAAAGGTTAGTAGTGAGACTTCAGCAGGTTAATGGTGAAACTTACAATAGGTCAGTGGGAAAATGTACAGTGGGTTAATGTTGACAGCTTTTACAGTAGGCTAATATTTAGTTGGTTATTTCCCTTCCATTCTTTTCGATGTACTTGTATCGATACAATGAAGTTTGCTGAGCAAGATATCGATGTCAGCGTTGGTGATTTATCTTTCAGAGATCGTTTATCTTTCTTGTAGTTGTACTAGCATCGTATCCGAAAGTCAAGCCACACACAGGCCGACTGAGTCGTTATTTCCGCCACAGGGAAATCGAATAAGCTCACGGTGACGCGGGCTTGTCTCAAGCACGCGTGCAAGCGCGTGAGTGGAACAAGGCGGGAAGCGGAAAGCGCACTTTGAATCGCAGACGTCTTGCCTTGCCCTGCCTTGCGTGCTTTTTAAAACGTATCTATGTGTGGGCAGTTTTAGTGACCGGTGACTGCGCAACGTTGATCATTCAATCACCAAAGCGAATCAAATCGGAAATAAAAGTTTCGCAAATCATGTGGCAGCGAAGAACAGGAGATTCTGATTTAAAGCGTGATTTCTTTTTGTGACAATATTAATGTCATCATTCTGAAGTTTCCTTCATTCTCCGAAAAACTTTGTGGAAGTTATTTATCAGGATGGACTTTGGAAAATAATTAAAATATTGAACAATAAAACTTCCATCTTGAGATTTGCATTCTACGAATAAGTAAAAAGATATTATATAAATAAAGGTTTTACATTGTGAGTTCTGGTATTCTACAAGTTTAAACGATGAAAAAATTGCGCCTGTCTATATGATGGACCTGTGGGAGGCAACATCTACATAACATTTTGAACTCTTTGGATTATCTCTGTGATCATTACTCGGAATGAATAACCGACTTTGAAGTACAAGGTAAGTCAGGGAACTAAATTATAGGCTTCTTTTTTTCTCTTTTTTTTTTGTTTCATCTTTATGGTGAAAACAATCTCTTATCTTATAATATAAGCAGTGCGACGGCGTGACTCGTCCCTAATATTTCAACCCTCCCTTAACACCCCCCCCCCCAAAAAAAAAAAAAAAAAAAAAAAAAAACAAAAAAATTAACGCAAGAAGATCTTCCCTTCTTTCTTGCATTTAAAAGTTTATATAACTTGGTTAAAAAAAAACACAAAAAAACCAACTAAAATCCCTCGGAAAATTTATAATCTCACCTTTTAAATTTATGACAAAGAAATGGGGGCTGGAAATGTTTCCCCAAGCTTATATAACTTGGGGAAAACACTGATTGCAGGAGGTGACGATTTAGTTCAACACTGAGATTTTGCACAATTGACAGAGACTGTCTGAAATATTATAGGCTCAGTGGCTGACTTTCAGCGATAGACCTGCTTTTTCGAACCTTATCCACCTCCCTTGCCTCTTCTGACCCCCCGCACTACGAAGGACGCTTAACCAACTTATAGATTAGATGTTTGCTCCTGAGTATCTATTTGCTATCATAAAGATCTTACAGCCAGTCAAAATAAGAGCGTCAATTCAGTTTACTTATTTAAACCCATGTTACATGCTAACAGATGGGTAATCAAACATTGATGCGCATTGCAAATACACGGGCAAACAAAACAACATAAATGTATATATACACTAAATAAAGCTTAATATGTTTTTTTTTTTTTTCATAAGGCCTTGCATTATTCTTGCCTGAGATGTAATTATTAAGTTGTTTGAAGTGGAAGGGGGAACGCTTTACAACGGAAATAATTTTGAGAAAATCTCAACTGAAAAACAACTTAATACAGGATTCATCTCAGGTTTATCCACAATAGTTGGCCATTCGTCCAAAGAAATCAGTGTTTAGTGTAGAGAAATGATTTTATTCTCAATTTCGGCAACAAACAAAAATTCGAGATCAGATGATCCCGATCAACTGTAGGGTCTGTAGTTTGACTCAATGAGGTACTGTATATTCAGACGGGTCAGTTACACCAAGTGATCTAGGGATTGTTAGGATATTTTTGATAAGTGACGAGTAATCATGTACATGAGCAGCGCATGTAAACAAACCAACGTGTGAGCAAGATTTCCTAGGTCACGTGATGGAG
>JAWQUT010000099.1:1710557-1732921 GCA_033807755.1 Ellobium chinense | reverse complement strand
GGGGGGATGAAAACTTGGGGGAATAGTGTTTTTTTGTTTTTTTTTGGAAGGGGGGAGGGAAAGAGCTTCAGGAGGAGACTGGAGGCAAGAAAGATGTGAAGAGGATAACATTTGGGGCAGAGGTAGATGTTGGCATTGACACCGCGGTTGTAGGAGACCCAACCAGGAAGCCGAGAGAAATTTTGTTGAGGGATATAGAGGGGAGGGAGAGAGAGAGACAGAGACAGAGAGTGGGAGAGAGAGAGGGAGAGAGAGACAGAGAGAGAGGGAGAGAGAGACAGGGGGAGAGGGAGAGAGAGACAGAGGGAGAGGGAGACACACACANAGAGAGAGAGAGAGAGAGAGAGAGAGAGAGAGGTGGAGACGAAAAGGAGACAGGTAGCTTGAGAAAGAGCCGCATGAATGTCCAATTCTTAATATTAAACTTGCTGCAGTGGCAGAATACCAAACTCTGAATCAGGGGGCGGCGTACCATTCTCGTATCCATGGTTTTATTTTAATGACAACACTCAGAGTCATTTTACAAAATCATGCAAGAATACTCAGTGCTCAGAACACCTAAATTTATGTATGAGATGTCTATGCCAAGAAAGTCATAATATTAACAAACGAATCGTAATTTGGGGGTTTTATTTTAATGACAACACTCAGAGTCATTTTACAAATCAGGAAAGAATACTCAGTGCTCAGCGTTGGTGTGGCCCCTTCTCAAAATATGTTTAAAGGGCAATCAGCTCGAGCCTAGCAGTTACCAATCTGATAATGCCATATTATTGCCCAATTATGAGTATAAAACCTATATTGCAACAATCGCTTCTTTGCGTCACGGCGTAAGAGCCCAAACCGGCAAAGCTGACTCTGATCTCTCATAAAATCGTCATCATCAATAACATATTGCTCACCACCTGTCCTCTTCCGGTGATCTCCCCTTGTTCTAATTATGACAACGGTAATGGGGGATAAGTCCGGAACGGATCACGCCAAGCCTTCTCTATAGGGGGTATCTGCTTTCTCCTGAGCTCGTCCAAGATTCTTCTCACCTCATTAAGAAGCCAGATCCTGGGCATCAGTGATGATATTTTTTTGTTTTGTCGCCTGTCGTTTCCTCCTATGAAGGGATCAAATGTCTTACAACTTAAGTAAAACTTTATGTCTGCTGGACCAGGAACCATCTTATCAGACGCTGAAAGTATTTGAATTGATCCGATATCAAATATTTGTTTGTTCCAAAAAAAAAAAAATGAGAATGAATTGATGTCTGTACACAAATATACGTTTCATGGGAGACAGATAGGTGATTGAGGTCTTTCCTGCTCTCGATCTCTTCATGCAGCTAAAAAACACTTCCGTTAGCATCACTGTGCCTTCGATTATAATCAACGCCTATGACCCGAGCAAAGTATATCCACTTAACCCCTCTCGACAGGAATATTATTATGGACGTTTAATTACAACTCCAGGGAGCGTGGAAATACTCACATTTCTCGGAGAGTTCGAATGGCGCTGGTTGTTTAAGACTACAGAGAAGGTCGGAAAACGGGCTACCACTGACCGAAGGCGATATTTATACAAAATAATATTTTGAGTACATGTGGAGAACAATTATAATATCTTGAGTGTGGTTTCTCGCATCTCACTGATTTCGTTGTATTAGTAGGCATTATCTGCAATTTCTAATATTTTTCATTTTATTAACGCTTAACACCACAGTACAAAATAATCAATAGACAAAATAACTCCCTATGAAAGACATGGTAGTTTCTTGCACCTCACTGATTTCATTGTATTAGTAGGCATTATTTGCAGTTTCTAATATTTCTCATTTTATCAACTCTTAACACCACAGTACAAAATAACTAATAGACAAAATAACTCACTATGAAAGACATGGTCGTTTCTCGCTTCTCACTGATTTCGTTATTTGTTTGTCCTAATAGTTTATATTTCATTAACTTTAACACCACAGTACAAAGTAATCCATAGACATCTTGCTCATCCTGAAAAACATCAAAACTGTCTCGCGAGTACTTTTGACCGTTAGCGCAGAAGTTCAGAGCAGGATTACGACGCCGCCAGACCCGGTTCAATCCCGGCTTACGCTGTCGGGAATTTTATCTTGTTACAGATGAGAGGCGCATTTGCAAATCCTTCCTAGACTGTTTTTCAAGGTTTAAAAGAAAAAAAAAACCGTTCAGATATTTGAGGAAATACACGGGGCTTGCTAAATAATGAAACATATTTCAAATTATCCATGACATGAAAAAAAAAAGGGATCGCTTCCCTCAGTTTATGAGGTAACACAGCAACCAGGATCGTGTTTCATGCAGCGTCATGATGTTGTTTGAAGCTTGCGCATTAACGATGGGATCTCATACCGTAATAAGAATTACGTTAGCGCATTGGTGCTGAATGCACCTGTCGTAGTGTCTAACATGCAGCGTTAATCTAATTTTTACGATGATAAGAAATGCCATTGTTACTGCGCAAGTTCTGTGTTGGTTCATAGTAAATAATGAACTTTTGTCTGGTCTTAAGTTAGGGATGGGTGTCTCTTACGCGGGGACTGATTTATTGCAAGTGAGAAAAACTATGATCTTATTCGAAATATAGGACAGTAGGGGATTAATAAATGCTTCGTAATGGACGTGTGTTTGGATTCACGATTGTCGCATTTCGTAGTAAGAAAGGATAGTGATTTACACACGACAATATGGGGATTTGAGAAACGTTCCGTTTTGTCGTTAGTTTCGTATTAAGTGTTTTCCCTAACCAACGTGTTTGTGTTCAGTTTATCATAATGCTGTAACCAGTAATAGGGAGTCTGATCTAATATAAAAGCCTTGTCTGGGGGGTGGGGAAACGTCATATAACGTCACGCTGATTTCACACATTTACCTAAGTCATTTTTAAAAAAAAATGATTTGAGTGGTTTATATAACTATGATGTATCTTCTTTTTCTTATTAAAACAAATGTAGAGTTTAGAATCGTTATTATAGCTCAGTTTTACGAGCTAAACCATATCTGCTTCACTGTTTTACTTTGAGCAACAAAACACTGCATTTCTCAAACCCTTTAAAAAAAAAAAAGACGAGGTGAACGTGGAAAGAGCATGATGCAAAGCGATGAGTTACAGTAGAATATCCTCTGTAGTCAAAGTCTGAACAATGGATGACTATCTGCGATGACAAAGTAATTGACCTAGATTATAAGATTCATATATGAGTTCTGTCATGATTTTTTTTTTTTAATGACGATATACCCTTTTATCGAGAGTTTGACCTAATTTACTATCATATGTCCTGAACAGTGTTCTTTAAGTATGAAATGATGTCATTTTGAGAATGAAGAGGCAGTCCGTGGGTGGGGCCTCGGAGATCGCATGAAACAGGAGGTTAATTTGAGAAAATGCCACCATACCGTGAGCAGAGTTGCCAGACTTCTTTTCGAGCGGAGCCAAATCGCATATGAAAAAACTACAACACGCCCGGAAAGGGCAAACTGAGCGCGGTCTATGACAAAAATAAAAATGCTTTTGATTTCTATATATGAATTTTTTTTATGACGACATGCTCTTTTATCGAGAGATTGACCTAATTTACTATCACATGCCTTGATCAGAACGGAATCATTATGGGAGGGATGAAAGGCACATAATTGCAGTTATGTCCATCTTTCGCTCAGTCGCTTCGGATATGACGATTTCCTCCAGGAAGTGGTGGACCGATATCTAATTTTTCAGTTTCGCAATATTAAGCCTTCGAGCTATCCAAAGTGTTAATCCATTTCGATTCTGATACCTAGTACTGGGTAGGCATTTCGATAATTTTCGATACTTTCGATATGATTGACACTTTTTATTCCTTCGATACTTCCGACATTCCCGATACTTTCGATCTTTTTTGATACCTTTTAATACACTAGGTTTTTGCACAAAGAATGCCGGTAGCGAGTTTGGTTATGAAATTGGAAAAGGACTGAAATTAATATCGATACTTTGATATCGTTTTAATGCCAGGTCGCTAGGGGCTCTAGTGAAGCGTTTTATAGGCTGTTAGGATCGGAGAGAGATTAAAAACCTTTGATACTGGATCTACGACATCGCAGCCAGATTAGGTCGAGCAAGGCATGAAACAGGATAATTTCATAGAAATTATTATTTTTCTTTTAGTTATATTTGCGTCAGGCATACTGCCATCGACTATATCGAAAATATCGAAACTATATCGCAATCCCAGAGCTTGAGTTTCAAAACAGAACCGAATTTCTAAGTGAGATATGACTGTCACAGATGGCAAACGATATAGCCCTAGAGTAAAGAATATCATGTAACTAATTACTTCGCTTATAATTTTGTTTGTTTGTTTGTTTGTGTGTGTGTGTGTGTGNTTTGTTCTTGATGTTGATGTTGTTGTTCGTGCTTTTGTGTGTGTTTTTGTGTATGCGTGTGTGTGTGTGTGTGTGTGTGTGTGTGTGTGTGTGTGTGTGTGTGTTGTTAANNNNCCGCCGCTGAAGAACCTTGAGATGAGTACGTCCTTGAAGTTGTAAACGAGGAGCGGGTTTCAGAATTTTCTTTTTCAGCGGAGATCGATAAGAAATAAAAGTGCGGGGATGGGGGTGGGGGAGATAAAGATAAAATGTTGAGGATTTAGGGGGAATAAAATCTCGTTGTAAGCGTGATCGCGATCGCTCTCAAGCCGCTTTAAGTGAAATTGAAGAGTTATCTGCCCTTTGTGTCCTCACCGGAAAGAGCGAGAGACACGCTGAAGAATTCATGATTCTTTTTTTTTAACTTCTTCAACGCACTCGGCCTGTATAGATCAAAGAGTTAAGGTCCCTGGTATACTCACCGCCAGTAAGAATCACGCGAGGGAATTGATCAATTTCACAAGCTTAGACCACTCCTGGTATTTATCCTGGAAGGTTGTAGTTATCCAGCTGTTATGAAGGATGCAGCCATTATGACTAAGAGTAAGACCATGCCAGGTGTAAAGTGCTATGTTATGCAACCAAAGCTGTAAACATCCCTGTAGTAGAACTAATTTTGATAAGTTGCGGGTGAGTGGAGGAGGGGAGGGGCAAGGGGGCGGCTTAATGGATGAAATGTATTTCTTGTAACGACACTCTTCCAGCGCGATGAGAGCGCTCGACTAAATCAGCTCTTTACGTCATGATATCACCTTGCTAGGCCAGGCGCCGCTTTACCGCTTTGATACCAGTCGAGCTAATCCGGTCTAAGCTTCTCTCTGTTAAAGAGAGGGTGGCAACTGAAACCGCCATCCGCATTACTCGTAGACAGTTGTTAGACCAACTAAAACTGGCCCTAGGGCTGTAAGGGTTAAGGGTTTGACTTTCATGCGAGAGTGATAAAAATTACAGTCGACCACGCTTAATCGCTATGCGCTTGACCACATATTCCGTTCAATCGGACTTTTTTTCAAATAACTGAATACCGTAAATTCTACATGGAAATCATTAGATAATTTTCCTTGCCTCCGGGTAGCTGCGAGAATGTCGTCAACCAATTTNAGCTGTTATGAAGGATGCAGCCATTATGACTAAGAGTAAGACCATGTCAGGTGTAAAGTGCTATGTTATGCAACCAAAGCTGTAAACATGCCTGTAGTAGAACTAATTTTGATAAGTTGCGGGTGAGTGGAGGAGGGGGGGGGGCAAGGGGGCGGCTTAATGGATGAAATGTATTTCTTGTAACGACACTCTTACAGCACGATGAGAGCGCTCGACCAAATCAGCTCTTTACGTCATGATATCGCCTCGCTAGGCTCGGCGCCACCTTACCGCTTTGATACCAGTCGAGCTAATCCGGTCTAAGCTTCTCTCTGTTAAAAAGAGAGTGGCAACTGAAATCGCCATCCGCATTACTTGTAGACAGTTGTTAGACCAACTAAAACTGGCCTTAGGGCTGTAAGGATTAAGGGTTTGACTTTTTTGCGAGAGTGATAAAAATTACAGTCGATCACGCTTAATCGCTATGCACTTGACCACATAATCCGCTCAATCGGACTATTTTTCAAATAGCAGAATACCGTAAATTCTACATGGAAATCATTTGATAATTTTCCTTGCCTCCGGGTAGCTGCGAGAATGTCAAGTCAACCAATTTACATTATCATCATCGCCTTTGAGGTCAGGCGGATCCAAGAAGGGCGATCTGGCTTGGTATGTCGAATGCAAAAGAAAAACATTTATTTCAAATTTTACGCGCCTGAATGCTTCTAATGTTGCAAATTGTTAAAATCTAGGTGCTGTGAATAATATCACAGCCAACAATATTATGCCAACCCCTCTCTCCCGGCGGTTCTGTTGCGACAAAAATATAGGGCTTGGGCCAATAAAACTTGCAACAAATATAGCTTATGTCTGTGTGTTGCTGCGCTTCAAATTTTAGTCCACTATTCAGCTAGGCTTTGAATTACGAAACTTTTCATTGGCCACTCGGTATGTAAGTAAGTCGACCATATCAAACAACCATTTGTGTACCTCTTCACACTCACCGGAAGATACCGACCAACAAGGGAATTCACCACTGTCGTGGGATATCTCTTCGGTGCACGCGATCTATTCCGGGAGCCCCCGGAGAGTTTGTGTTGTGCTGGACCTGCAGGGAAAGCTTTGTATTGATCTGCTAAGTGACCGTTGGTCTCCACAGATATGCGCCGACGGCTCACCGTGCATCGTGGTCAAATTCGCCATGGGAACTCACCGGCTGGAAAGTGAGATAATACCTGGAGTGATTATGACGTTATCAGCATCCGAAAACGAGATTGGTTGTGATTTTGGCTCAATACACCAGCGGCAAATCGAACAAATTTGAGTGTAGTAAACATAATCACTATACAGAGGTGGTTTTTTTTNGGGGGGGGGGGGTTGAGCGGGGGCATAAATCACGGCAAGTGAGGCGCCTGGGTCACACAGAATTTCAACAATAAATATGCTCAGCCAAATATGGTATCAGACTAGTTCGCTTAGACTTAGAGAATTAAATTTTAGCATTGTTTTGAATTTTTCCCTCTGTTTTTATGAAATGACACAAAGGAACCAGGGCTGCCTGTCGCTGCTCACTGATATGCAATATACAGTATAAATAATACCTTTTGGGAAGAGATAAATCGGGGCGGGGAGGCAAGATGTGTTCAATTTCAAATAGTAAATGCTCTATTTCAAACAATTAGCGTTCTAATATGCTCTGTTTCAAACAATTAGTGTTCTTTTTCAAACATGTGTTCTATGTCTCAAATAATATACAAGCATGTGATCTATTTCAAACAAGCAGGTGTTCTATTTCAAACAAGTATGTGTTCCATTTCAAATAAGTATGTGTTCTTTTACAAACGAGTATGTGTTTTATTTGAAACAAGTATATTGTGTTCTATGTCAAACAAGTATACGTTCTATTTCAAATAAATATGTGTTCTATTTCAAAATCAATCGTTCTTATTATGCCAAGGGCTCATTCTTAACCTATGAGATATCATGGAGGTCCACTGACGATAAACAAGTCATGGCGAATCATCCTTTAGCATGGAACCCTCCATAGAGAGCCAACAACCTAAGGGAAAAGGAATAGAGCAAAAACAGCTGGCTATGGCCTTTATCGCCCGTCGAATATTCAAGGCCTTCAGTGATAAGCTAGGATTATTCTAGCTTAACAGATGATTTCGATACAGACTGCGTGGTATTTTCATTAAGCTGGGTAAAGTCACAATCAATTAGACTTGCGTAACTAGTCTTGTGCTTGCTGAATGAACTCATTACTTATAAATGTCATGCCAGAGAAAGAGGTCATAGATCTATTACGTACACCAACAACCAGTAGGCCACGCTGATTGTTTGTGCATTCCTGCCTTTTCATTCGGAATGCACATTTCGAAGATACCAATGCATCCATATGTGTCTTAAATATGAAACAGAGAAAACAGAGGGTTCCAGTACATGAAACAAATGCATGAGATAAATTTCAATGAAATTTCTTCAAATGACCAGTGCCGTATATAGAACAACCCTCATGCATGGAAAACAAAAGGGTTCCAGTACACGAAACAAATGCATGAGATAAATTTCAATGAAATTTCTATTAATGACAGTGACGTATATAGAAGAACCCTCATGCTTCATACAAAGGATAACGATGATCTACTAGCAGCTAATGCAATATTCTGTCTGTATCGAACAAGTTCCTGTTGTGTTGTAAAGGGAAAGTATCCAATAAAAGTGAATTGAAATGAATGGAACTGAACTGAACAGAGTCGGACTTAATTGAACTGAATTGAATTAAACTGAATATATACCTTCAGAAGTCGAAAGTATTTGCACGTATTGAAACATCTAGAAAATACATGCAATGCCCGTCTGGGACCCATGCGGATTTTCTTATGTTTGAATATTGATATTGTTGTGGCTCATAACTGAAGAGCGTTTTTCCAAAACTCCGTACTGTATGTGATCTCTGAATAATTTTGAAATAAAAGAAAATATCATTACAGTGATTGCTCTTCATACATATATTTTCATTTACTATCAAATGACGAAAAATTTGAAGGAGTGCAGATTTTCAGCTCTATTAAGTTTTGAATGAAATAATACAGAAATGCGTCTTTGAATGCACTACCTACTCATTTTTCGACCAAAGTGCATTTATTGAGTTTTGGAAAAACACTTTTCAATTAAGTCTCGGGTGTGATTTTATATAGAAACGTCTGCTGTCACAAACATCGGAACTAAATATTGAAGCCCCTTATATCTCCCTCCTTCCCTCCCTCGACATTCTCCAATGAAAAGCTGTCTCCAAAGTTCATGAACTAATCGCCGTGCTCTTAAAGTGCAAAACCTGAATTGGAGAGAAGATTCTTGAGCACTCCCTGGTTGTTATGAATGTTTTTGTTATAAGAGCTGCCAAACATGATCGATTTAAGATACGTCTTTGCCTTCGCAAAACATTGTACACATATCTAGATTATGCCAGCAAGGATTTCATAAGCCTAAGATCAGTCATTACTTTGACTTAATGCCACGTTATCTTGATAGATTCCTCAGAGCGAAAAGTATATGTGGATTTACTTTAGTCTGAAAGGTCAAAATACATTGTGTTCCACATCAGGAGGGTATCTATAGGAGTCGTGACTTTCAGGTAGCCCGGCCCCCGGATAGTGTCATAAAGACAAGGGTAGAAACTTTCGACTGACATGAGTTGTATTCTCCTGAAGATTTTTTTGTGTTTTTGTTTCGATCTGAGCAACAGAGTTTAGAGAGTTTCTTATCATTTTTTTTCCCCCGCTTGGAAAACCTTGACTTTATACTCTCAAATTTCTAATAGGGAACAAAACAAATACAAAGCGATTGCTGATTTAGCAATCAGATTTCACAACGACAGACTTGACGTCGATAAGTAATGGAAAATAATGTAAGGTGGGGCTTTTGTTATGAACTTGCTTACTTACCAAAGTGATAGCTTTATGTTCATGTTATAAGTATTTACTTAGTGTAGTAAATTCTAGTGTCACGCAGCATAATATTGAATCAGATCTCTGTTACTAAGGCGTTTCAGCGCCAACTTTAATAACAATAGCCTTATGTGTTTTTGATTTAAAGTCAAAGTAGTAGAATCCGGTTGTAAGGGTTTTTTTTTTTTAGATCCTGTGTTAATATTATACTTTTAGCTCATTTCGTTTGCTTATGTGGGCATGTCTATTCTTTTATCCGATTTCCTTCTGAGCTCCACGTTTTGATTTCAGTGTTTTTATAGTGCAGTACACGTGCACGCACGCACGCACGCACTCACGCACGCACGTACACAGTTCACACACGTACACAGTTCACGCACGCACGCACACACACACACACACACACACACACACACACACACACACACACACACACACACACACACACACACACACACACACACACAGACCACAGCCACATACCTCCCCCCTCCCCTCAACCCCCACAACATACATACACAATGTACTTTCAGTCCAAGCACAAGATCACAGCGTAAAAACAATGAATTTACACTTATGAAAAGTAATCATTCTATTGTAATATGTAATATCATTGGTAAGAAATACACATACAAGCATGTGTATTTCACACTAAATTTCACACTCACATCTCAAAGTGTGACATCGCATCGTAGACATGTGATTTCAGAACATTATATGCACTGTACTTTAATTTCGACATTAATGAAAATTATGAGACACTTTTCGTTCCGTACAGCCGATACCTTGAGCGTACCAGTTTGAGGGAATTTAGGGCCGGATAGTACAATGTGAAATCGATGCTGTGTTCTGTTCAGTGAAGTATATTTGCGATTTCATATGGCCAATTTCCCAGTTTTATTGCAAGGAGCAGTTTGGGACATCTCTAGGCCTCAGTTTCACTCTAACTCCTTACAGCCGCCACAGTCCTATGATGAGCGAAATCTGGGCAACACAGTGTGGAACAGGCAGTACAGTTAAGGTCAGCGACGAATACTGACTACTTGCTGCCACTCCAAGTATCGATTCTTACATCATATGTTATCGACATTGTCCTCCCTTTCTGGGTAAAGGGCACCATCTCTTCTCATCTTCAAAAGTGCACATAATCGATATAAGATATAACAGATCTTTTGACTTTTTTCTGTTTCACTCAGATCAAAGATTCATGCAAGGAAAAGTAGACTAAATCTAGATCTAGACTAGTTTTTTTGTATTTAGCTGTGACTTTCTTTTCAGGGGCTGTAGAGAGTGGGATTTCCCTCAAAATTGTCAATCTTTGTACTTGCCTGATTTCGTTCCTTCTATGACGTTCGCCAAGTTCTATGATTAATGCGGATCTTTAATCTTGGTAAAGCGGAATGTGAAGTGTTCTAGGATGTTAACCCTCGCCAGTCGCTGCAAGGACAGCGGGTCCAGCCGCCAGTGATAAATAAAAGCGGGATTACAACGCGCATGTCAAATGAAAAGGGAAACATCACTCTGAATCGGTCTCCGACCTGAATTATGGCACGTGTCTGGCTATTTGCTTGGCTTTGGTCTGAGAAAATGAAGCCAAGATGATTTTTCTCTTCTCTCTCTCTTTATCTCTCTTTCTTCGTGTGTCTGTGTATCTGTCTGCCTGTCTTTTGTTTGTGATGGCTGTTTTTTTTAATTCCATGGTACGAAATGTGGAGAGGGAGAAAACCTCTTCAATCGATGTGCAGCCCATTCAATGTAATAAAATGTCGCCTCCCTTGAAGTTAGAGACGTTCTGCTAAAATGACCGACATTCTCCACAATCCTTGCCATAGCCAAAGGCGTGCTTGGGCATTTTGATTCTTTGGCTGTTTTATGAGGCGAATAGCCGTGTATTGTAGGAATGGTTCCTAAGTGTTATGTGCTTATCTGTGCAAAAGCTGCAGCAACAACAGCAGCAGCTCTTAACAATATTCCCACTGAACCACCATCAGCAGTAGCAGCAGCAGCAGAAGAAGTACCTAACTCCAAGAACAGTAGATACCATCATTGGCAGAAACTACGCTTTCGTTACTGTGACTGTTTTTTTGTTTTTGTTTGTAAGAACTGAATCGCTCAAATAGGTAGTAATCATAAGTCAAGAGGTACAATTCTGTAAACAGCGAAAACATTTGCCGTGATCTCCGACCGAAATGCAGAGGTGTCATCAACATTCGACATGTCATTCACTGGAGCCATTGAGACAAGGCACTACTTGTCCCCTCCCCCCGCCTTACCCCTCTCAACCCACCATTATCAACATGACTGCAGTGAAATAATAGAAACGAGCAGGTTTAGAAAACATTTATTAAAAAGAATACTGTTTCTAGTCTAGAGATCCTTGATTCATAATCAAATTAATAGAAACATCTGAGAAAATAAACCCGGACTCTCTAAAAGCGCAGGCAAAAGTTAATAAAAAATACGGTGGGCGAGGCAAAGCCAAATTCGACTTGGCTCCATCCTCTAAAGGACAGCAGTAGTGTGAAAGAAATATCTTCTTTTGCATCCATTTGATTCAGAGAGGCTGACTTCTTGCCAAAATACATTGGCTCACTATGCCATAAGCATCATGTAACCAGGGAACTCTAGCGTCCCTCTCCTATCACCGAGCCTTGTGCTGCTACTTCTTGTCAACCGTCCTTCTAACCAGCTTAAAGAAGAAACCGTGCAAGCGCCTGGCCCTGAACACGCAATGTCCTCACCAGAACTCGCCGTGTTGTCACGTTGACAATGTACTGCAAAAAAAAAATCAGTAATCTGGATCAGTAACTCTCGTTGTTTCGCAGAACGTCGGAGTGTTTTCGAGATCTGCAGCCAAAGTTCTCGTCTTTCTTCATTAACTTGACGACGCTGAGTAGTAACCAAGGTCGACCCAGCTTGATTGCAACTTGGGAGGAAAGTTGAGATTAGGCGAAAGGTGTCATTAAGCTGCACAGCTTCTTCTTGACGTTAACTCCTGCTCCCTGAAAATGAAAATTTTGCTGTTTAAATGGAGAGTGTGATTAAGCGAAACATCAATTAAGGGGAGATACTACACATTCCCAGAGGATGTAGTAAAGCATATAACATGGTGCGGAACATTCATCGTAAGATCGTAAAGTTTCTATGGAAAAAGTGCACACCAAAGTGTTGAACGGTGCATTTTTCTCCTTTATGGATGATGACCTTAGGAATGCTGTCATTAGTGATAGCAGCGGTTGTTTGACATTAGTGAACACTACTATTGTTTTGGGAATTTCCCTTGCTTACCGCACTGCGTTAACTATAACGTAAGGAACGTGCATACTGTCACAGACCTCACCAGTGTCTCCCAGAGATACCTTAACACAATGTTCCTTTGTGGGTTATTCTGGATTCTATGCTTGGACACAACTTCATTTTACATTAACACCTTAGTGACCAGCGACGAGTATACTCGCCGTCCAAGCCAGTGCGGATAGGACCAGCGACGAGAATTCTCGCATTTGACCTTCGGTATAAATAAGCCATTCCAGCTCTTTGGAAATATAATCCAGGTTTTCTACTTCCGTTCTAAACGGAAGTGAACCTTTTCGAAATTGTGTTTACAGTTAGAGTTGTGCAGTTTTGAGGGAAAAATGTCGAAAAAAACGGGTTCTATCGGCGGAGGATGTGCTGCAGGAAATCTATATACTCACTTTTTCATACGTTCTGTTTCCACACTCTCTGCTTCTACTTCTTAATTATTACAATGTAAATAATAATAACTTTCACTCATGTTATAGACAAAAATGCGATCAAATACCAACATCATTTGTGAATTTGGGCAATGTAGGGTGATTCAAAGCAAAGTTATTCAACTTTAAGTTACAAGTACATTAAAACCTTGAATAATAGGTGGTGGCCATGGTCCTGGGATAAGGTGATGTCAGTGTAAGGCTAGTCACTAAGGTGTTAAGACGTGTTCTTAAACACATTACACACACCAGCAAGAGTTGTGGAAGAGGCTCCGATATTAGGGCGTCACGATTTCATTTTAGCCGCCTGTAATGACGTGCACAATACTTGTATACATGTAATTGGGCACGTACATTAAATCAGTGTGACATACATAGCACGATCAGTGTGGCTTAATCTCAATGCACTAAGTGGCATGTTCCACTATATCGCGCGCAGTATTGCTCCAAAAAACATTTTTGTGACAGATGATAATAAAAAGCTCATGTAATCATAGTTTCCGCCTAAGTGTCACTCCCCCTCCCCCTNCCCCCCTTTGCCCCACGCTGTCGTACAGTTGCGTTCAAACGAAATTGATTGTTTTGCAGGCTGCTCTAATACATAGTGAACTATTGTTTTAGCCTTGGTGCAGGAGGCGGGAGCGAGGACAGAAAGACAGCGTATTTGCCCGGAAAAGGGGGGTGGGGGTGGGGGTGGGAAAGGATTTCGAAATACGAGTACGTGATTTAGTGCATATCTGATATAAACACTGGAAGGATTGTTATTATGTATGACACATTACATTTTCAAGAAATACAAAGTGAGTACATGCACATTCGATCCCGTTTAAACACAACATATTTTCCCCAGAAAGCAGAATACAGCATATTAATTTTAAAAAAAAGTCACCGAATAATTCTTGTAACTTCGTTTAAATGAAGGTTTGTCCATGCCTTCTAGCAGTTGCAATTAACTGTATAATATTACACTGTATAATTCGCTATTAAACTAAGCCGTGCAAGCCTCTTACGGTGTGAAAGAACGGTCATTCAAATAAATCATAGTTGTAATTCTCTCCCTTTATTATCAATGCATGTCCACGTCCTCCTTGTCAACAGCGAAAAAAGAGAAATAAAAAACCTTAATCTGGTATGGAAACAGATAAGGGCTAAATCTTCTTTATGTTAGGTCTTAAAGGCCCGCCCGCGGTGAAAAAAGATAGGATCGCCATGATGGGACACTACTTCACTAATTTGAATTCAGTCGCACGATTCACAACGAGGAGCTTTATATTTCCGGATTTTATGAATAAAATATTTCATATTGCATAGAAACTTTGCTGCAGATCATTAGCTTACTGTCACCTCCTCCCTCCCGCCTTCCCCCTCTCCCCTTGAACGATAGGGTAAAGAAAAATGATATATAAAATAATTTCGTATTTGAAATATGAAAGCAAATCCATTTGGGTCGAGACAGTGTATGCAGCGAGGCTTGTTTTCCAACGTTAACGATCGAATGTCGCAGCTTTAAACCTCATCACGGAGTATGATGAATATATATAGACAGCGATATAGGGTTGATTGCCTGCTGTATTTTGTTATAAGAGGATTCGACAAGGAATAAGCCAACTGCACTTTCGGGGACGATCTCAAGGACAACACTGTGGCGCGGTGCTGTAAGACAGGGGAGGTAGAGGGATTAGTAACCCTTCCCCATAATATGCCCCTGTTCCTTGGCTAGCTGCCCCCCTCCCCCCACCTCCTTCTCCGAACAATATAGCCTCAGCTGGATCCCATGACGTCTAGCGTGACTTTCTCATCAGAGTAGACTATATAAAACGAGTCTTCGAAAAACAATGTGCTCTTCTCCACACTTAAGAGTCCCTTTGTTACACACCAACATTAGCTCTGACTCGTGTATGATATTCGCTGTCCCCTGGAGATCGGCTAAGCCCTCCGCCTCTCCACCTCCCCCCCCCCCCCNCCTTTCTCTTCCATTTCTCCACACCAGACACAACTTACGTCTCTCTTCAGCTCCGTCTCTATGGACCAGACTTACCCAATATGGTGGGGCAGTTCCAGCAGAAAGCCACGGAAGTTACGCAAACTTTAGAAAATCTCCGACTTACCGCACTCAGTTTGAGTTTAGTTTTAGAAAATACATTTTAACTCCCGTTAGAAGCAACGAAACTTTATCGTTGCAAAGTCAAAGCTTTTCAGAAATATTTGTAACTGAGATGGCATTATCTTAGAATTGCTCTCGGGTAGTTTTCAGGCTTTCCGCAGGTAGTGATGAGAGGTGATCGTTTCTGAGTATCGATGGTTTTGATACTCTTTACCTCCGATGTTGGTATCAAACTATACCTCCGGAATTTCGATACCACTTTGATCATACTCTGATCGTATCAAATCAGGTTGATGTTTTCAATGTTATTATGTCAACGCCATTGCGAGTTGCCAAGCAACTAACATGAAACAGCGAAGCGTTGAAAAAGAATTAGGTAACTAAATCCCTGAAGTACGCACTGAACTTTCCCTCTTGCATGCTATACTTCATCAAGAGAGCCCATAATGTAATATCTAAGCCACCTGCAGTGACCCGGTGTTAAAACAGAATCGAAAGTACATGCAGTTTCGATCCCGTCCCGAGCCTTAAAACTAGGTCGATTTGTGTACTTTAAATGTATCAAAACTGCAAAACGATATTCAGATCTGTCCAACGCTAAGCGTTAGAATTGAACTGAATAGTTACCTTCGATACTTTGGGTATTCCGGCCGAGTATGGTGGTGCTTGAAGAATCAGATGTCTGTCCATCACTAACGTTGAGTTCTGTCAAGATGTCTTTTCTACTCACTGGAATCGACAAAAGAGGGCTGGTTGGTGCCTACGAGCACGGCCATGTATGTCCCAAATAGGACCATTGTTGGCCTTTACTTGGGACCCATATGGTACTCTCTCCAGAGCAAAACATGGGTTTCATACTAGCACGAGGGAAGCACAATAGTACATGGATAACATGTGAACATCACTAGGTAGAAAAGTCGAAACAAAGTCAAAGTTAACCTGGATGCTGAATAGCCAAACAAGCCATTCTTGGCATCGACATGGAAATACAGCTAATGCAAAAAAAAAAAAAAAGGAGCCAATTATCATAGATCCAATATGAATACCGGCTGCTGTGTCCCCCAGAATACAGAGTTCATTATACATGTAGTAAATGTGGCATTTTGTTGGACAGAGCTGAGCTCTACTAATAAACATGGCTTTATTTCAAAATCAGAGCGCTAATTTTCTACGATAAAGACGGAAAAGTCATTTGCTCATTTTTCATTACGTAATATCATATTTACTCACGGGCTTCGTAAGTCAGTTTTAAAGTAGAGAGCAGGGCGGTGGAAAATCACTAATGAGAAGCTAGTTACAAGATTCGAGAAATAGGGCACTAAACAGCGTTGACGATCAGCCGTAGAAGGTAGCCAGGGCACATTAACTTACATAACATTACCGCGTGAGAGTGTCACATTTGCAACCTTCGACTAGCGGGCAGCCATTTTGACCCATATTATCACTTCCGCTTCAAGGATTAAATCGTAAACACTACTATTAACCGCTCGCCATGATGGAGACTTTCCGAGCACGAGGAGAGAGGGGCGGATGAGGGGGGCAATACTGTTATGTTGTGGACTATTTTTTTTCAACATAAAAAAAAAACCAACAACAGATAATACAGCAAAATTGATAGGGATAAAATAACATGAAACTCTATAGAGATTGTGTCTGTCCTCCCTCCTCCCCCACCATTTCCCCCTCATATTCCACCCAAAGATGAAGAAATGCAGCGATATTGGAAAGCCTCCATCAATCGTAAAGACTTTTCAAAGAGAGCTATGATGTGTACCATAGAACGTATATCGATAAATATGTGGTGAGCAGAATAAGGCTGGATCACTTCTACGAAATTATTATTTCGAGAAAGTTGTGTATACTTTCATTCTCTTTCAACGCACATTCTTCATGTAAACCTAAAAAATAACATCAGGGCCACGTTTCTTTGGTCCTTTCAGCATCACGAAAGAAATCGTCCTTGTATTCTGTAGGTAGTCCTCTGCAAAAAAGTAGGACCTACATTTTTGGTTGGTGCGCGCCAATCACAGCGTCGTCTTCTGTCAAAACCGTAAGAAAGAGCTTCGCAACATTGCGGTAACCATCTACAGTTTACAGATATGTCAGTGGACCGTCTGATCAACGGTCTGTGCCAGAGGAGGATATAGCAAGAATCGAATGAGCTGAGACATAAGGACAGCAAAAACCACTCGCAAGTCAGAGGACTGATTCCTGTCACTTTCGCAGTAGCCACAGCCATCTCGGTTTGCCGAGAAATTGATACTTCATTTGCTAGGGAATAGGGTTGGCTTCCCATTATTGCAGGAAACAAACAAAAGTAGCTAAGGACTCATATTATAATGATCAAAATGGTTCAGTTCACTTTTCTTAAATCAACATGTTTAATCTATCTGTGTCGCATTCTTCAGATACATATCTATTTTGAATTACCGTTTCCCATTGAAATCTGAAATAACTAGATTCTTTAAATGCCGAGGGCATGACAAGAGAGAGAGAGAGAGAGAATGAGAGAGAGAGAGAGAGAGAGAAAGAGAGAGAGAGAGTCAAACGAGACGTAAAAGAAAAAGAAGGAACATACACCTCTATCAGATTGAGTGCGACTGGGTGAGTAGGCATATAGAAGGGTTGTATAGGGAAAGGGGAGATAGGAGAAGACTGGTTACTAGAAACTATTCAAATGCCTCAAAAAATCTTGATACGCCACTGATAACGAAAAAAAAAACACGTTGAGGAAAAACATATTAAGCCTGCAATTGTACGTTTAATATGTTTGAATTGACAAACTAATGTGACTTTTCTATACCGATATGAAAAGTCTGGGTCAGTATGACACTCCTCTACGCAGCAGAGGGACTGCAAAACTAGATAACTGAAGTGCAGAGACACTACTGAGTGCGAAAGGAGAAACGATGTTACTCGGCTGTCTACAAAGTAAACGTGGGACGGCAGAATGCAACTAATTTCCATCGTCTCGCGACCTGCTGGTCAGCAGCCAAGACGTTCCGTGCAACGAAATAATTGCTTTGGAGACAAACAGCTAGAGAAATCACTCCTCACCAAAAGGGAAAGGAAAAAAAAAATCAATGCGCTCCCGTTTACCACTTTAGTCTTGTGCTTATCCCCTCCTTCAGCAAAGGCGATTTTTTCCCCTACATTTCCCTATGCACAATACTGAAGCAAATTTAGTTACGAAGTCATATAATTTTACTGCCAAAAGAACAAAACCAAGTATTTTACCCACTTTAACCTCCATTTCACGAAATATACCAACAACTTATGAATAGTGATTACCTTACGCACCGTAAAATGACTTGTCGTAAAGCCATTTTACCCTACCGTAGGGGAAAATCCTTACGAGTGGCAACCCTGATGCGCTCACATATTGGAAGAAAATAGTTCCTCCCGAAAAGACAGCGTTTATTACATCCATTTCTCAGCCAAGTTCCGGCTCCATAGAAGTGAGATCAAAGATGCTAAGTGGTAGGTCTGTCTGTCTGTATTGAACTTTTGATGTCCTTCTTTTATATTTTTCATACGCTATGTGATAATCATTGCATTTTATAAGTATGAACGGGTACTCAGTAGATAGCTGACCTCCTCAAGACAAAAGTGGAGTGTGGCGTGGGAGGGGTGGGGGGGAGGGGGGGAAGACAGGGCGATGAGGGATGGAGAGAACCAACCAACCAACCAACCAACCAACCAACCAACAAGCAAGCAACCAACCAAGCTACCAACCAACCAACCAACCAAGCAACAAAACAAGCAAACAAGCAAGCAACCAACCAACCAACCAACCAACCAACCAACAAGCAAGCAACCAACCAAGCTACCAACCAACCAACCAAGCAACAAAACAAGCAAACAAGCAAGCAAGCAAGCAAGCAACCAACCAAACAACCAATATAATATAACAAGCCAACTCCGTTCATTTACAGGCCTGCTAGCTCTGTTATGTTGCATTTACATCAAATGGAGTGAGTGACGGCATTATTTGTTAAAGCATAATGCCAAATACAACGTTGAAGTCGGACAAGGCACCCAAAAGTATTAATTAGTAATGCTACCCAAGGCTGCGTTTGTTTGGTTCTTGCAGTCTGACAAAATGGGACATCACATCACAGACTACAATCTGTGGGCAGTCCCTGACAGAGTATACGCTCCTGGCTGGGGTCCCAGTCCTAGTGAGGTAGAGTGCACACCCACGAGATGTTTTGTTAGAGATGTGACGTCTTTGGATCATCGGAAGAGAGAGCTCGGCGACATGGCGGTAACCATCTACGGCTTCAAGTTTGTTAGTAGAATGTCTTGTGTCATAGGAGGTCGTGACAAGAGTCAACTTTGATATGTATGCTAAATTGTTAATGAATAAGGCGAAACTATAAGTATTAGCATACACCACTCGCAAGTCAGTGCCTTATTTCCTGTCTCTTCCGCATTAATCGCAGCCATCTTAGTTCGCCTAGAGACTGATACTCCCTCTGCTTAGGGGAAATGTGCGGCTTCCCATTCTGTCAAACTGCAGGAACACGTCAAATGTAGCAAAAGTCTCAACATTTCCTTGTTTACCAGCTCCATGTTGCAATTGGAACATCACTATGTATGTGACTAAATCTGACGTGTACCGAAATATAATCGTTTCAATTTCCGTCCAGGCCTCGCATGTCCAATTTTTTTTTCGCAACCTGATGATATTCTAAGCTGTTTTGGTGACATATCAGTGTGAAAAAAAAACATTTTGTGAGATATGTGGTTTAATCCAACTGGCAGGTTACTTGTTCTACGAACGGAAAGGAAAGGAGGATGAAAATAAGTCACGGTCGCCAAATGTCGTGCGATCTGAGAAAGTAAGTTCCGGTCTGAGACGGAAATGACGGACTTGACGGAAGTACATATAACGTCGCATTCGCAATCATTAATTGATACATGATATGTATGACTCAATTTCTGAAAAATAGATACGTTTTCGGAAAAATATGTTTAGACCACGTACAGGTTTGGTACATTTTACATACGTATGCCAGGTTTCATTCGTCTACATTGCGTATTAAAAAAGCCTTTGCGGGGAACAACGTTAAGGCCAAAGCTCCATTATTATAAGATGTGCACCGATCTATGCTAGACTTTATTTCAAATAGGCTTAAATATTTCCCGTAATTGGCATTAAAATCGCATAAAAACTTTTTTTATTTGTTTTGTTAATACCATAATAAATAAAATCATATTTTGTGAGATACGTCCTTTTGATGTGACATGTGCCAAAAACCAAGTTCGTCTATTCTTTTGAGTTTCAAGCCAATCGACTGGTAATTTTAGAGTTATCAATCAAAGAAACAAAGACACGTACAATCAAAGAGTCAAGCAAACAAGTAAAGAGCAACAATCAACAAAAGAAGTCACGCTGATAAAAACATAATTCCCTTGGCGGAGGTAAATATCAACGAAACACGTCGGAGATAAAATTAGAAACCATCCTATTAAATTGTAATAGATGACACTAAATATATCGTCCACACCTACACTTAACTACTTGATCGTGAGCTCTTCTCCCTCTCCAGCTTTGATGCATACAGTAAGTACTGTAGTCCTCGATGGTACAGTGAAACTCGTCATTCTATTTTGTAAATATATTTTTATATTTTTTAAACTCTCACGTTAAATTTGTAAACCTGAGGTAAGAAGTTTCATGATCCAGGGATCGATAAGTTATAACAATCATAATCGACTCCACTTAATGTCAATTTTCAACCCCGCTTTATCGCAACAGTTTATATTGAACAGAACACTGCATTTCCTTGCTAGATGTCACTCAGTACATTATTCGTAACTGTTTAGTGATCGCGATGCGTTGCAATTAACCGGAGCCTTCTATGACGTTGTAGTTTTCATTAACATGGTTGTATCTATCATTACATGAATTCTAACGCATTTAGAACTCGGGCATGCGAAAAAAAAAACCGAGGTCTAATCTCTCTCTAGTAAAATCAATGCAGTCACAGCATCTCTGCAACACGCCTTCAGGCTTAGTTCGGATTCGGGAATGGAATGATCTTATAAGATCACATTTTCGAGATTGGCTCAAAAATTTGTTCCCGGGTCCTTGAATAATCTCCGCTCTCATCCTTAAGTTCTATAAAAAGTTGGAGCAGTCCGTGTTCCCGCGTTTCCCAATCAGGTTTTTTTTTATTACTTTCTGTTTTGCAGAGTTGTCAGTTTTAAGCGTTATTGATAGGCCTGATTTATGATTAAACATGATATCAAGGTCAAGGGTATAAGACCATTCGTGCAGTATTGGTCTGTTTGGTAGTTTAATCACAGCTGGGGGCAAGAGGCATGGTATTTTCGAGAAGATAAGAAACGGAGGGTTAACTGTAGGAACCCATAAAAAGTCACTTATAATGATTAATGCGTTGGAAAATATTAGTTCTCCTGTGGCGCAATTCTTCATATGTTTATCTAGCTCCAGATTTTTTATTTACACACACACACACACACACACACACACACNCACACACACACACACACACACACACACACACACACACACACACACACACACACACACACACACACACACACACACACACACACACAGGGCTGTGTTCTTTAATCGGTCAAAATATGATACCATCATCATAATAAGACTTAGAGGAAAAAAAAAACACCACACAGCTCAACAAACCCTTTTCTTTTCACTCTGTCATTATCCTTTTGATCGAAACTAATCGAGAGCATGATATACAGAATGTTAAAGACATTTATGATTGATTTCATTTTTATAACATAACATTTAAAAAAAGGGTATATTTGTGTACGCCAGCCCTGGATAATCTCATCACTGTCTCTACATCAGAGACCACGACAGGGCCTGAGAACGCTCAGCCCCAGGTTTTCAATTGCAATGGGCCCGTTGAAATTTTGGAACCCCAGAAGAAGGAAAAACAGAAATATCAAAGAGGAAAGAGGCAGCAAATAGAAAAGCGAGAAATACATGTATAAGAAACGGGGACACACACACACACACACACACACACACACACACACACACACACACACACACACACACACA
>JAWQUT010000099.1:1678163-1691859 GCA_033807755.1 Ellobium chinense | reverse complement strand
CATGGGGTGTGGCTTTCTAGAATGCCTGCCCCTCCAGACAGCCTCTCTTCAACATTTTTCTTCACTGGTTTTTTTGCACTTTCTTGTCTTCTCCATCCCACATCCCGTTCCACAAACCTAGTTTTCCTGTAATTCACACCAACAAAAACGGGGCCTCTGATCACCATGATTTTATCGGTGTATTTTTCTTTCAGGTTTTGCCATTTCTTTATAGCTTTCTATTAGGTTTTCTGACTCCGACTAGTGCTTTCCTCTTTTCACAAAACTAAAAAATAAGTTCTGGGGTAAAATGTAGTCTGGCCCATAGATATATGCCGTTACAATGGCGCAGCCACACATTACGTGGTCTGGGTAGAGTAGACTGATCCATTAAAAGTCAAATTGATCACGCTGATGCATAACGCATACCAAGTCACCCTTATGGAAACGTCTAGACTTAATTCTGTTGTAGCACAAGTGGGGATTCAAATCCTTTGAGATTCTCAACGGAAAATACAGTACTGCTATGTCGGGCTTTGTTTCTTAATTTTATTTTCCTTTATTTAGTGCCTAGCAGTTATATTGTTTTGTCTGCTTACGTATTTGCCATGTATGTTGATATTTGATTACCCATATGTTACCATGTAACTAAGGTTCAGATCAGTAAATTGAAACTGAAATAATCTCTCTTGGGGAGAAAATAGAAATAAAAGAGGAGGAATTTGACCTTTGGAAACGTTGCCCAGAATAGTTGCCGTACCGAAAAGCAAGCAAGCAACCAACCAAGCAACCAACCAAACAACCAAACAAGCAAGCAAGCAACCAGCCAAACAAACTATAAACAAATAAGTAAACAACCAAACAAACGAACATAAGGTGGCCAGCAGCAAGTAAAGGGCTGAGACTCCTTTGTTTCGCTCTCGGCTCTCCACAGTGAGATCGTCCGTGTACAGGTGTATTCGTTATTGTGTTTATGATATCAATACGAGCGTATTATAGAGAAAGATAAAGAGCAAATTCCACCTGGTCCTTCCTCCAGGGCACGCCGATGGCACATTGCTCGTTGACGGCTATAGTGTTCACTGCCAAAGAGAAACGATTTTCGTTTGTGGCTTTATGAAAGATCACTGATGTAAAGGGCAATCATGCACCACCGTGCAATTCATTCTTTCTTCTCGGTTTGCCTTTCATTGCTGAGGACTGCGCTTTAAGATGATTGCCCTCATTCTATAGGGTCTAAAGCAAGGCCTCCCAAATTGCTCTTCTTTGTACGTCCTCTGATCACACGTGCGTCGAACATATCTTGTATAGCATGCTGTAATGACTGCATAGAGTCTCTGCATAAAGGAAATTCGCTTTATTGCACATTTTGTTCAGTTGCACCATTTTTTTCGGGTCACAGTGCTATAACGTCACTCCCCTTCCACATTTGCGTAAGTCATTTCGTTAAGGTTTTGAGAAATTTAGCACTCTCAAGCTCCTGCTCAAAGCAAAACAAGGAGGCTAATAAACTTAGGCTATAATAACGAATCAAAACTCTATATTTGTTTTGGTAGGAAAAAGAACACAATTGAAAGATAATAGTAATATAAACGACTCAAATCACCAAAAAATGAATTTAGGAAACGTGGAATGGCGTGACGATAATTTCAGTAGTAAAGTTAGTGGACGACCGCATCTCTCTTTAATCGTAAATTCTTGGCAAGTTCTTGGAGAGCTGCGAATAGGTGGGACAGGCCGCATCTTTAATATTTCTGGACTGCTTGTCATCTTGACAGCAAGGTTACCAAGGTCTAATGGACCAAAGATGTCACTTTTCTGGCCGCACTGTCAGAAGATTGAATTAATGAAGCAGAAAGATTCATACGGGATGACTCAAGAGAGTGTGATTCAGCATTAGGTGGAAACATTTTAGTGGCCCAGAAAAAGCAGATGACGGGCATCTTTACAACTGCAGTTATGGAGTGAAAATAGTGGCGCATTTTATAACAAAAAATAAGTCAACATGGACCTTGATTTCAAAAACAAAGTGGCAATTTTATTCCATTTCCGCCAATATCTGACTTAAGTCATTATAGAAGATAGTGGCGATAAATGGATGTATACAGTCCATTTTTTTTCCAAACTTCATTAATGTGGATATACAAGATTATAAATGTATATCAGCACGGTCGAAGACGATGTCACCTGAAATAGCCCTCGTTGTTTTTCTCTTAGCCTGGGTCACTGATCTTTAGCCTGAGATGCTCATTATCTCCCTTTACGTAGTCGTTTGCTCATACATTTAGAAGTCTCCTGCTTTTCACAGCTGTAATCTTTGTACTAATTAACCATGCCAGCTTTCACTGGCTCTACACCAAGTCCTGTAGTTTCTCACCTTTCTGCATTGCTAGACTAATTAGCCTGGGCACATTAGTAAGCAAAATATCTGGTGTGTGTCTGGTATCCCGGGTAACATTCCATCCATAAGACCCTGGAGGTGATTGCTACATTAGCAGGCCAGATCACTCAGGGTCTGTCCGAATTCCAAGCATAGGTTTATGCTTTAACATGTATGAAGAGGGGGGGGGGAGGTGTGGAATACTGAAGGGAGCATGCTGCCATTGCACTATCATATTTTTTGCAGGTAAGAAGCTTTGCAGAAAGGCGTAAAATCGGGCTCGTGCCATCGTCACCTGTAATGTATGTCAGTATCTATTATTATATTTGGCAACCTGAAAACACATGTTTCACTTTTTCTGGACAAATACCACGGGTACAGAATTCAAATCTGGCATGAGGGTACGGAAAGATACATCAATCATTATGACAGTGTTCGGTTTTTGCCATTTGAACTCGCCGAATTAAGAAAAAAATATTTTTAAAAAACTCGGCAGTCCCGGTTCGGAAACGAAACAAAATTTTGCTACTTATGACATCATCAAAATTTGCGTACGGGGAAGTAATCTTTGGTGAGAACGGCAGTCGTGCAATGTGAATTGCTTGTTGAAAATATTGTTATTTTGCTCATTTACAACAGATAGTTGTCTGAGCTCAATAAACATATTGTTATTGTTATTCTTATTGTTATTGCATATCATGCCGGGGCAAGAGAAGGGAATGGAGAGTCATTCATACATACAATAAAAAAGTGTTCAGTTAAGTTTGGTCATTCTCCCGCACCTTTCACCTTCTCTGACAGGGCCGGTGTCTCAGCTAGTGCAGTATATTATTGGACATGGGTATTTTAACAGGGAAGCCGAAACACCTTGTGGAGAGTATTTTGGCTGAACAACCAGACAGAAAGATTATGTCTGTAAATGACACAACCCAGCAACATGCTTCTCCACAAAAAAAATAAACAAACAAAAACAAAACATACAAACAAAACAACGAGTTTTCCATCTTTAATTTTTGTTCTTTCATATTAATTATTCAACTTGGTGAACAGTGTTAGACAAAGGATAACTGAAACTGAACAATAGACTCATTTTGTGAATGTTGATTCTCTCTTCCGACTTTGAGTCAGTGTCGTAATACCGTGAAATAGGGAAATACGTTGCCTGTGCGAGTGAATTTTTTTACATATAAACTTAGTTCAGTCAAGTGGATAGTCGGAAAGGGGAGAGTACTCGAAAAATGTTTGTGTCGGTTTAAAGGTTACAGGCCTGTAAGTGTATTTTCACTTTTGGGTCCTACGGGTCCTACGGGTTCTACAAAACTTAGGGGTTATATTTCATCTCCCCTTTTCCCTCTTTTGGCATGCCCTGCTTCCAGTAATAAAGGCTCCAGGGGGAAAATTTTGATATCATGGGAAACTGTGTCCATTTTACTTTACTTTACCAGGCACTATTTAGCCCTGGACTGGAACTGCCAGGTCAAGGGTGTGCTCAGGCGGAAGAGGAGGGGTTTGGCGTTGACCAGTGAAAAATGTAGGCAAATAGCAACCAAGCTCAAAATTTCAACGGGCTTGCTAGGGTTGGGTAAGTCTTAAAATTTGGGCCACATAATGAGCTTCAATCTGGTATGGGTTTGGATGAAAGCTAAATCTTTGGGCTCAGAGGGCAGCTCAAAATGTTGATATAGCCCATAGAGGAAAAAAGGGTCCAATCCCATTACAGGTCTGTAACCTTTAAAGTACATTTACTCGGCAACATGTATTCTGCCTGTCGATCCAGTATATTTTCTCCGAATGTTACTACCTTTTATTATTTCAGCCGTTTACGCCGTCCAAAATAGGGGTGCCATCATTAACGACATGGTAAAGAAAAAATTGGAAAAAAATACCGCAACGATTCGACCACTTTCTGGGAACTGCTCTTGGAAGGTCAAGAGAGGGGTACTTTTCTCATTCGTTTGGGAAGCCCTGGTCTATGGTCTAGCATCCCACAAACTGTGTCAGGAAGATTTCACACTCACGTACGAGCGTCAGTTTCACTAATATTCAATAATCTGCGCCATTTCTTAATGCTGACGTCAAGTTTGGCCTCCCATGCCTGACCTTATCGTCTTTCTGCTTGCGTGGATGTAAATGAAAAGTGTCTAATAGTCTAGTCTAGATCTGGGTTTACTTGTGTGGGCTCGTCGACTTGCTGGATTAGTTAGGCGAGTCAGGATGATGGTGGGTGGATGAAAGGGGATGTAAAAGGTGAAAAACATGGTTGAAAATTGAGGGAGGGAGGAGAGAAGAGAAGAAAAAGAAGGAGAAGGAGGAGGGGGAGGAGGAGGAAGGATGGAAATGCGCAAGAGTGAGAGAAAGAAAAAGCAAGAGAGAGAGAGACAGAGAGAGCGAGGAGAGAGAGAGAGAGAGAGAGAGAGAGAGAGAGCTAGCGAGAGAGAGAGAGCTAGCGAGAGAGAGAGAGAGAGGAAGAGAGAATGAGAGAGTGTGAGAGAGAGAACTGAAAGAAACTTAGAAAGAGAAGATATCTTATGCTCATGTGATAGATAGATAGATAGATAGATAGATAGATAGATAGATAGATAGATAGATAGATAGATAGATAGATAGATACATACATACATACATACATACATACATACATACATACATACATACATACATACATACACACATACATACATACATACATACCTACCTACCTACCTACATAGACAGACAGACAGACAGACAGACAGACAGATAGATAGATAGATAGATAGATAGATAGATAGATAGATAGATAGATAGATAGATATCTTAAGCTTATGCCTTTGATGTGACTGCCTGTCGAATTTTAGTGTCCATTTCTGGAGCCTCACACATAAAATTATACTTCGCCTAAACGGGAACTTCTGAACAAAAGTCTCAAGACTTAGACATGAACATTATTACAATCTCCATCATATTCAGACAGCAATTTTGTTACAAAACGGTCTTTGATGCACTATTTTATAACTATGTTCTAAACTGCTTGACTGCCATTTGCCGAAAGTTATTTTTTTAGCCAAATCTGACATGACTGATTACCCGGCACTTACGTCACTGTCTCAAAGGCGCAGCTGCGCATTAGTCGAACGGTGTGCGTAATAACTTTTAATTACGGTCTAATTTGTCTAGCCTAGCTTTTTTATGTCTATCTTTTGTTGTCCTTCTTCTTTCAGGCTTTCCATTTTTGGTTAAAATTTTGTCTTTTTTTTTTTGTTAAAAAAATTTCCTGTCCTCAAAAAATTGCTCCAAGGCTGTCTAATGGCTCTTTGTCTCTCTACACCTTTTTTTTTAAACAGCCGGTACATTCAAAGGACTGTGTTTAAAGACTCCGAGATAGGTTGTTTACACGTTGTGTACATATTGGGAGGGAAATTATCGGACATTAAAGTGGAAGGGAGAGCTGCAGAAAAGCTCTTTAAAAGCTACCGAAAAGAGCCGTTGGCTGTTATGACGTAGAAAGGCCGAGAAGCCTTCAGTATATATTGGCTATTATATCAATTCGAAGTTTTAAACACCAGCTAGTAAACACAAACAAACCTGTTCTGGCGGCCACCTGTAAATCGTGACCACCTTGCCGAGGTGACCAGGTTTCAGAAATGACCGTGCATTTTAATGTAAACTACGTAACACGACCACCTGTTAATGCGACCGGCCTATTACACTGGAATACAATGTGTTTCAAATCTTATGGCACAAGAGACAAATTTTATATAGGATATAAAGACAAATTCTGTATAAGGCGGCCGCTAATTGGCTAGTCTGAAACTTTTTAAAGGGTTATTAAATCATAACTACAAGATACAACAGTGTCAAGGCAGAAAATGGTTAAAATAATAATAATATTAATAGTACTACTGTATTTCATTAGCTATACAAGGCAGCACTCAACTCACAACCAAGTCATGACATTAACTCGAGTAACACGAAGCGCCTCGGGTCTTATACTACCGCACTCAAGCGTAGAGAGCGGACAGATTTCATTCTACCATAGCACCACGAGGGTTAACATGATGAACTCGAAAGGAAAAGTTTTTCTTTCTAAACCAGTCTGTATAAGACAACCACATGTTTAGGGCGACCATATCTAAGGCAAGCAGCTGTCTAAGATGACCGTCTTCTAGGGAGCACCGCGCAACAGCGCCAGTCACACCTGGCTACACAGTTTTACCGTGTCACAGCGCCACTCGCCGACAACTAACTGCATGCTTTGTATGGACGGAAAAACACGTAACAGCACCACTTGAGCTGTTGTGGGTCTGTGTTGGCGAAATACTGATTATAGAGAAATATCAACAATCAGATTGACAATGTTAACCTTTTGGGCGAGGAACTGTGGCTTTATAAATAGAAATAAGAGAATGGTATTTGTAAATATTTCGAGATATAAATCTTGAGAATAATATTGGGTGTTGTTTGAGTTCGCCTTTTAGAGGAAAAAAATCTAGCAATGTTACTCCGTCAAGCCCTTCCAGCCAAGACATAAAATAACTTCAAAGAGTGGCCAAACCTCCGAAGCATAAGGCTCCCGAGGACACGATTAAAAATGAAATGGCGCTGATACGCGGTTTTATCTGTACACCGGTGTACCGTGATCAGATTACCCCCCTCAATTATTACCCCCCGGTAATCTGATACCGGTATCAAGCTACCCCCCGGTAATCTGATACCGGTATCAGATTACCGGGGGGGTAGTCTCATACCGGTATCAAGCTACCCCCCCTGGTATGAGATTACCCCCCTCCCTNCAAACTGTCAGCCAAACCAACAATAACATAATCCTCAACTCTACCGATTTTAGAAGCAAAAAAATATGTCAATCCTGTCTTTTTAGCACATGTGGGTGCGTGCAAAGATAAGGTGTATAAAGTAAGTAACTATATAAACACAAATAACAACTTTTTATAGGGGGGTAATATCATACCAGGGGGGGTAGCTTGATACCAGTCTCAGATTACCCCCCCCGGTAATCTTATACCGGTATAAAATTACCGGGGGGTAACTTCATACCGGGGGTAATTCTATTCCTTTACACCGGGACAAAACTCCTAGCTGCCTCCTGGCACCCTTTGATGTTTTGGAACAAAAGAAACACAAGTGGCGCTGTGGCATGGTGCAGCTACAAGATAGAACGATCGTCGTAATATTCCACTACAGGCCTGTTTGAGAGCTTGCGCATTAACAATGGGATCTCTTATCATCGTAAGAATTACAATAACTTTGCATGTTTAACGCAAACCAGTGCACTAATGTAACTCTTACAACAGTAGCAGATCACATCTTTAATGAGCAAATGTTCATGCTTCAATTCTTTCAAAGGTTGAAACAGTAGTCATTTGAGTAAAGACTGACTGTATCAAAGTGTCCAAAGATAGCGCCACCCACCCAAGGGACTATTAATCACATCAAAATAACTAAAGCTTTTATGGTAATGGGGTATTTAATGGAGTCTTTAGCACATGTCCAAGTTTGTTGCTGGCTACATCTCTCACATGTCGACATTATTATGTTTGGCGTCAGAGAGACTTAATGCTGGCTTAGATGATGGAGCATGGGATTTTAAAATACATGCCTGCATAAAATGTAAAGCTTAATTACTTGCTTTACCACCAAAAAAACATCCTCAGTTTTAAAACGGAATCACATTACCGTATGAAATTTGCCACGGTGAAGAGATACTTTAGCACTATCTGAGTGGGTGCCTAATACATTTTAGTGCGTAAAATATTACTGAGAGTGTAGTTTGGCCTCGACTGATAAGGGATTAGTTTGGCCTGAGATCTTTACAGCTTAGTCGTCTTAGCTATTTCCGTATGGTGTCGCTGACTTTTTGATGGTGGTACAAACATGAAATGGCTGAAAACGGCATCAAGAGTTTTTTTTTTTAGGATTTATGTGGCAAAGTAAAACCAAAAAGTCATAAATATCTTTAGATGATTGAGCTTCCTTTTTTTTTTTATAGCATTTTTGAAGCTAAAAATATATTATGCATGTATCAGGTTTTATTCCAATGACTCACTTCTGGTAATGTGATTTCTGTATAAATGTGGTCATGACAATTTGGAAAGATGTGTATGCTTTGAAAATATCGTATTACACGCACATAAGTCTACATGTTAGCATGAACATTTCAGCAGTGAAAGTCAAACCATTTTTCTTTACTGTTAGAGGAAGACGTGAGTAAATATTCCGAAGGGGGCCTTGCTTTAAAGCTCCATAAGTCAGCGGGTCTGAAACTGAAATTTTTAATATGCCCTAGGGGCACATTAATACTGCTTAGGGCATCTGCTGAAATATATTTTTCCTTAGTCCCTTGCTTGATTGCCACGATGTGTGACTTGTATAGTAAATGTACGAGCACATGAGCTCTGAGTCTTAAGCCTGGGATGCTTAAGATTCATTAGTTAGATAGCTTGCTTTACTCCCAGCTTTGGACAGGAAACTGTCTTACACGGAGAGCGAGGCAACAGAAGATCTTGAGAGGAAGACTCTTCTGATTCGTATTTCGGCCCTTTTGACTTTCTGACATTCCAAAGGGGCTGGGCCACACTCCCAATGTCTTTCTGTTGATTTTCTTTCACCTCGAGAAGGATTCGAACCCGCAACCTCCAGTTTCTTGACAGATAGCTTAGTGCTCTGTTCTCAGCTGTGGCAAAAACAGCAAAACAGAGAGTATCAGGGAAAAAAAGCGGCAGGGTCCATCTCCGCGTGTTTGGTGAAGATTAGCCTAAAGCCCTTATTTTGGACAATTAATTAAAAACATATAGTAGCTTCATCACAAAAACTCATTTACAAGAAAATAAGTATAGACCAGCAAGGAAATCAGTTGTGGCGACAAAGATACTTTAGAGATGAGTCTTATGGGGCGTTATGAATAGAACAGAGGAGGAGAGGCACTAAGGTAGAAGCCTGACCCTCAAAATACACATAATATAAGATAAGATAAGATAAGATAAGATAAGATAAACTTTATGATTCCATTTGGAAATTTTGTCTGAGCAAGTGCAAGCATACTAATAGACTACATTAAACAGTGAATTATAATAATATACGTGATTACTTACAGATACAGAATACACACACACACACACACACACACACACACACACACACACACACACACACATACACACACACACACACACACACACACACTCACACACACATACACACATTCAATAACCAATAACTTCAATTTCACTATGAACATGTTTCATAAATATTCGCTGCTTTTGACACCTTATCTCCAGTGAGTCAGATACGTCTAAGAATAAAAATTAAAATTGAGAACCACTGTTTTATGTTAATAGGTTGGCCTAAAAATAGCCGAAGACGTCTAGAAATCCTAGACTTAAAAAAACAACAACACAACCATGTCTCGGCATCCTGTTTTAAAATACCGTGTCTCTGCATCCCAATTTGAGATACTCAGGCGTGTCTCTAACAAACTTTATCCACTGCTTTTAATTTGTGTCCGCTTTCGCTTTTTATCGACGACATAGGAAGGCTAGAAGCAAAAGAATAATAACAAAAAAACCCAAAAAAACAGTTAAGTTCGAGCTTCTCATCAGTTTTAAAAATGAAAGTTAATGGATCCTTAAGATTCCTTTTCCCATAAAAGCTTGGGGAAGACAAGGCGTTATGCTATTAGGTGAGCCCGAGGCTGTTTTCCGGAACATGTGTTAAAGCGAACAACGGAATGTCTCTAGTTTAAGACTGCTTTTGAGTTTACTGAACCTAGACCCACTTCTGAAATCTAACGTCGGAGCTTGAAAGCTACAAAAAAACCTCTTGGGGTTAGGAGTTCTATCCCCTTCTCCACTCCCCTTAGCACCCCTATCCTCATTTTTCAATTCTCTCTCCCTCCCACTCCCCCTTCCCCCCCCNCCCCACCCTTCCCTGGGGCATTGTCTTGAATATGGAATACCATAGTGGAGAGCAGATCTCATGATAATAGCTCTATTGCCAAGATCCAAACATCTATAACTTACAAGTCACAGAGAGCCTTTGAGGGCGTGGCTTTTATCACCTCCTCCACTCTTTTTTGTCCCCCTCCCACATTCTTCCATTCTCTCTCCCTTCCCTTCCCCTCCGTCCCTCTCCAGGGCTTCATCTATAACCTACAAGCCAGAGGGAGTCTCTGGTGGTTGGACCCTCCGTCTGTCTTCATAACCCCTCTGTCAGAGACGTCCATAGCGATGAAGAGCAGAAACTGTCCAATTTAGGAGTCCAAATATTAGACCAACGGTGGTGAGAGGCTAAGCGCTTTTTCTCTTGCTGTCAAATGTCTTGGGTTCGAGTCCCGCCAGAGGCAGATTTCTCGTTGGGTTTTTATCGCGATGTTTGAAAAGCATCCACAAGTCAACGGCGTAACGAGGGCCTAAACCTCATATCATATAAAGCCATAACTGTGCTTAAAGGGGAGGTTGACACTAAACTGAAACAGTGACTCAAAAAAAAAAAAAAAGCTTGAAAGCCACTTCTACAAGCACATGCAAGACACATCCATTTCTAAAAAAAAGGAAGAGTTGTCGAAAGTCGCTATGTAACAGCAAAGAGAGGAGAGATATAGTTGCAGGAGCCAAATTGTAAAAGCCTCTTTGAGCCATTTACTTAAAATTTCTCCTCGAACCACAGGAACGTTCCGAGAAGGCTAAGACTAGTCTGCAGGTCTGGTGCCACAACTGTGCTCAAATTATATACTGTTTACAGTGGGAATTTTTAGTTTAGATTTTTCACAATTTTAAATTACATGAAAAGGGGTTAAAATTTGGTCCTCTTTTGCAGATCATAGGCCCGCACAAATGAAATCCTCTGAAGTCATTGGGAAACACTGCCTGCAACAATATTTTTTTTTACACATTCAAAATTGAATTTCACCACTTTTGCGGTGTGATTTCATGTTATATGATTATTTATACTCTGCTACTATCGACTCTGACAGTCCAATTTTTTTTTTGACCAATTAGGCTCCTGCAACCTATATATAGATTAAGCTAGTGTGACATCATCTTGGGAATACCTCTGATAAAATGGCCTGTAGAATGGCGTTGCTGGTTCATTACCCGCTTGTCTACCCTTATTGTGCCGAACACAGCCCAGTATCACGTGTTGGAGTGAAGAGCAAGCTCTGTCAAGGCTAAAACTCCTGAAGGCTAACAATAATTGGTCTAGAGGACAGGGTGGCACGGTTGTTACAACCCGTTTGGCACACAGATAATTTGCGTATTACGTACAGCAACACCATTTCTTCCGCCATCATGGGGAAACAATTAGGATATTGATATGTGATAAAATACAGTCCACTCCGCTTAATGGCAGTCCGGATAATCACAACTTCCACTTGATCGCCACATTTTCCACAAAACAAATGGTACATTTCTGCAATAAACTGCTCTGAATAATTGCAACTTTCTCCATACTCAGAAAGACTTGCGATTAAATGGAGTTGAGTGTATTTAAATTTTTTGGAACCGTCTTGAAATCACTAATCATAATGAGAAAGAGCATTCACGTTTTCAAGAGAAGAAATACAGCCCGCTATTGGTCTACTCTTTCACAGACAAGGAAGAAACAAAACCCTGGGAGGCCATTGCGAGCCTAACAAATCCCTTGGCTGTTTGATCAGTCACTTCCAGAATGTACGGGTCAAGAGAGCTGGTCAAGAAAGATAAGTTGAAAAGTCAATAAAGAAGTCGGTCTTTGGGACTAGGACGAAAGTGGGTAATAAATATAATTAAATTCTTAGATTCAGACATTAAGACCGCTGACAAAATAAGTTATCTAACAAAACGCTGCTGACAAAAGAAGGTACTGGTAACATTATATGTTAGTGCCGCTGACCATACAGAGAATAACACAGAATTATAACAGCCTCTTGCAAGATTTGGCAGAACAATTGTTGAGGTCTCTGATAAAATAAGGTAAGCACAAGATATCCTTACTCTACTTCGAGAATGGTCTAAGTCATTTTTTTTTTCCACACTTCTGAGAGACGGTAAGAGAATCATTATTATGGCAAAGCAAAGAAGAGTCAATATGTATCTCTCCAACTGCAATTTTGGCAGGAAAATAATGGCTCATAGGCTTTGATTAACATCGGCCTTGCTCTCATAAACAGTATCGTACCCTTATTCAGAAAGAGTGACGAAATCAGGGTTTCTGACAAAACAGAGTAAAGTCATCTTAGAGTCTAAGTAAAATAGGCTAGAAGATATATTAAGTTACCTAGAAATATTGGACTTATATTGACCCCGTACGGAAATGGCTTTACAATGCCATAAGCTTAAAATGTTGTACATCTCATTCATAATATAAACGCATAGAGCAGTACATATGATACGTGTAAATACATAATATTACAAAATGAAACACATCACACATTCATTGCTGGTCGCTTCCAGTACAGTGCCCTGATCCGCCTAACTCTAAAGCCAGGAAGCCAGGTATTCATTTACACCTGAGTCGAGTGGGCAAGAGGAGTAAAGTGTCTTTTTTAAGGTCACTACCGGCCTAAGAATCGAACACACAAATCTTAATCTTGACTGTCTTTTATTTCAGAGTACGACTCACAAACCACACGGCAACGCAAAAGGCTTTTGATATCAGAGACTCAGTTACTATACGATAGAGTAGTTCTTCCTTTCAAGTATCAATTTCACGCCTTAGGCCTATTGTGGATTCATCTTAAAATCACCTAAAGGATCTTTCATAAACATTACTGTAATCTCATATACACGACAAAAATCCAGGCAACACAGACGTTATAGCTTGTTGTATCATAATGGACCACTCACAGTTGTTATACATACACACGGTCAATCGAGTAACGCAGGCCATAATTCTAATAATCATTGCTTCCCGCTTTCCTCTTTTCTACTCTCAGAGAAATTTGAGTAGCTGATATGGTCTGTTAGTCTGACCTTTATTGGCTGACGCATCTATCACTTTTGGAGACGAGATTTGTTGACGCAATTGCATTACTATTTGCTGAAACCGGAAGTGAGCTTCACTGGCGTTGACTAATGAAGAACAATCTATTATGAAAGTGCTGAGGGATATTTCTGTCTAACAACTTTACCCCTACAAGCTTCGTTATTGGGGGCCATGGGATTTGACTCACCCATTTCTTCCCGAATGATTGGTGCCCTGGTGACGTAAGCAAATTATGAGTCTTAACAAAGAAAAATAGGCTTACTGCGAAAGCAACTTATTGTTGTTGAAAGATGGAATAAAAAAACGGTAGTGTGCGTGTACGTGTGCGTGAGTGTGTGTGTGTGTGTGTGTGTGTGTGTGTGTGTGTGTGTGTGTGTG
>JAWQUT010000099.1:1663502-1672449 GCA_033807755.1 Ellobium chinense | reverse complement strand
GCAGATACCATCATGACCACTACCACCACCACCATCACCGCTACCACCATCACCACCACTACCACCACCACAAACAACAACAACAACAACAACAACAACAGCAACAACCGTGTTGCTGTCATACCTTTCAGTCAGTTGCAGACAGCGATAAAAGACCAGTCCGACCTGAAAATGTTCTACCAGCCTATGTAAGTTATCTATCGTGTCAGATCTAGACTAGTCTAGACCAAGTAATTTGAAAATTCTAAATTTCATATTATCAGTTTCTGTCAGAGTTACATGTAGTTAGAAACGTTTTTGACAACCAACCCCTCACCCCCAGCCCGCCTCAGCTCGCCCTCGCCCTCTCTCCTCATCTCCCGGAAAATGAAAAAAAAACCAAAAAACTTTCCGGAAGTCTTTGGCCTCACACTTACATCTTAGCCCTGTAAGTATGCCGAACTCCAAGATTACGCAGTATCTGTACATAGCCCTTGTAAGGACTCCCTTTGAAAAAGGCAGGCTGGTAAGGACTCCCTTTGAAAAGGGCAGGCTGGTAAGGACTCCCTTTGAAAAGGGCAGGCTGCAACAGTCTGAATATAAGCGATTCGTTCAATTTCTTTTCAGGTCGCTCACATGTCGAGGGAGAAGAGCCGAATTTTGCAAAGCAAAACGGCGAGAGGAACAATCCCGAAAGAAAGCAGTAATCGAGTTTTCATATATAAAAGATCGTAAATTCTGACCACGTATAATAATGGTAATCGATGCGCTATGGGCCTCCGAGACTAAAATCAAGACATGAATTAATGAATGGTTCTCTTTATAATAATATCATTACAGGAAAGATGACCACTGTCCCCACCACACACCACCTGCGTCTGTGACTCATAACGTCTTTATTGGCCTCGTATTCTTGTTGTTGCGGTTTTTCTTAATCTACTACGTTTGAGCATTGTTGGATTTGCTATCACAAAAAATAACTACCTTGGCTGAGACCGCCCAAAATGTACTCTAAAAATCGCCGACGCTTGATGGTTCGTTTGAGAGGAAGTCTTGGATTACATACATGTAGTCCACACCTATGCAAGATATTGTGTGTTACAGATTGGCATTGTTGACGTAAAAGGTCGTATTTTACAAAAAAAGAGCTCCAGAGGAAAGCAGAGTCACATGCAGACTTTTCATTGGCAGAGAGAGAGAGATATAATTCTCTACAAACGTGTGTGTTTCTGTAATTTTTTTACCTTATGATGAATTCTTATACTGTCAACAGAAATGATCTACGATTTAAAACAAAATGATGCCAAAATATGTTTGATCTAATTTGTGAGATACGGCCTTGTAAGACGACATAAATGATTTCAGTATTACCTAAGCACACACATATGCACCTGAATATTCATGTCTGTCTGTCTGTCTGTCTGTCTGTCTGTCTGTCTGTCTGTCTGTCTGTCTGTGTATTGATCTGTTTTTTCACTTTTTCTATCTCTCTCATCTCTATTGGCTTAGTTTAGAATTTCGCATGTTCTATTAAAGTCATTATCGTGATGAAACTTCAGGTCTCTTTCTTTTTTTTTCCCTTCTACACTCCCCCCCCCNNCCCCCCCCATGTCGCAATGTTCCTCTTCTAATTTTTTCATATACTATTTTATTACCTTTTCCAGCCATTCGTCAGTCTATATTTTAAATCCAGTAAACAAGTCTATCGACCCGGATTCAGGCCGCTCATTACGACAAAACACATGCTTACTTTCGTCTCTTGACGTTGCTGGTTTTCATTATTTTATTTATTTGTGACTAGACGTCTAGTCCTACCATGACCTGGATATTAAATTCCTTGTATTTCATCTCCCCACATTCAGCGCCGTAATCCTCTACTTTGTTTCGTGTAAGAAAAAAATAGTTTGTTTACCCGCTGGGAAGAATTTTCCAATACTTTCAAAGGTGTTTTTATCCAAGTTCGGGTGGCCCCAGGTCTAGAATTCGATATTCTGCATCATTCAGTTTACATACAGATGGTTGATTCGTCTGCTTAGGTATTTATCATGCATACTGAAGTTTATTTGACCATAATTATGTTATCATGTTTGAAATCTGGGTTCAAAAAAAAATAAAATTGAAATTATTATATTAAACTGAGCTAAGAATATTGAATATACTATATTACTGGCGAATAAGGAGTCAGCAGCAATGGTACGGCAGTAATGTATGCAATACTAAGCCTTAGAAATAAAGAACATAATCCTCTGTCACACGTACAATCTGTTGCTAAATGTATAAACCACAAAGACCTGATACTAAGGGTCCGCCACAGCGGACAAAGCAGGGATTAGTAAGAGTGTTACTGGCAGCAATGACTTCCAAGCGGTCGTTTACACAGTAAACAAAAAGGTAGCTGAACAATTCCATTGAGAGATGGCATGCTGTCCTAAGTATGGTTTATTTATTTAGATACCTCCTCCAAAATTGCAAAATCCATTAAAAATATTCCTCGGCACAATTATTGGATACGCACAGACAAGCCTGCTAATCTGAAACGACAAAAATAAAGGCAATGGGTGATTCCCCATTAAATATTTCTCAGAACATCTTGACCAACCAGAATGTTGTGAGGTTTAATCTGAAAATGTTTGCTGCCTGCATGAAGCGTACACGTGTTGTCTGCACTCCTTCAGAAACATCCAGGAAGCTATAAGAAAAAAAACAACTGTCAAAGGACAGCTTGATCCGTTCATACATAATACAGACGTCTGGAAAAACAAGGTTTTGTCATTAAAGCATATAGACACATCTTTATCTCGTCAACGTTATTAAGCTCACAGAAAATACTTCCCAAATGGGGGAGTGTTTGGTTCTGTTTTGTTTCCTGGTCCTCTCTTCACAATACGTCAGATGTTTCTCATAAAATTAATATATAAACTGACAGAAAAAGAAATGTGGCGAACAACGGCAGTCATTATGTTGAAATTTACGGAGATTGCACTACAAAAGTTCCAAGAAAGGAAAAAGGAATGAAATGCTGGAGACAACAAGTAGATAATCATTATTGTTCGGAATGAATAAGATTTCGAATTTGTGAAAGAAACAAGCAGGCCTAATTGTTGTATATAGAAAATTTCGCGTTCAGCCTCCTCTCTCGAAGGCAGACTTTCTGTCGGTTATATGGCATCATATCTAATAGTTTAATCAATTCTTTATATTTTAGGGCTGCGAAATATGATTTTAATTATTTCTTAAATTTGTAACCCACATTTGAATCTTTGAATGGCAGTAAAAAGAAAATGTAATTGATGTCAGCTTGACACCCTGGCTGTTTTTGATGTGTCTGATGGATTAAATAAAAAAATGTCGGGTGTCTTTCTAAATCTTGGATGAACACGGAAACCCTGCCAGCACCGGGACTTGTAAATTATAGATAGAACTGGATGTAAATATTGAGTGCTGTGAATGGTTAAATATGACGTGAACTGGTGTAATTGTAATTATGTTACCGGCTACATTTGACACGACATGTTTTGTCGTCTGTAAGGAATACTGTTAGTTTGAATACAGATGTTAAATTTGAAAGAAGATGTGTCTTCTTATCTGAATCAAGAAAACTGAATAGATAATATTATTTCTAGAGTTAAATGCATATCATCTGCATTAACGTGGTTTCACACAAAATCCATATATAAGATTATTGTCATCCTTAACGTTCAAACCCCTCCCCATTTCCTACCCGCTTCCTTTCTACTTATAAATGGAAAAAGTTTCTTTTTCTTTCTTCTGTCTTTTGAGCCCGTTCTATTGGCTTAACAAGAACGACGTCATTAAGGACCTTCATTCCGGTAAGAGACTTCAAAATCACAAGCTCCTCTTAAAAAAATATCTCACATGGTGACGTCTTCTAAAATAAAGTGTGATCTAGACATAATTGTTTTTGAGCTTTGACTTATCTTTCTCAAAAAAAGACATTTACATTTTCAACTAACAAAGAGGCAAGATAGTCTGGGTTTGCTATACTGAGGTATGTGATTTACAGCACTTTTACAGATGTATTGCTGAACTAACGTCCCCTGTAGTTCAGAAACATTAAAGCCACATAGTTCCAATTAACCCAGAAATTAAGGAAAAAAATGGAACTTCCTTATAATAAGTAGGTTTGAGTACTTTATCTTCGTCATAACTTGTTGACCATTGTCGTTGATGAATACCTTTTTACTTGCGACAGTCTTTCTCGTGGCACAAGGAGCCTGGTTTTTCCCAGGAAGCGAATCTTCATAATGGAACTTGTTACGTTCTGTCTGCCTGAAGCCAGAAACATGGGTATGGAGATAAACAATGAACCAGTTTCCCTTAGTTCTTGTCGCTTCCGCTTCATCGCCTTACTAATAATCTTTCTTTTGTGACGGCTGGAGGGAAAGTGACCTCTGAGATATTGCTGTTAACAGAAGTGATTCAGGTCTTGATATTCTACGAGAAGAAACTGGTGGTATAGTCAACTTCGCTTAATCGCAACTCCTAAGGTATAGACGTCTATGGATATCGTTTTCAAAAATTTTAAAAAAAAAAAAAAACTCTCAAAAAATGTGGCATGAAAAATTTAATAAATGTTTCAAATTTTCGGACGTGTGTCACTCTTCAGGGAACATAAAATAATGAGTAAAGAATCACACACAAACACACATCACGGCATAACACATAGGCAGATGAGATCAAATCTAAAACAACTACAAATAACAAATATATATTGTTATGTTGTTGGGTATATGGATATAGTAACGTTTAACCGGACTTACGATTATCCAATGACTTTCCTATAGGTGTAACATTTTATTATGTGGAAATGTTGCGATAAAACGAAAGTTGCGATTATCCGGACTGTGATTCAGCCATGCCGACTGTTTATGGATTATGAAGGAGGAGAACACGGAAAAAAAAACCCCACGTTTTGAATAATGAATTTGAAGTTTTTAAGCAGTTTGCTTCTAAGATGCAAATTTAATGTGGAAAAATCGGTCTTTACAAGTTGCATAAATGTGTAAAAACAATTAATTTACATGGATTTATTGATCACGCACGCACATGTTGACGGCTATTGATGAATTTCTTCCCAAACAGATCATTGTGTTTTACATGTCTCATCGTTTTGGGGGAGTTTTATTTAGGCATAACATGGCACAAGCGCAGGAGCGTTGGAAGCCAGCCCGGTAAACTAGCTGAGCAGTAATAAAAATTTTTGATGACCAAATATCTTGCAACCAATCCATTTTTTTTCCGGGGAGAGGGAGGGGGAGGAAGGGTTTGTATCAGTGGGTTGTGTACTTGTTTTTATCAGTTTCAGGATCTAGGCGCACATAGTGACATAATACACAATTTCAATTCCATTCCGTTTTATTGGATACTACCCCTTTATAACACGGGCGCAGTCGATCGGGACAAGTCGACTGCGCGTCCAAATTATTCGCTTAGCCGTACTTTTCATTTACTGGCAAAAGTTTTCAAAAAAACTAAATTTTTCCGTGTACAAAAATAAAAAACAAAAGGAAGTCTCTCCTAATATACCCTCCATGTAACTGTATCTTTTTCATGGCTGGCATGAAGCTGTGATCGAGGAAAGTCGACTGTATATTGGTGAGCAAAATTCATTGATTGTCACAGACATCTACAGATAACTCTCCGACTAGAGATCAACTCTAGATATTATAGTCACATACTACTTATAACAATTCTGCAGGATTTTTATGCTTTGAATTTCCTCCTTCAGTAGCTCTCTTAACACAACGCTTATGGCACAGCGAGAATGCCGGGACGTTTTGGCTCACCGCGCTATGTTATTGCCTCGGTGGGCCTAGTTGCCCTATGTTATTGCCTCGGTGGGCCTGGTTGCCCTATGTTATTGCCTTGATGGCTCTTGTTGCCCTATGTAATTGCTTCGGTGGATCTTGTTGCCCTATGTTATTGCCTCGGTGGGTCTTGTTGCCCTGTGTTATTGCCCTGATGGGCCAGATGGCGGTTACCGCTTTGATACCAGCCGAGCTAGACAGGCTTGAGCTTCTCTGGGTTGGACCGAGAGTGGCGACTGAAATCGTTATCCGCGTCATCAGTAGATAGTAATTAGAGCGACTTAATCCGACCCTAACGTTACAATAGTCAACAAATGAATAAATGTTTTAAAAGGACAGGGGCAGTTAATTGCTTCCCTGGAAAATCTGCACGATAACTGTCTGTATTGGCAACTTCTCGCATGCTTCTCTTTTGATTCAACGCCAACTGCATAATGGTGGATAGCAAGACCCAGTGTCACCTTAAAGGAACAGGTTAGATATTTGCTTCATCGTTTATCCACATTATTTTGTCAAACATTTAAGCCAAGGTATTCTTCCTTCCGCGACAGTTACTGAGAAAATACCGCAAGAATATCGGGATTTTCACCCTGCGCGTGGCCGCCATAACTCATGCTGCGTAAGTCAAAAAGAGAAACAGGCTGGCAGACGATTGATCCAGACAGTTTGCGCATAAGTTTGCCTCGATCGTCTGATAGCTTTTCTCGCTAACTGACGTCACACAGCATGAGTGATGACGGCGTACAGTGGATGAACTTTCCAACATTCTAATGGTTTTTGGTTTTTTTTCAGAAATGGTCAGGCGGAAGGGAAATGTATATGGTTTAAATTTTCCAAAAAATAATGTGGACTTTTTAGGCTGTGAAACAAATATCTGTCTCTGTCCCTTTAAGGCGATTCTGGGTCTAGCTGTCCCCTATACAGCTGGAGCTGAATCAATAAAGTTCGTTACTGCCTGGAAGCTTGAGAGAGATTGCCAGTACAGACATTTAATCAGCTTGTTTGTTCCACTTGGATATATTATCTTATGGTTCCTGCACCTGTTGCTGTTAACCTTAAAATTGCACCTGATTGGGACTGCTTTTAAATTGAATCGACTCTTATCGCTTGTTGGAGGATATAGATAACTGCACAGTATCTTGTTTTCAAGTCCATAAACGTAGACCACTGCAGAACACTTTATGGTAAGGCAGTATATGATAGTAGAGAAAACCCACGCCCAATGTAACATGAGCAGATATGAGATCAGAACGCTATCATGAATCGATGGACAGCAATTTTAAGATTAACATCATGACTCTGCAGCAATGAATTCTTGGTCTTGAATTGGCCTTTTCAACAACAACAAAACAATGAGCCACGCGGCTAAATTAGATAACTTGAGGCTTCCACATGGCTAAAATAGGCCCCAGCGTCACTTACTGTTTATGTACTTCTTAGCTCTGTTTTCAGATCACAACGTTTCTTTACCAATAACTCTTAGCATCACTCAGACATTCACGCTTTCTCAGACCATGGCAAATAGAGGATTTTGTTTGTCCTGGCTGGCTGATTCGGAAAGATCAATAATATCAGAAATTAATTCCAAGTCTAATATTACATCATCACTGAGTGAAGATGATAACAGTGTTCTACAAAATCTTCCTCCATTTGGGGCACGACGCATACGCAAACTTCAGCTTTTCTTCAGGTGACCTTCACGTTAGCCCAACGTTAGAAGACTTCATGATTAAATACGCTAACCCGGGAACCCTGCAAGCGGAGGTCTGTCTACTGAAAGCACATTACAAAAAAAAATAGCGTGAACAGATGAAAGTTGGACATCATGCGGTTCTGCACCTGCTTTCCAGCATTTAGTTTTACGCATCGGAAATGACACATCTTGGCAAATCGACATGAAATGGTGTCCTTTTTGTATGTAGAAGTCACATTCTCTAGAACATTAAATACGCTGTTTTCAGCTATCAGACAGCGATGCATCAAAAGTTCACGAATGTCCCGTGAGATCCTCAGTCCCAAACGGTACCGTATATTTCCACAGACCTGTGCGCCCTGGATTTGGAGACTTTTATAAATAAGAGAGAGTGAGGTGGAGAAATTCACTTTATATATGGCCGCTGTAAAGCAAGAGTGGACCATCCCACATTTGCTGTGTTTTGAAAAATATAGGGTTGAAGTTTATGTTGCCATTGAATTATAAAGACTTGTAAAAGAGAAAAGTTGGTGTTAGAAGTCCCCACAGGTCAAAAATCGCAATTTAATCGATATTCAAAGCAAGTTCGAGTCTATATCCATTTAAAGAACTCCTTACATGCAAAATCGCAAAAAAAATGTGTGACAGTCCACTCTTGCTATGTTATTGCCTCGGTGGGCTTCATTGCCCTTTGGTATTGCCTCAGTGGGTCTAGTTGCCTTATGTTATTGTCTTGGTGGGTCGAGGTGCCCTATGTTATTGCCTCGGTGGGCCTAGTTGCCCTTTGGTAGTGCCTCGGTGGGTCTAGTTGCCTTATGTTATTGTCTTGGTGGGTCGAGGTGCCCTATGTTATTGCCTCGGTGGGCCTAGTTGCCCTTTGGTATTGCCACCATGTATAATGTAGGGTACAGATTACACATCCATAGACCTCCCCCCCCCTTTTTTTTTTGTGAACTTCTCTTCGTGACCACGTGCTCTATTCTGTTGTTCTGATAACATGATATGAAGATGACTCACAATCCTGGTTTATCCCTGTCTCATCCGTAATCTAAAACCCGTCAGACTTCATGCATAATACAACATTATATCTGCAGATATTATCGACATGCACAATATCAAATAACACTAAAGCAGAGCATATTAAATAACACTAAAAGCCAACTTGCTGTGTTTTCTGATATACGATTCTTTTGTCTAATGTATTTTTTCTTTGTGTTGGGCTTGGAATATCTTATGAACCTCCGGTCAAGGTACCCTAGCAAATTCTAGGCCTAGAGACAGACCAGGCGTATTGCTAGAGACATTGCTATGCCTATAATTGCGTTGTTATGCAGAACTACCACAAAACGTTTTGGCCTGGTGTATATTTGGGGATTTTTGTTGTTTGATTCAAAATGATGAGGAAGAGAATGAATAAATGTAAGTTGTAGCGGTAATTTTGGATTTA
>JAWQUT010000099.1:1648502-1661002 GCA_033807755.1 Ellobium chinense | reverse complement strand
CATAAACCTTAGACTTGAAAGTCTTCAGTTTCTGAGTACGACTCACAAACCGCACGGCCACGCTGCCTCCCCGCGGCCACTACAGACTAAAGGTAACAGGTTCCCCTAGTACACACGCACTCAAACTCAAGTGTGTGGATATCCCAACTGACCGGTTGCAAGTGACGGTATCATAGACATAGCAGAGAACAGGGTTGGATTTCTAACAATAATTAAGACCTGAATTTGAGACACAGTTTCCAATACTGCCTGGAATACTAGAAGACTGGAACTGAGTGTAAATAGAGACAAAAGTATGTTGGTATTAAATTTAGAGTGGAAGGGGAGATAATTCAGTTCCCCAATTCCCAATGCACACCCACCCAAACCAAAATATGTAGCTACGCCACTTCACCGACCGGTTGTAAATTACTGTAACGCAGACATCACAGAGAAGGGGGTTAGAATTCTTCCAATAATTAAGAACTGGATCTGAAATAGGCCAAAGTTTTCATCACTGCTTGAAATACGAGAAGATTGGCTGCAACTAGAAATAAAGATAGGAGTATGATGGAGTTTGGAGTGGAAGGAAAGATAACCGATAATATGATAGGGCAAGGGAGATAAGCTGCGGTACTGCGCCAAGAGAAAAAAACCAGAAAAAAAAGATTGGAGATGAGATGCTTAATTATCAAGAAGAACAGATTTTAGAAGGTCAGAGAGTTCAGACCGAGGACGATAGCAAGGAAGAGAAGCTGTGAGTGGAAGCGTGGCCAACGGTTACGGCATTGGACTCACGATCTAATGGTCCTGGGTTTGATTCCTGACGACGGTCGTGTTGTAAGTGCCTTGGGAAAGCATTTCATTCACATTTTTTTCGGTCCACCCGTCCGTAAAATGGGTACCTGACTAAAGGCAGGGAAAGATATTGTCAGAATGCTAGTGATCAGAGCCTGTATAATATGGCTGCGGCACTGTATGCTCCTTAGGGAGTGGAGAAAATCCTAGAATGAACAGACCTGCTGGGGTATTAATAGCGTGAAGTGGCGTAAGTTAGCATTAGCTTGGATACGAGTATTATAAACGGTATTATTATTATTATTATTATTATTATTATTATTATAAGATGAGGGCATGTTAACAACGGGGAGGTGGAACTGCAGCGATTGGCTGACGTTCCCATCAGCCTGAGTGAAATTCAAAATAGCCTGACTTATTGTTTAGAGGAACACCGAGAAAGTAGGAAAGAAAGAAAGAAAGAAAGAAAGAAAGAAAGAAAGAAAGAAAGAAAGAAAAAGAAATATCGGACCAAGAACCCACTGACCCCGTGAAGTAAGGAAGGAGGGGAATGGGAGAGTAAACAAGGGAAGAATAGCTATTCCTTCTCCCGAGGGAAGAACAAATCAAATGAAGGTTAACATTACACTCGTTCTTTTTTAACATTATTTTTTTGACACCGTCAAGGGAATCCGTGGACAGCAAGATACAGAATGTGTGGATGAAGTATACATGATGCCCCTAACTGAATTGTATCTTCCCAGATCTCACCGAAATTTAATATCTTTCGCAATCAGAAGACTTTGAACAGTTAGAGACCTCAACGTTGCTAAACGACCGATGAATGTAAACAGTAGCAATAACAAGTTCCAANAAGAACCCACTGACCCCGTGAAGTAAGGAAGGAGGGCAATGGGGGAGTAAACAAGGGAAGAATAGCTATTCCTTCTCCCGAGGGAAGAACAAATCAAATAAATGAGGGTTAACATTACACTCGTTCTTTTTTAACATCATTTTTTTGATACTGTCAAGGGAATCAGTGGACAGCAAGATACAGAATGTATGGATGAAGTATACACGATGCCTCTAACTGAATTGTATCTTTCCAGATCTCACCGAAATTTAATATCTTTCGCAATCAGAAGACTTTGAACAGTTAGAGACCTCAACGTTGCTAAACGACCGATGAATGTAAACAGTAGCAATAACAAGTTCCAAAATGTCGTTGCTAGGACCCCCTTAACGCATTTTCTTGTTGCTATAGTTAACATTTTGGCGTTCTTCCCGTACTTCTAATGAAACATTATGTGTGCCCCAGTTCTCGTGACTCTTGGCAAACTTTCTTTTAAGACTTCTTTAGTACCAAGTTTGAACAAACCATGAGCCTGTGCCCAGTTGGCCATGTGGCAATGCCAATTTATTGTTTTGTGTTATCTTATTGTTTTGTCTTACGGTTCCTGATAGTAAAATCTACACTTTCTCGAATCCTGGGTGGGCCCAATGAATTGAATGCCCCTTCTTCCATGATCGGAGAAAGCTTCTCTCGGGGTTCCTATTATAAAGTCCATGTATATGCATATTATTATATTGTAACAACGCTTTCTGACCTCTCATTCGGGAGCTTCTTGACTTGGAGCATACATTAGACCCCCTGAACCCTAGAGTTAGACCTCCAGTATTTGGATGACTATTGAGAATAACAGCCACTCCCAGCAATAAATGCTTTCAAGAGAAAGAGGCATTGACATAACTGACGTTGTTAGTTCTGATTAACGGACATATTTTCCCTATTGTTGCTAGAACTGGATTACTGTTGTAGTATGTTTCATATTTATTGTTGTTGTTATTGGTGGTGGTGGTGACGTGATGGTGAGGTGCTGAAAATGGTGGTGGTGGTGGTGGTGGTTATGGTGAAAAAGTGGTGGTAGTGATGATAGAGGCGATGCGGTGTGATGTACGCTACCATTTTGTGGCACATTCTATATCACTTTTATCCTAAAACCTAGAAAGGCAGCTAGCTTTACTCTAATTTATCTCAGTCTTCTGACTCTCAACGCGCCAGCGAACATGTAACTTTCTTTCATTTCGTTTCCCCACCAGAGTCTCCTAAACAGTTAATCCCCACATGCCATCGATTTTTAATTCTTCCTATTCCCATCCCAATGCCCGAAACCAGGAAACCTGCTCTGTTCTTCAACAGCGACTGATCCCTTAAACCCCAAAAAATCCCACTTGCTTCAACCATGATAGAGCTTCTTCACACTTGTATCAACTCTTAACGAGCCAAGATCTCATGACCTTTTCTCTGTTCTTTTTTTTTTCATCTTTTTGCGTCCAAGTTCTACAAGAGATCAAGAAGTCTAGTTTTCTTTTTGGTCCATAACGAGGACATCGAGGGTAAAAATGATCTTGGATCGCTCGAAAAATTGTCACCGAAAGTCTCAAGATGAAGTAATTACCACGAAGTCTTCGGTACTGGACGTCCCTGAAATAGGATTCGTCCTCAGTCAGTGATTGAGCCGATACACGATACGCTTCTCACACTATCCTTTTCAGCAGCGGGTACTCGATCACCCTCGCCAAAATTAGGCTGTCCTGCCGTGGTCTAGTGGTGTGGAAAGATAATAGCCACTTCACTTTTCTACGTTATCTCCCTTACCCGTCGAGTAAGGGTTATCTCCCCTCCCTAAAGGGTATGGGCAGAGAATGCCTCATATTTCCCATCTCTATACAGTAAACGTCACTTCCACTCCCCATACGATAAACGTCACTCGCTCTCTCCATATAGTAAAGGTCACTTCCCTTGCAAATACAGCAAATTATACTTCCTCTCCCCATACAGTAAACGTCATCCAAACTGTAAACATCACCTTCCCTCCCATACAGTAAACGTCACTTTCACTCCCCCCTGACAGTAAACGTTATCCTCCTTTCTCATACAGTACATGTTGCTTCCACTCCTCATACAGTAAAAGAAATTTCCCTCCCCACCCACACAGTAAACGTTACCCTTCCTCCCCACAAACATAAATCTGCACTCCTTTAGAGAATACCTCACCTTCCCTTCTGTAAAGTAAATACGTTACCTCAGATGTGTATAAGAGACAGGTATACATGATGCCCCTAACTGAATTGTATCTTCCCAGATCTCACCGAAATTTAATATCTTTCGCAATCAGAAGACTTTGAANCCCTTACCTCCTCAGACAGTAAACGGTACTTCTCATTTTATGGAGAATACATAACTTGCTTTTTGTAAAATAACTACAAGGATTCGTTCAGAGTACAGATTTTAAGAATGTTGAAATTATGCTAAGCCGATGGACTGGCATTCTCTTTGTAAAACCATCCTCTTTCTCTGACTGGTCTAAAAAGAGAGAACCAGACGTCTTCTTAACACACCCTTGTCAAGACAACCAAAGGAAAGCGTGTGATGACAACAGTTCTATTACAGTCTGCTATCATGCTAGACCTTGCCCACTTGGGAACTTCTATTGTGTCTGTAGAGCAGAGGGTGGCAGAAGAAGAAAATGACTCCGTCATACCTTAAATCCCTTACAACAGGCATGGAAGAAAAAAAATGGAAGACGGAAGATACGGAAAAGGAAAGACAGTTTCATCATTTAAAAACAAAGAAAAAAAAATAAAATAACAAAGAAACAAACTCTACGCTTTTATGTATTGATCCGCTCTCAGCCAGCCACTATTTGGTTTCAACACAGACGGTTAGACTTTTGCTGTCGACTTTAACATCACCATTTTGGGATGAAATCCCTGGAGGTGCCTGGATGATGTTCAGAGAACAAAACCCGTGAGATAGAAAGCAAACATTGTCGTATACTTTGAAGGGCATCCTCAAATAACAGCGCTGATCAGTGATAAAAACTTGGTAGCTAGTCGCGGAAGGTTCATGGGCTGCACCTTTCAACAGGGAATCCTTGTAAGGGATCTGTAACGAATCATCGCTCAGCTCTACAGAAATAGCACAAGATCTCCCACGTTTTAGAGCCATGTTACTTCGAAAATGTTTCCAAAACAGTGCATTCTTTAAATTCTGCATTTATGTAAGCCTCTTCCGTCAATCAGAAGTTTTTCAAGATATATGTAAAAAAAAATAAATATGTTGTTGCCTCTTCACCAGCAGATAGGTTGAAGTACAATTTTGAATCCTACTGTATGTATATGTAGGGTGGGCGTTGTGGGTATGAAAATGGTAAAATTCTGCAACAGCGTTTATGCACATGAAGACAAACTTGCAGTTAATTACAACTGAGGCCTTTCCCCATCGCTCGCTGTTATGCTATCGCTTGTTTCTGGACTTTCTTGAAATACATCTCAGGTAAATTTAGTATTTCAGAGAGAATTATCTCCCCTCTCTNATTTCAGAAAGAATATTTCCCCTCTCTCTTATAAGCTGCGTGATGACAACCTACTGCTAAGCTATCGATATACTTGCACTGTTTGGGTAGGTGGTTTTAATCCCTCGATGAGCTGTTTCAGTCAATCTTTACAGGTCGATGGAGGAGATGTTGATAACTTCCTCTTCAGCCCTTTCAACATGTCAGCCCTGGATACGGATAAGAGGGGGAGAAAAGGAGAGAGAGAGAAAGAAAGAAAGTAAAAATGAGGGAGGAAGGCAGGGAATGGGAGAGAGGGAGAGAGAGAGAAGGGAGAAAGCAGAAGAGAGAGAAGGAAATATTACCTTGAAATTCAGCATTTTGTATGCGCCATTAGATCTATACTATATTGTTGAATATTAAATACGACTTTTACAACACACAATAAATTGCATGTTGAAATAAAAACGACACTATGTTAAATAGACTGCTATAGAGTGACGTCAGCACAGATATTCTTTCCACCTACCTACTCACCTCTGTCTGACGTAATCATCAGCATGATGTCACCATCAGGACATTACATGTTTTCCTTCATTCTCACAAAACGACAGGCACATTAGCTCCATCTGTATTTCGATTCCCTATAGACTGGACTATCGCCTTCTTTTTTGAGCAACGTCTGAGTTCACCATCGGGTCTTCGAATTATAAGAAATTTGATAGCTGCTCGTCTGGGTCACACAGAATGAAGTAATTTTCTGTATCCATTACCAAGTGTTTTCAGATACATTGTACACAAGACCTTGAGGGGATGTATGATCAAGAGTGCGTTTTTGTTTCCTGCATACTCAACTCGGTAGTCTCAAGACAGCCAATGAACGGAGTCTAGACGCCTTGTGGGTGAAGCTCTGACATTAGAGTTAGACAATGTAGAACTTGGGATCTGTGGGTTGCCAGACTTTTTTGGCGCTTTCAGATTTTTGGCTCTTTTTAAAAGACCTGAGCTCCCAAATAACTGACTGGTTCTCTGGCTCCTTTTTGACTCCAACAGAATTTAGGTCAAAATTGACTTTCTTATGCAAAAAGTATTTGCCCTTCTCTCTAACGCTCCAGACATGGTTTGGCTATCTTTTTTTTTCTTTGTGGGGGGGTGGGGGGGGGGGGGNGCTCTTTTTCATATGTGATTTGGCTCCGCTTGAAAAAAAAGTCTGGCAACCTTGATCGGAAGCTCGCACAATGGCAGCATTCATTTGTGATTTCAAATTTGCCGCTGGCACAAATTAACTTCCTGTTATATGCGATCTCCTAGACAACCCTCTTTGTGAGGCAAGAATCAGCGGTGATCTGAATGCTAATGAAGGAGGCAGAGATATAATTAAAGCAAAGATCACTCGCAAGTCAGTGCATGTCTCTTGCCGCTTCCACATCACTCGCAGCCATTTTGGCTCTCCTATTGATAACAACTTCCGCTGTCCGAGGGATGGCCCTTTCGTACTTAAAACACGACCAGACCAGACCAAACAAACGCAGCCTAAGACATGATAAAATATTGTAGCTCAAATCCTAATGTGACGTCATTGACACGGACCCCTTATGCCTGCATGTGAACTGTACTGTTTATTTCTCCAGCATGTCTGTAGCAGCCATTCTTGTTACTGCGTGTTGCTACGCCCTAATCACTGCGTTTGGAAAAGATAAGTCTCCTGCCAATGATGGTGTTTTGCGACAACCAGGAAGTAGTTATTAGGGTTTCTGTACATCCTTTTTTTTCGTTGTTGTTATCTTATGGTCTGGGTGGCCAAATTATTCTGGATTCCTTAGGGGCCTGGCATGCTATGGAATTCAGACAACCACGTGGTTAGCATCTACAGTTCAGGAGGCGCAGTGGGAGAAATATAATAACAGGACAACGAAGCGGAGATAGACAAGCTGTCAATATGGGATCGAACGAGAGATCATAATAAGAAAATAAGTAGCAGGGCTGCCACTCTGAGTTTTTGCCATTACATTAGAATCTATGGCTAAAATTCCCTAGATTTCACTAGACACTCTATTTAAGCCCCCTTAATCTGTGTTTGATTCGTTATACAAGTTATGTAAGTGCATATCAGAATTCAGGCAGATAAATTACTGGAACTATGAAGTGAACAAATAGCAACAAAACAGGAAACGAAGAAAACATACAGTTTCTTCACTTAGTGGCATCACGCAGAGATAACAAGGGCTCGACCTACATGTACGGATGTAGAACTTCTATCTATTTTAAACGATATTCTGGATATAGGCATAGAGAGTGAGTAAAAGGTAGCCTCGCCTGTTTATGCTTCGGGTAGTGGATGGGCTATGTTTAGACCATAATTAAGTAAGCTGATTGCTGTTTGTTCTTATATTTATCTATTACTTAAAACTAGTGTTCATTATTATCATTTACTTCACCTTGGGCCGAAATAGATTAACAAAAATAATGCTATTATTTCGTCCTCGCAGTTCATCACTGATTTTCTCATTTTTCACATTTTCTTCACTAGAACCTGAGAGAAACTCAATTTCACTAAATTTAATGAAAAATCACTAGGAGTGGCAGCTCTGGGAAGTAGGATCAGGAGCTGAATTAAAGGTCGTCTCCGGGCCGCTTAATCGCAATTCCAATGAAGCATGAGGTGCTATCAAGTGAAGGGTGCGATTAAGAAGCTCAATTTCATCACTTTGATGCAACAGTCTTGTAAACAACTTCAAATTTCTTTTGAAGTCACAGAACTGTTGCAATACATTATCGACGATTGTTTATCGGAAATTTGTATATCTGCTTCACGAAAATGGCTTTTGCAGTTAACCTTAGCGATTAAGCGGTCTGCGATTGAGAGGAGCTGAATTCACTTTGATATTGGGGATGGTATGAGGAAAACAACTGGAGATCAGGATGGAGTTAACACTAGCTATGCCTGCTAAGAAGAAAAGGTGCGAGAGACGGCGTCTTCCAATAAACAATCAATAAGCTTGAGAAGGAAGTGGTCTGTTCAGATCTTTTGGATGCTGCGGAAATGTAGGTTGCCAGGCAAAACAGTTACTCTTTTGTCAAAGCTCAAGGACATGGACATGTTCTGTACTTCCTTCCATCAGCTCATGCTTCTGTCAGTCATTTTCTGAATCCATCTGTCGATCCGTCTTTCTTTCTTTCTTTCTTTCTTTCTTTCTTTCTTTCTTTCTTTCTTTCTTTCTTTCTTTCTTTCTTTCTTTCTTTCTTTCCTTCCATCCATCCATCCATCCATCCATCCATCCATCCATTCATCCACCCATCCATCCATCCATTCTTTCTTTTTTCTTTCTCCCATCCATCCATCCATCCATCCTCCATCCATCCATCCATCCATCCATCCATCCATCCATCCATCCATCCATCCATCCATCCATCCTATTTTTATGCCTTCTATCCTTCCTTCTCGCAATCCTTCCTTCCTTCCTTCCTTCAGGAAAATGACTTTTTTCAGTACTTTAGAGTCATGATAAGTTGCCAGGTAGACATCTGCGAACACTGGTTAATTGCGTTTATCAGGCTGGTTAATGTACCGCCAATTACCGCTTATCAATACAGTCTCCTTCTCATTCATTCATTTACTCTCTCTCTCTCTCCTCATTTCTTCACCTCTCCCTCCGCCTCTTGTCTTCATGTAGACCACTTTGTTTTTTTTCCGGCGTGTCTTTGGCAGCAAAGCAGTGCTTGTTGACTGCAATTTGGTACATGCTTAATGCAGCGGCTTGATAGTGCAGTCAAATTTCTGATTAATCGCAGGATTTTCCACTTCAAGAAATATCACATATTTCTGTATAAAAAAAAAATTACCAGATTTATCTCAGCTTGTTTCAATCGCACCAATCGCACGTTGTTTTTTTCTCACGCTCTTGGGGAATTGCGAATAAGCGGATTGACCGTAATAAATTATGCCCTCTGTCGAGAATGGTTTTTCACAACATCCGGGAAATAACTGTTAGAGATTCTGTAGATTTTAAAAAATCTGTGCGCCCCTCTCATTCCCCCCTCCCTTCCCACACCTCCTCCCCCCATATACAATATATTTTGCCAGTAGATTGACTAGTGAAAAGCAGACTACTTCGGCAGCACCCAAGATGGCGTCACACACTAATTCAGGTCACGAGTCTGCCTGATAGATTAGGCTACTTCTCACAGCCTACTCTCCGTCTCTAAGAGTGCTCATAAGTCTAATTTTTTTTTAAGTAAACCTCTAAAAACTTGAGCTTATCGAGGTCAAGAGAATGAAAGATTAGAGGAAATCAGTCAGTACTGAGCAACACTACCGTGCAAGGACAAAACAGTCTATGATAGTGATTTGGTTTGAGCATTTTACGGTGTTTTGTCGATGCAGAGCAGAACAGTGTCTGGAGCTGGGCAATGGCGGGAGATTAACATCGCCAGACACCATACAGTTGGCCAAGTGCACTGAAAATTAACAAAAACTTCTTGTGTAGTAGTGAGTTGTATCGTTTCTGAATATCGATACCTTGATACTTACGAATGTCAAATTTGGTATCGGAAGTATTGGAGTATCGAAAGTATCGAAAATATCGGAAGTACTGAAGGTATTGGAAATATTCAGAGTATAGAAAGTATCGAAACTAATTTCCATCCTCCTCCCATCCTCGATACCAAACGAACTCCAGGTCTCCTTATTGCAAAACCTCGTGCTATCAGAAGGTATCGAAAGCATCGCAATTAACTTCAATCTTGTCCCGATTCTCAGTCCCAAACTGGCTCCTGTCTCCCCAGTGGAAAGTCTCGTGGTATCAAAGAGTATCGTAAGTATCGAATGGTGTTGAAGGTATCGATTTAAAATTAATTTCGATCCTCTTCCAATCGAAAGTATCGAATGGTGATGAAAATATCCGATTGAAATTCATGTCGAACCTCTTCCAATCCTCAGTTCCAAACTTGCTGCCTGTCGATCATTGGTATCGAAAGTATCCAGGCATCGGAAATATCAAAAGTATCAAAATAGTATCTAAATTTCTCGCCAGGACGAAGTATCAGACCCTAAATAGAGTCGATACTTTTGATACTTAGAGTTCGGAACCAGAGTACCACGATATTTAAAATTTCACATATCGACCCACCGCAAAGGAACTCTTATTTCGCTCTCTTATCAGTAACTTCCGGTGAGTATGTGGGAATGTTTACCTCGCTTCCTGTTTTTCTCCGGATGTCGCTTTTTCGGTTTAGCTCAAGCTCTGGTGGACTTATTTCATGTATTCGCATTTCGCAGAGAAGTACTGTCGTTTTATGGCCGAAAGACCATACTTGCCAAGTGAGGTCAAAGTAATCTTTTATAATCTTTTCTACAAGTATAATGTTTCTGTCTGGGTTGGTTTTTTTATGGCTTGTATAGTTACCCAAACAGGCAACCTTTTACACTTTGATTTATTGATAAAATGGGGCGCAAAGTGATGTTTGCTCATTAAACGTTGTGTTTTTCCCCAACAGCGACATAACTGAAGATATCACTCAATCGGGTAATCCAGCATTAACTGCTAGGAATTTGAACCGTCTTGACATTTTGGCTCTATGATTTTATTCTTTCCGGAAGTGAAACAAAAAAAACAACCACCTTGACATTTTGGCTTTACGACTACATTCTTTCCGGAAGTGGTACGAAAAACAAACAAACTGAAATATAATAAAAATTACGAGTGGAAAGTGATGCGATAAGCATGGACTAGCAGAGCGAGAGATAGAGAGAGAGAGAGAGAGAGAGAGAGAGAGAGAGAGAGAGAGAGAAGTAACAGTGGATGCAGTGGATGAAGATTATTATGAAAATCTTGACATTATGCATTGTATGAATCGATCCTTTGCAAAGAGCATTAGCTTAATATCAAATTGAAATTACTTAAAGAATTTAAATAAATTTCATGCAGTTCAAATCTGGCACATACTGGCAGATGAACATTGTTGGCCAAATCTTCAAATTTCAAATATCCAGGTGCCACAGGTATCTTACTGCCGAAAAATTACGAACACAAGTCCAAGATGGGGATGCTTGGTGGGCTTCTGATACATTAGCGCTGACACTTCGAGACTGTTGTTTTTTTTCAGTTATAACAAAAGTATACCCAGCGTTTAGATCAGTAAAACTTGCTACAGTTATAGATTACTTCTACTTGTTAACGTCCTAGCCGCCTTTTTTTGTTTAGGCTTAAAGTGATTGGACTTTGAAGTAAGTGAAGTTATCTTGGACTACCCGACATAAACTGGCTAGATGACCCGACATAAACTGGCTAGATGACCCGACATAAACTGGCTAGATGACCCGACATGACCTGGCTAGATGACCCGTCCGACCTGGGATATTTGTGCTAATCCTCAGCATAAATTGATATATTTATCACTATTAGTTTCACTTCATAAGGTCACGGTCTTCCTAATCTGCATTTTCCCCCCTTGGTAACGACCAAAGTCTATTCACCAAGAGAGTTGCCTCTGGCATCTTGTACAGCCGTACTTGTCAAACCTAGAATAATAAATGAAGTCTTCTGACTGTATCCAATCTGGTACAGCAAAGCAATTGGCTAGGATGTATCTACACAAGCACACCACCGCGATCAGTCCATCAATCTCTCAACGAAATTGAATGGCATCAGCTGAGCTGCCGGAAAACCATCATACATCGGTATTAACATATTAATTGCATCTCACATAGTGCCAGGAATCGATTTCCAACGCCAGTTTCTTGTCATAATGGCGCGAGAAATAGTTATTTTCCAAGTCAGAGTTCGCGCCCCTCTATGGTGCCCAGAAATCCCATCACTGCATCGAGTCGCGAGATTTCATTCTGTATCCTGTTACCAAGTGTGGAGAGGATGATGACTATAACATTGCAGAGGTCTGAGGAAGAGAACCTTTTGGAATGTTGACGTGGTCACACAATGAGATCTCATAATATTCTCCGTCTATGTGGCCTCTACCTCCACTCCCTTACCACAAAAGAAAAACAGAAATGTTATCCTTCTAAATTCGTGTGATTTATCGATGTTTTTTCGATTAGGATGTTCACACCTAACGTCTTCAGTTATTTATGGAAGTCGCCATTTTAGTATGTAACAGGAAGTTCTTAATGCACTCAAAAAGTATCATATCACGAAGCATGTTCGTTTACGTCTTGAGAAACGAAATTTCGTAGAAAGCTATTAAATCGGTCCTGTCATCCCAGCTGCGAGCTCTGAGGCGATAAGATCGGCCCCTGACTGAGGCTGGATTAACCAAAGGGTTTATGGTATACAGAACTGGGCATTCGCTGCTGTGCTTGCCAGATCTGACAAGGAGAGTAACTCTGTCTACTATATTTGTAGAAGAGTATCAGTTCTCTCTCCAGTCACAGACTAAACATCATACTTCCCA
>JAWQUT010000099.1:1626658-1642329 GCA_033807755.1 Ellobium chinense | reverse complement strand
GGGGGGGGGGGGGATGCATAAGAAATGTATTTTCTGCTGCTTCGTCTTCTTCGTCTTCTTCCTTATCCTTGTTCTTCTCACTGGGAACACATAGCTGGCCTTTGATTACATATAAATATGCAATCAGCCGATCAATTTCCCCTCACCCTTCTCCAAGCTAAGGATTGTGAAATAGAACAAACATCCAGACGATGACGAGGGTTTTAACGTTGTAGGGACCAGACCCTGGAGATACACATAAAGGGAGCAAAGTTAGAACGTACACTCTTGTTACAAATAGGAGAACCGAAACTTTGGGCGAATCAAACGTGAGGGTTGGTCTTGCAAAACATGCAGCTAGTGACAAAATATTTGGAACTAGTAAAGTGTGAGGAACGTAACCAGTCATAATATTGTGTGACGAGACCAAAACTTGAAATTGGTGAAAAGTGACGGAACTCAACACTGAAGCTGGTCGAATCACGAAAGAGGACACCATAGTTCGCAAGCTGTGTTTACAGTGAAACTAGTCAAAAGTTTGGAATGTGAGAAAGAGAGGAACTTATCACGTGAAGGGACCAACGTTTGGATTTGTTTGAAAATTTCGCACCAGTTGGGTGGGTACCAAACAGAATGTTGGGTGAGGGAGGAGGTGGGGTTCAAACGATAAGACTGGACAAGCAGATAATGGATAACAGTATGGGGTGAGGGGGAATGCGATGAGGAATACTAACGTGAAATAGCAAAAGAAAGCAAGTCCACCTTTTATCAAATTTGAGTGAAGTCCATATTTTAAATCAGTAAAGGAAGTCCAATCTATCAGTCGCTTCATTTCTGCAAAAACAGGTAGCCAATAATTTGCATTTGTAAGGAAGCATATCCAGTTACTTGTCAAATTTTCCACGGCTAATTTTTGGGTCAATTTCTCAAAACCTGGTCTTTTAGGCTCGCTTCTTTAAATCATTGCGCGGTAGAATAACTGTTTTCAATGGGCCACTCCATCATTCACAATAAATCACTACTTCACTACCTCCCTGAAGCAATAAAAAAATAATAAATCAGAACCACTAGGTGTTCATGCACTAGGCTTGTTAGTGAATACGGCTCAAAAACCCTGTGGCAGGGGCACTGTATTGTATAGCATAGTGAAACTGGCAAATTGCATTGATTTCTGGAAGGTGCGTCTTTCCCCCTCCCCTCAATCGATTCTATCCCCATCACTCATTTTATTAAAAAGTACACTCCGAAATTAGCAATGCACGTAAATGACCCGCAGTAACAGTTACTATCAGAAAGGTTAGGAATGCTGGTTAGTGGTGGGACGATGCCGTCATTTTCAGGAGAGGCGATTATCAGCCTTCATGCCTTAAGTATTCAAAGTATTGATATCCTTTAATAATTTCGATATCTTTCGATACGTTTAGATACTACCCCAAGGTTGCTGGTCAAACAAACTATCACTTCGTAACCTCAAGTATCGCTGAAGTTTTGATACATACCAACATACCAACATAGGAATAGCTGATGATCTGTACTCAGAAACGATACTGCCCGCTGCTAGAGAGAGTGGGCGTTCTGTGATTGGTGGCAGTCGCTGGGAAAATGCCTTGTCGCAATTAAACCTGCTGATAGCTTAAATGAATGAATGAATGAATGAATGAATGAATGAATGAATGAATGAATGAATGAATAAATGACAGGGTTAAAGCAGAGATCTATTAAAGCATGGGTGAGTCTTCTTAATAACCCTTTTCCTTCTCACCCTTATGAACAGCTGCCTACCTTGAGAACTCATACTCAAACACTGGTGTATTTTCTTCCTCCCTTTTCCAACTTCTTTCTTTCTTTCTTTCTTTCGTTCTTTCTTTCTTCCTTTCTTTCTTCCTTTCTTTCTTTCTTTCTTTCTTTCTTTCTTTCTTCTATTTCTCTTTAACTTGCTGGCCATCCCAAAATTTAGGAACTCTGTTGGAATCGTGGGCATGAGGCTGCATTGCTATCATCCGCGTTATTAGTAGTCAATTCCGCTTAATGGCAATCGTCGGGAACTTATACAAAACAAAATGCGGTGAAAATACACTGTTATTATGCATTACACTTCATATGTGTAAAATTCACTATTCTGTATTCCCAACGAAAATAAAGCAAATAAGATGAGGCTGCTTCTCAACGAAGTCGATCGCAAGTCAGTGGGATAATGGGAAGAGAGACATGAATTCTAGCTCTGCTTCTGGACAGCTCATCTGCTAACCTTTCACTCCGGCCTTGTTTGTTGATTGGAACCATTCCCAGCGCTCCTGTAAGCGAGTAGATATGGATATATGTGACTCACCCTCACTAAAGCCGACTTAATAAGTCTGTCATGCCCGTATTTTGCTGATTAATGTTTCCTCCCCGCCTTGACAAGTCCATGGGTATTTCCATACTAAATACTACATCCTTGTCCTTGGTTATGACTGACAGACCAAACACCCAGAGACTACACAAGCTTAATCTACTGCGATGCTGATGCTTCATAAAAGTATCACTCGCTCTCACTNGGGGGGGGGGAGCAGTGTATGTGTGTGAGAGAGAGAGACCTCCTAATGGATGAGATTGATTGATCCCTGTCTCCTCTTTCTTACAAAGCCATTCTAAACCCACAAATAAGACGGGGAGTCAAATTCAGTTTGATCGTGACAACCGTTTCGTAACAGCCTTGGCTTCATTGACAATAACAGTAATAAAGGCATCAAATGTCCAGGCGCCAACATGCATGAGCGGACATCAGCTTAAACAAAGACTCCACGACATTTTGCCAGAGATCTGGGTGATAGGAAACCAAACTGTAACGGTCATGCTGCCCACCATTATGTCAGAAAAGTAAGTTGTCAAGTCTGAAGAGTCTTTCGAGGAGCGAGAATGAGTATAACGTCACTCTAGTAATTCTGTGCATAGAAACCTGGGCTACTTTTTTTTTTGCTCCAGCGCAGCGAGCTAGCCAAGCAGAGAAATGAATGCGGCTTGTGGACGTTACTTAGAAAATTTGGAATCTTTTGTTGTACCCTGGAAGTGGGAGTTCAGCAGATGATGACCACCATCTACCTTTTCATATTTGGCAATGGAACTTTTTATCAACGGCCGTGTGTTGGAGGAACATATGGCATGAATCAACAGTGGTATCCATGTTAATAAGTAAGGCAAAGATTAAGTGAAGAGGAAACGCCATTCGCAAATCAACGCACTCTTTTCTAGCTCTTCCGCTTCAGTCGCAGCCATCTTGGCTTGCTTAATTCCGTTGCTCAGAATCCCTGGTGACTGCTCACAGAATAAAGGGACTGCCCCTTACGTTCATCCACGGAGACCAGACAAACATAGCCCTAGATCTGAGATTGGGCAAATGTATCAGCTGTACACCACATGTTTATAACTTCTATCAGGACTGGCAAAACATATGAATGCAAGATTTTTGGCATTCGTTCTGGTGCAGATAAGAAAGCAGAAGACATAGCACGGGGAGAGGATGTAACACAATTAATGCACGCCCATTTGTTGGCATAAGCACGCAGCTCAGACTTAAACCCTGTGTTAGAACAAACCTAATATACTTGGTCCCTTAGGCAGCAGTGTATTTTTCGTAAGGCCATCGGTCAGAGAACGAACGTAGAGATTTTGGACTTGACTAGATCTTGGTCATAATGTTGTTTTACGGTCCGCACGTCTGCGTACTTCTGGCAAGAATTAACAATGGAATCCATGTTGCAAAAATCAACGCACTCTTTTCTAGCTTTTCCGCTTCAGTTGAAGCCATCTTAGCTTGCTTAGATACTCATATTTAATTCTATTGCTTAGAATTTCCTAGAGACCGCCCCCAGAATAAAAGGACCACCCCTTTCGTGCACCCGTGGGGACCAAACGAACATACCACACACATACCCAGTACCAGGACCATCCTAGTGTGCGCGGCTCCTTAAGCAGCAGAACATTTATCATGAGGCCATCGGTCAAAGCACGAACGGAGAGATGATGGACTTGACTAGATCTTGGGCATAATGCTGTTTTACGGCCAGCATTTTCACGCAAATGAGCTTAGTGCTTTGGCATTAATTTGTCCAGCTCCGAATATTAATAAAAATCATATGATATGCGTCCTTGGGCCGGCTGACAGCATCCATTAACACAAGGAAGAAGAATTATTATGGGCAATTTCACAGCCTTGTTTAGGCCTCCATAATGCATTTCGTATGCATAATTTGGGAACTGTAAGAGGAAGTAGCCAGTGATGCATTGTGTGAAGCATGAGGCGTTTGAGAAGGGTGCTTGATGAGAAAAAGAAGAGAGAGAGAGAGAGAGAGAGAGAGAGAGAGAGAGAGAGAGGAGAGAGAGAGAGAGAGAGAGAGAGAGAGAGAGAGAGAGAGAGGCCAAAAGCAAATGCAGTAGAGAAGAAGTGGTATGATAATTATGTTAAATCAATTCTAATGTGTGTTCTTTCTTTCTTTCTTTCTTTCTTTCTTTCTTTCTTTCTTTCTTTCTTTCTTTCTTTATTCGTTCACTGCCTCCGCTTTCCTCTCTCAGTCCTTATTTCCTTTCCTCTGCACCCACTTTCTTTGATGTCCTGTAGTTTATGTATTGAATCTATGTTACTGGCCTATAGTCTTATAAAGACTTTGAATCTTAAATATTGTTTTCTATGTAAACTGTTGCTCCATCTCAGTGGAAGGGATGGTAGGGATGAAGGACATGATAGAAACGTGTTCATTTTAATGTCTGAATAATGGCAGTGCTGGATATAGACTTGGTGAGACCTTGCGCCATAGACACCTTGGATATGTCTTATTAAAATGTTACGGAAGAGCTCACAAAGGTAAGACGAATGGTGCAGCCACGCTACAATACAAGTACCACCTTATAATGGTTAGCATAAGCGGTTAAAAGAGATGATATAGCCATTGGTTGTTATGCCACCTACATTATGAAAGGGGACCGGCCATACTGGCTGAAAGGGTTAAAATAAGTATATAGAGATAATTAATACAGATTTAAGTGCCTAAATATTATTATGAAATTTTATAAAAGCCCCTCGGATTATGAGGGCCTAAGATTTAGCTTACATAACTTGTGCATAAATCCGCCATTTGACGGAAGGTTAATAAGAGTTACATCGTAAAAGGAAGATATTCAATGGAGACGACAATAATGATAATGATGATGATGATGACAGTGATGATGATTTAAAACTGAGAAAAATTAAAAGCTCAACCTTAATTCAAGGAATTTATTAAAAATTTAGTTAAGAAATAAGACCGAAAATTACTTCTAAACGTTTCGGCTCTAAGGCCTTTATCAATAGAATGAAACAAAAATTATAACTTTCTCAATAAAAGCAATTACATTAAGAAGAAAAGGAAAAGACAAGCATGGAAGAGTGAGCTAAAAGTCAGTTATTGATCGATTAATTGGGGCGGTCTTAAAATAGTGATGACAGTGATGATGATGATGATGATGATGATGATGATGATGATGATGATGATGATGACAACGAAGATGTAATGATTTTCTGTTTTAATGTTTCAATAACATTAACCCACTGAAGGCAGTGAAACACATCTCAGCCAAAAAGCAAATTCAAACATACTACGATTTAAGCTGCCTGATCGCCCTCTAAGGCGCCTCAAAATGGCGACCGGTAAGAGTTTCTGTTAACTCCAACCCGGTTATTTTCTCTTTTTCTTGCAGCACTGTTGTCAAATGCTGTAATGTACTTTTTTGTACCTAAAGTTTCTAAATAAACTTGTTAAACCTGTGTCGCTACAAAAGGGCTTATCCTTGTTCATTCCTTGAAATCAATTTTTGAACAACTTCATATCAAAATTCATGTTGAAAATATTTTTGCGAAAAGTATGAATTCCTGTTGTTTAGCCTTTAGGTATGAAGATGCCAATGTATTCTTCAATGTTGGCTATATTAGGTTTTACACCTCTCATTAACTTATCCTGGGGTGCCGTGTCAAAATACTTTCCAAATATGTTGTTTAGCTCATCCTCCAAATTTGACACAAAGAAAAATGCACCTGAACCAGTTAGATTTTGAGAACGTAGGCAGTGAATATTTTAGGTTTTCACTCAGTAAACAGGGTAACCTTACCCACCGAGCAACAACCACAACTTTTATACTTGAGTGGCTAAATCTCACCTATTCTGAGTCTACACATATATTTGCACCTATCTAAGCCTTTGAAATTAAAATCCAACCCCTCCCCCCCCCTTTTCCCCATGGCCAATTTTCTGACTTTATAGGGACTATTTAAAATTGCATATTTTTATGCCAGGTGCTACTAGCATCTTCATACTTTTATAGCGACTGAAATTAGAATTTCTGTTGCAGCATGAGCTACCTTCAAACAGCTATAAATTTGCGTTCATTTTTCTCAAAAACTGTAATGGCAAATCTAAGCCCGTTCATCGTGTCGAGACGTTGATGCTTTGCTTTAGATCTCATGGTTGACCTAGAGCATTTCGCGTGCGTGTCACTACAATTTAATGTCAGCACTGCGATGCTCACCAGACCAAATAGCACTCACTCGAGATTTCTGGGATCTAAATAATGGTTCGGCTTAAAGTCTTTACTGTCATGACTGGCTTACGTGTGGGTATGTTGGCTTGAGATTGAGGGCAGTAATCTATCGGCCATGAAATCTATGCCGCGCATTTTCCGAAGAAAGAAAATGAAATGGGTTAAAATATTCATTATTCACGTCCAACCCTCATCGGTATTTCTCTATTTTCCATTTTTTTTTAATTATCATACTTGTAAAAGGGTCCACTTGAAAAGCGCTGCCGTCCAAGGCAACCCAGTTTTCCGTTTCTTCCTCAACCCCTTAACAATTGGCTGAAATATATTGGGGTTAATTCATTCAAATCATTTTTTTTATCCAGTACGAATCCATTATCCTTAGAAGAGTCTGTATCGTAGAGTATAATACAAATGTCGTTTAGACCACATTCGAAGGTCGTTGAGAAGTAATGCATAATGCATAATGCATAATATCAATTATGATTCTGCAACGGGGGGAGCAATTTGTATCTTTATTAAGACTTTTTACTGATTTCTCTATCGGACTTTGTTTCATGTCGTTAGCAGGTAGATCTAGACTAATTCTTTAGTTTCATCACCCTTGCCTATCCCAATCTCTGTCCCATATAAATAGCCTACTGAGAACTAAGTTTTCCTCAGACTGCCCTGGCTAGTATGGGCCACGATGAAGTTAACTCCTCCTCTTGTGTCGTAATAATGAATATAGCAAGACGAAGATATATACACAAGTTTTTCGTGATAATATATATACATACATAATATATATACACACACACATGCACACACGATTTTTTTTGTAACGTCTTTGCTGAATTTGACACACTTGCGCGCCTTGAAAATGAACTTCGAATGCTCACTGTTGACTAAAATCTTGTTCAGTGGGTGGGCAACTGGGCTGGCAATCAAAGGATTGATTAGGTTTCTCTGTAATTTCTCCCTTTCCCTTTCCTTCCCATCAGACCTCACCTCTTCCTTCGTTCTCTCGCTTCTGAACCCCACCTCTTCCTCCGCCCCTGCTCTCTTGCATACAAAAATGCGATGTCCATACACAAATGATGAACGAATAACTCACGATTTCTTAAGGGGAGGTGCTACCTATTCCCAAAAGTTGTAAAGCAGATTACTTGGTGTGCATCCTGACACTATAAATACATTGGAATTTCTCCATACAACTGCATACCAAAGTGCTGAATGGTGCTTGCTTCTCCATTAAGAATGATGATCTCAGGACAACTGTCATTTGCAGTAGCGTTGGTTCTGACACCAAATTTCACCCATGTCTCTAAGATACCTTTATGCATGACTCTACCAAGGCTTTTCTGGATTTTCTATCTTGATGAATAATTATAAGAAATTAATAACACACTAAAATATCTCTGTGTCTAGACAAAAGCTCTAGAAAAACTTTGGTAGGGTCATGCATAAAGGTATCTAAAAGCCGTGGGTGAAATCTGGTGTCAAACAACAGGTGCTGCTGCAAATGACTGTCGTCCTAAGATCATCACCCTTTAGAGAGGAACATGCACCATTTAGCACTTTGGTGTGCAATTTTGCATAGAAACTTCAATTTTATTATGGTGTCAAGTTGCACACAAAGTAACCTGCTTTACAACCTTTGGGAATAGGTAGCATGATTTCTTAATCTTTATTCCCCTTATAATCACTGCCATACAAGATTCGCAAATTCCATTCATTACGAAGTTTTGTCACACAACGTATTGCTCGCGTTGTAGGATGTGGGGGGTGATTTATGCGTGGCTGAGATTAAAATGTCTTTGCGGGGCCATGTGTCTTCGAAGCCGAGAAATAAACCAGGGCATGTACAGGATCAATATTTCAGGCCTTGCCCTTAAGGCCATCTTTCACTATCTCTTATCAGCACTGTCACTGCTACCACCACTACCACCACCACAACCGTTGGCATCAGCAACACCACAGTCGTCACCAGTACCACAAATGCATGAAACGTCACGCCAGCAGAGTACAGCCTTTCCCCTAAAAAAAAATTGTACCAGTTCCACAACCGCCACCACCACCACACTATCATCATCACTGTCGTCATTAACACCATCACTGCATACCACCACCACTATACACCACCAGGAAGAACATCATCACCACACTATCATCACCACCATACCATTACTAGCACCTTTATCCAAGTGCGGCTGAATCTCACAATGAAATTCATTTTGAATGAAATTGAGATTACAAAAGAACAACCCCTCGTAGTTTCGTATTCAGTCTGTTCATCTCAATACCAAAAGAAAATGTAAGTGCGGAAAGCATTTTTTGGTCCAAACATGGACTTCCCTGACTCTTGGTGGATTATGCCTTAACAGTAGAGAATGGTCTTTTTTAACAATGCCATGTAATGTACGTCATGATACAGTTAGCCCCCCCCCCCNCCCCCCCCCCCGCACCCCCCTTTTCCTGCACCTCCTCTGGAGCAAAGAAAGACGTGTATTAAAAAGGAACAACGCTTATGCAATGACTTTTCTATTTAAGGCGCAGTCCTCGGGGCTATTTGCATACAATGTTGTGATAATGTGCGGGTTGTTATTGACATAATGCGGTTAAGTGGCGTTAATTATGCTACATATTAGTGAAATTAATGACACAGTCATCTTCAGTTGCCAAATTACAGTGTCCCTTCNCACCCACCACAAACCCAGCCGCCTTTGGCGAGTGAGAGATGCGAATAAAATACTTTCCCATGACACGACCGCGTAACTCGTGCGACCTGAGGGCCGAAACCAAAAATCTCAGACAAAACAGCCTTTGAACTGTGAAAAAGACTCTCTAGCTTCATTCTCTCACTGCTACCATTCTTGGTTTGTCAAGAAATACAACAGCCACAGAACCTCAAAGAAGCTGTAAAACACCTAATAGCGGAGAACGTCACGGAAGGAAGTGTCCAGAGGTCGGTTGAGCCAGTCAGTGCTCACTGTGAGCGTGTGCCAATCACCTCTGACAACGCTTGTTTCATAAGAGGAACAAGTCTGATACAAATCCGGGACTTTCTGACGTTTACGTAGTATTAGTAGAAAACCAGTAAACCCTAGGCTATATTTAGCGAGTGTAATGGCGTATCCAGCTGTGCTTGGCTGATATCTGAATTTTTGCGATACTCAGGTTTCAACCTCTGACCATCGACATTATCGATTCTCATATTTCTTCAGGCATTAGATGGGTGTTTGGTTATTTTCGAAGCTTCAATATTTCGATACCTTCGATAGTTCCAAACGAATAGTTTCGAATATAGTATCTATATTTTCGATACTTTATATTTTCTCTGGATACTTCCGATACTTTAGATTCTTTCAAGGACGCTAGGCGAACACACTGACAAATTGATAACGGCCTTTGAATTGAATGCAACGGTAAAATGTACTGAAAGTCCAGTCAAGAGAACAAAGAAATCCATTCTTGAATAACTTTAAATTTAACAAAAAAAAATGGCAGCTGAACAATATAAACAAAGGAAGCTGATTTATTTTGGCCATAATTATAAAAAAAAAACATATTTAATTTCCTAGAAAAAATAGTTTTAGAGAGCAGAGTTCCCGGTCAGATCATGGTTGGGGTGGGCCAATGACGCAGTGGATAAAAGACATCTTGAACATGAGCGTATTAGGGGACTAATAACTGGCAACAGACAGATCACTACTCTCTGCAAAGGGAGAAGAACAAGAAGAAGAAGAAGAAGAAGAAGAAAAGGAAGAAGAAGAAAAAGAAAAGGAAGAAGAAGAAGACGAAGAAAAGGAAGAAGAAAAAGAAGAAAAGAAAAAGAAGCAGGGAAAGAATAATAAGAAGAAACAGATTCAAGATTGATTTAAGATTGTTTATTTAGGCAAAAGCCAACCACATTTTTTTGTTCAAGATTCAAGAGAGAGAATAAGAACAAGAAAAAGATGAAGGTGGGAGAAAGAGGAGGAGGAGAAGAAGAACAGGAGGAGAAGAGAAGAGAAATAGGAGAAGACGAAGTTTACGCGGCAAGGGTCAATAAACTCCAGAGCGGACGAGGTTGTAATTCAGGGATGGGCAACACAACTTTCCATCACTTTCGACATCCTTCTCAAGCTTGATATTTCCGAAGGATAAAATAAAACCCTCAGTGGCAGATTTTCCAGATAATTTCCAACTTCACAGCTCAAATTAATTGCCTCATTTTCCACCATAGTCACATACGTACATTCAGACTATCACAAACATTCCAAACCACGAGTCTAGTACACCAGCCTGCACCAAATTACACTATGAGCACAGTTAGGTCAAATGAACCACAACGACATTGATTACGGAGAACCAGACGCATTGTTAAGATTGTGATTTTGGGCTAACGACGGCCGACAACGCCAAATGTATGGGTACAGAACGGTACGAAACCTAATATTGATACTGGAAACCTCGATATTATTCCGTCCCTTCGTGGAGAGGGTAATACATGGCCATAAATACTAATGACCCTTTATCAGAACTTGGATTCGGAGGGAGGTCAGTGTGAACCTCTTGGACTCGGTCATGAGTTACACTAGCGAGTCACACCTTCATCATATCCTGTGGGAGGAATGTTCTGTTTGTATCAGTTCACTCTCTGCTTTGGCTACAAAAATATCCAAGCTCATCTTGTAAGTCGGTCACAGCAGTAGTCGCAAGCTCATTGCTCATGACTCGTGACAAACCGACAAAGCTGTTGTTTCACAGAAGTAGACCGTATACACCAAAATGGATAAACACACACACACACACACACACACACACAAACCCATATACACACACGCTTTTGACGCCGTTGTATAGAACTTAATGATCTCTGTGTTCCCATCTGGGTTACTGTATAGATCTTAATTTTCTCTATCTTTCCACAGTGTATAGTTTTCGAATTAGCTAGGGCGTTTATGCAGTTGATTAAGTAATAAGATGAAGCTCTATGCGAAAGTTGTTGTTTTTTTTTTTTTGCGCCTCCTGTGAAAACAGCAAGTTTGAGAGTTCCCAGACTAATATACAATTTAAAGTACAATATCAGATAAAACAGGTGTGTTCTCAGTGTTACCTTCATTACTGTCAAAAAACATGTGTAGTTAGAAAGAAATAGATATTTGCCAATAAGATTTTGCAGTAGACCAAATGTACCGAAATATATTGAATTACTCAGAACAAATTAATATTGAAATCCTTAAGAATGTATGTAATTTTGTAAAATGTTTGCTGAATGGCGTGAATCCGTAGAATGATGAGATTTTTTATATATCTTAACACATTAATATTATCCTTCACATGTTAGATACGCATAAATATTTCATTTCAATATGTTAGTATGTGCCCTCAATGTTCACCATTTTGAAATGTATTTGTGTATTTGTTTGCAATACTCTAGCGCAGAACTCTGCAAGAGCTAATAAACAGAATTGAATAGACTGATAGAGCTCAGCTGCCGAAATCCAACTTCATGACACCTAAAATCTCTGTGACAAACTTTCATTACGCACACTTACCTTTCCTTTGGTGCTTATTTCAAACTCCATTGTCGACAAGTGGATTCTGTTCATCTCTACTATCTATTTGGTAATGCAGTAAAACTGCATAACCAAATAACTGATAACTGAGACCACAGCCCTTTGGACAAAATACGTTAGATAATGATATCCATTGAATCCATTCCGCTGACCCAACGGCTAATTTACCCACAGAATTAATGTATTAGCAGAGGTTCTGCTGTAAAAGACGTCTCCGCCAATGCGAAATCATAGATACTACTTTTTATTACCGTGGTACCAAATCAGCTTATTACATCTTGTTCACAAAGGACCTTGTGCCAGTGAAACTGTCTAAAGCACCTCCTGAATTACGCGTAACTTTTGTCTGGGTCTGTGGCGTGTTATTTTGGCGCGGAACTTTTCATTTTGGTGCCGTAGTTTTCTGATGTTGTCTGACAGTATCAATGCGCGGCCCGAAATGAACTTTTGTCGTTACGTTTTATCTTCGAATGCGTTTGGACTCTAGATTTGGTGCAGAATGCAAGGGATCATTCAGGACTGGATACGTCGGAGGTACTCAAAATTAACAGCGCAAACTGGCCAATTTTTCATCTTATTTCTACGATACGACCCACTTGGGCGGGCCATTTCGAAATCTGTAAGCCACCCTAGACTGTAGATCAAAAGGTTATCTAATTCGTTCATCTGCACCTACTACAAACGAGGCGTCTCGGGGTCAACTATGAACTGGGGAGTGCCCTGGGCGCGAAGAGACCTTCAGCTGACGGAAGCGATTACGTTATCGATATTCTGCGGATGTATTTGGAGGCCTGAAGGCAAACGAATGGATTTTCCGTGTCCATTTCCATAATTACGTAGTGATTTTCATAACACGATGTCAAGGCTGATGAGTACGCAATGTGATTCATTGGGGAAGAAAATGGAAGAACAGAGTAAGGTAATCTACCAAGAGTGCGCAGCCTACATTGTAACCTTGCTGAACAGTGCGGCCTCGAGACATAATTTCTGATTACTTGATTTTGGATTCAGTAAAGGAACAAAGAAGCGAAGGGGGTATCAGAGGGATTGAAAAGATGGTGCCATTGACAGGGTATGAGAAGTTTTGTAATGGTGCTGTACTCAAGTTCATGCTGAGACCGCTAGGAACTATTTTGCCCCGTAGGCTTTCCATTTATATCTCTGGCACTAAATTACATGAGAGCGCCAGACGCTGGTCTTGTTTTATATAATACAGTATTTGATAGCGCGAGAAAGAGAGAGGGAAAGAGAGAGAGGGGGAGAGAGAGAGAGGGAGAGAGAGAGGGNGAGAGAGAGAGAGGGGGGGGGGAGAGAAAGAAATTAGAGAGAAATTAACGCAAGACAGGTTTTGAGCGCTCCGTATGTTTGGAGTTCTTGAAATGCATGTTCTCATATGGGAAAAGGGGTACTGTACTGGTTGCATCTTTCTTCTCGTGAATAGATCTTCCCATGCGCGGGCCCTAGACAGTCTTTTTTCCGCTTAGAATTCACGAAGAAGGTGCGGTGCCAGGTGTCTATGGTTCTGATGTCGGCAAAGTGGTACAGAATCCAGTGCTCACCTGTCAACTTGATTTGCATTGGAGCTAAACTGGTTACCTGTACTGATGTATTGCACGATTTGTTCCTGCTGGCGAAAGTTATACATATTATTGTACGCGTTTGACCCGAAGTTAAGACAACACAGGGCGTGAAGATGTAAAGAAATATCAAAGTCGATCAAAACTGCGGAAAAACAAAAACGATGTGAGCTAGAAGACAAAAGTAAAGTGGATTTCTTTCGTTTCGTATTTTCTTGTGGACAATTTGATGACGTGAGTGGATGAAGATATCTCATGCTCCAATTACGAAATGAATTGACACAATTACGAAATAATTAATCACAGCCAACGGTTCTCGATCAAAATTTTGACTTTCTTACCTTCTTACTAAGTTAGGCTTTTTGCAGAACTTCAACATGATGACTACTATATAGTGCCTTTGCGGTTGTCATAGTGACATGCTGGATCATTTTTGCCGGGACGGAGTCCAAGATGTCTATTCTAGAAAGAATTTTGATGCGCGTTCTTGTCTGAATCAAACACTTCAAATATATGCATATGCTTTTTTTTTCTTTTGGCTCTTTATGACTTGATGACATCCCAGACACATCGATTGTGACTTTAGCGATACAGCATGAGATCCTAACAAGGAAGTCTTGCGTAGACTCCAATAGTATACTCAGGACTGCGTCCTTGATCCTTCTCCGAACACCCGCACTAGTGTCCTTCTTACCGACTTTCGATCTCCATTCGCTCTAATATGCAAGATCAGGTTGGAAATCTGATCACGGAAGATGCATATCAATCTTTTACACCTACATGAACATCAGTGTTTGGTCAATTCCAGCAGAGTGTCATGTCAGTTATACTGATTTCTGAAAAGCTCTGACGTTTACAGCGAACAGTTTTGGTTTGTATTTAAAGAATACATTAATGCCTATTAGAAAGAACCAAACCCAATTGGTGTTAAGTCAAAGCTTTCGAGAAACCGGCCTAACTAACGTGATATCTTACTGGAATTGTCCATTTGAAGAAAAAACAAACTTCAGGGCATGTAAGCGGAGTCGAATGCATTTGTCATGCCCGTTGCTTTTGTCTTTCGCCATTTAATGGTAATGAGGTTTATAAATCTCATATTAAGGCTACATGCCCTTCATTCGATTTCCCATTAATATAACTGCGGCAGTTCTGATCTCTCTAAGATTTTCTCGACTTTTTGGGGAGTATACAGGGCCGCTGTCATTTATATGCGTTGGTCACTGGCATTCTGGCAATATTTTCCACTGTCTGTAGCTAGATACTTATTTTACAGAGGGGTAGGCTGAGGAAACTGTGAAATAAACGTTTTCTCAAGGCACCTACAAAATGACGGTGGGCAAGCATCGAATCCGTGACGTTTTGATCTTGAGACTGGCCAACTCTGCTCCGTTTGTATCGCTATGTGCTGTGTAGTCCTTTGGTTATAACTCACACTAGTTTCGTTTCTAGTTACCAACATCCGATTTGGCATGCATGTTTGTTTACATGGCATTTATAAAATATAAGATTAAGCTGACATTCTAATAAAAAACTGTGTTTTCATCCCTCAAAATGTGATAAAGTAGTATCGATGCCTTGAGTATCGGTGCCTGTGTTAAAAACAACGAATAGAGATATAATACTACTACTTTTAAATGAGCAATCGAAACAAATTTAAACCTTGTTCTGTACAGTGCTTTCGAGAGTAACTCCCCCTGAAAAAGTTGGACCCGTAAATCATGCCGTGACGTTTTTCAGCAATATTTCTTAACAACAATGTCTACGCGTATCTATTTTCATTGTGCCCTGAGAAAATGTTACAGATTTTGACGCGAACATGGTATGCAAAGGCACAATATAATTAGGGAGCATAGCCCCAGCTAACCAACATTCTGGTTTGGAAACTTCAGTGCATTCTTGTTTTCATCTTTATCGGCATTGGGTTATGATGAGTTTTGCTTGTTTTCAGATGAATATTGTCGTTGTGTGTGTGTGTGTGTGTGTGTGTGTGTGTGTGTGTGTGTGTGTGTGTGTGTGTGTGTGTGTG
>JAWQUT010000099.1:1604196-1618775 GCA_033807755.1 Ellobium chinense | reverse complement strand
CCAGTTACAGTGGTTGTCGTGGAGCTGACGATAATGATGGTGGGAGTACATGGTCATGATGATGATGATGGTAAAAAATGCTGTCAACAATTCACTGTTATAACTGATAACCTGCTGATGATGACAGACTAGAAAACAAATTTTGTGTACCATAATAATATTCTCACACAGCAGCCCTGTCAGATTTCTCTTTGGGATTTTATTCTAAATCTGTAAAGGGTGCCCATCTATCGTCAACCTCTGACATAACTTTAAGTGCCGAAGTGAGCTGGATAAAAGGATGTGAAAACCTAACACTATAATATATATAGTGCTATAGTGCCCTGCTATATATAAATATATATATATATAAAAAAATTTTTCCAGTCCTGTTTTTATGCCGAAGTTATGATGGTAATGGTGCTACTGCCAATGATGATGGAGATATCGATGATGATGATGATAATGATTGCTACGAAAAAGACAGTAATGGTAGAGGAGGTGGTAATAATAATGGCAATAACAATGTCCATATCAAATGCTAGAGCTTTGCCTCTTTTCCTCAAGCTTCGTACATAGAGGGAAAATAATTGTTCCGTCTGAAGGCGATAAGGCGATGTTTACATAAGGATTCCCAAGACATTATATCTCATGCTCAGAGGACACGGCTCCAAAACATACATATCATTATTTTATTTGTTTACCACGGCTGAGAGATCGGCAAAATAGATACTGTGGTCTCTTCTTAATGGCCGGCAACTTAATCGCAAGTATTCCTAACCTATATAGAGAGGGGTTTTTTTAAATTATAATTATAGTTGACTCGTTGGGTGCATGAACAAAGCTGCAATTTAGAGACGTTGCGACTTTCCAGAGACGGTGTTATGAAAATACAGTACTCCGTTATTTGAAATAAATATCGCGATTAAACGAATTACAACCGCGCGGGGTCGACTGCTTCTTGACAGTCCAAAACAAACTGCGTCGCAAAATCGCCGCCTCCGCTTTTTGTCCCCTGTGGCGTTGTGATTAAGACGCGTAGGATGCACATGTTTACTGTTTACTGGCGTCGCAGATGGAACCAAAACTGATTCCAGAAACCCGATCTTGTCATGCCAGAAGCTATGCAGCAAGTTTAGAGAATGATCAGTGAAGATGGTTGTTGTTCTTTTGGAATCTTATCATTCTTATAAAACAAAAATAAAAATATTTAATTGTGCAAGATGTGGAGATTCGAGATTGCGCACATGGTCTGTGTATTGATAAAGGTAATAATATGTTCTCGTGTTCGTTGTAGAGTTGGATGGTCGAGTGTGCGTGGTATAGGGGGGGTGGGGAGAGATTGGGCAAGGCTGTTTATGAGAGAGAGAGAGAGAGAGAGAGAGAGAGAGACAGAGAGACAGAGAGACAGAGAGACAGAGAGAGCAAGAGAAAGAGAGAGAGAGAGAGAGAGAGAGTGAGAGATAGAGATAGAGACAGACAGACAGACAGACAGACAGAGAGAAGAGTGAGACAGAGAGAGTAAAAGAGAGAGAGACAATGTGAGAGAGAGTGAGAGACAATGACAAAGAGATAAGAGAGAGAGAGAGAGAGAGAGAGGGAGAAAAGGAAAGGGAGAGGAGAGGGAGATATTGAAAAGAAATACAGTAATGACAAAAGAAGCAGAGAGTAGAGCAATGAATACCTGGTTTTGTGCCCTGCTCACCCCCAACAATACCAACGAAAGTCAGTGCAACACCCTTGTGCCCTCCGCCCCCTCCCGATCTCCCCCACTGAATCCCAACTGCCTGCCATGATGGATATATACCAGAGCCTCAGGAGATCTTCGGATTGATGATTTCGAGATTGTAGAGTTCTACTGTATTTTCACTGCTTGAGTACCCCAATTCCTCTGCAACAACATCTCACTAGTAGCTGGTCATGTCGTTTCTGAGTATCGATACTTTTGATATCAACAATATTGATGTCTCATTCAAAAGTCAGGCTGTCGAGTTTTGACACAATTTCGATACTTCGTCGTAAGCAGTAACAGCTACATCAAAATCTGATCTTCATTGCTTTTCTTTCGGCCTTGCAGAAGTATTGAAAGATATCAAAAGTATCGAGGGGTATCAAAAGATATCAAAATGCTTACCCTTTAGTGAGTATCTCAATCGAATATAATCAATACTTTCGATACTCCGAGCATGTAAAAGGAGTATTGCGATTCTAAATATTCAGGTATCGGCCCACACCTCCTCCTTGTCCCCTTATGCCCCTTCACTAAGGAAATCTTCGCTACGCCACTGGCTGAGCGTGAAAACTATAATGAGCCAGCATAGGTAAATCCTTTCCATCTCCTTTCTTCTCCTTGTTTACCTCTTTCTTTTGATCGTCAGAAACGTTTTCCAATCGCCAAATTCGCAGCTCCAATCATCCACTTGACCTAACTGGATAAAAGTGGAAATCGGATTGTTCTTCTTAAGAGAATAAGAATAAATCTACAAGTTGGAAAATGGGTTTAATTGTCCTGGACAAATTATTATTTTGATCCTTAAATAACATAGGTTTGGTGGGTCCAAAGTCTTTTATATTCCTTTTTAGGAAACAAAAGAAGTTTACAATTGTATAACAGCATTCTATTTTGCGAGCCATTAATTGTCGAGCTCTGTCTATTTTTTTTTCTTCACACAGACTATTTATTTAGGTCATCAGGATTTTTGTTTAAAGATTATAATACATGTATTTGCCTTTCTTTTGTGAAATAAGATGTCTGGCGACAGTCGAAATGATGCTTGTGTCGCTAGACAAAGAACTGAAAAAGCTCGGAGGATGATCTGGGTCTTCCGATATTGACTTATTGTTGGTTGCGGAAAATGAAAGTAGAACAATATCTATGCAAGCGGAACAAAACAAAGGAAGTTATTTATAGACTACTTCATGTTGGAGTTGATTCTTTATTTAGATTCTGAGTCAGCTGGCAATTCACTTGACTAACTGGCAAATTATCTGTATGAGTGAATTTAGTACTTAAGATGAAAAACATGGCATTCTCAGTCAAATGGAGTGTCAAAAAAGGGAGATTACTCGAAAACTGTTCTACAATTAAAATCCAGCTGGAATACTCCGTAAGGTGTATTTTACTCATGAATATTATCACAGAAAGTTTATCTGACTCAGTGAGGGCGATTCAATTTTGTTTTTCACTAGGCTCTCTTAAAAATGACCCTCCCCCCGCCCTTTCCATGCCACCCCAAACCACTACCACAACTATTTTTTTTGTGTGTCTCACTATATTTTCCTTTGTGTTTTTCCCAGACAGGTGATCAAGTTTGATTCTCACACCATGGGATGTAACTCTTCCACCAACAATGTGAAGAAAGGAAGTGGCAAGGAAGTGGAGCACTTCCTGTCACCGGACGAGATTCGCATTGTGCGCGAGAGTTGGGCGATAGTGGCGCTCGACCTGCCGGCTACCGGTCTACACATTTTTACCAGGTACGGTCTCCTTGTTAACACAGATTTCACAAAATGAGGTAATATCCAGGGACTCTTCCATAACCATCTCAATACAGTTACAGTCAACTTCACATACTTGCAACATTTTGGGAGCACAGAAATGGTTACGATTAAAAGGTTCGATTATCCACTGATTCTTTAACTTTACTTTTCCGATCCAGCGGCCAGTTGAGCTCTTCGACTTGGAGTGCCTTTTATACAGAGATTTTGTGTTTTATTATGTGAAAAGGCTGTGAGTAAGCTTAAGCTGGGATTATCCGGATTACGATTGAGTGAAATAAGCTGTATTTGTTCCTCATCTTTAAGCCTACCTCTAAACTCCAACATCAAGTATGTCACGTCTCGGGAATGAGAGAGGCTAAGGATGGATGGATGGATGGTTGGATGGATGGATGGATGGATGGATTGATGGATGGATGGATGGATGGATGGATGGATGGATGGACATACAGATGAATAAAATATAAGTGCAAAGACATTTCGTGGTCCCATACATGTCCAAGATTTACTGACACCTGATAATGGCTCATAAACACTCGGGGAGGTGAGGGAAACATTAGACAGGTAACGAGCACTGTTCTGGCCCACGAGCTTTTAAGGAGTCGATTCCGAATCGATTACACCATGCTAAGCATTTGGGCAGGTTGGCCTTAGAGTGAAGGGTGATTCCAACCTTCATCACAATCGAATCCACTTTTTAGCACCTTCACAAGACCACCCAAGAAATTGCGCACGATGCGATCCTGGCACTGTTTTTGGTTTTCTACAAAGAGTATTTTGCTTCCAAAACTTGTTTTGATTAAGCTAAAAAATGTGACTAAGCACATTGCAGATAAGCGGGCTTCGCTTTAATAACTCCTCATTCAACATTAACGAACTGTGTAATTCCGAACATCCGTTTACCCGAGGTTCAACCTACTAGTAGGCGTAAAGGCTTCGATTATGGACTATAACAAGGGCATTTTGCGATGGGCATAGATATAATCGAATTTTGCTGGCGAGTTACTCACAGGTGAAATCTGTTTCTTTCATTTCTGACATTGAGTGGGCCTAATAACACATGTGAGCTGTTTGTTATGCTTCTGAAGTGCTCGCGGCCAATATATACACGCTGGTACGTGGGCACATGCCTTTACAAAAATAAACAAATGGGAGGGGTGCGTTATGGGGTGACAGGATGTTATCAGCAATTGGGGGCCCGGAAAGCAGTGGCGTATCTAAAGGAAGGGGCGTTCAGGCTTAACAGATGCTCACATTAGGTTAGATAGCGACAAAGTGTTCTAAACACAGGTGATTATGAGCCAAACATAGAAAAGAAATAAAGATTGTGAGAGCTGTGTGAGATTAAAACCCTTCCCTATCTCGTGAGAGCAATTATTTTGTGTTAGCTCACAAGCCAGAAGTGACGACGCCTTCTTTTTGCCTGGAAAGGACATCTTGCTAAGATTGTAGACGAACAAAGACTGAGAGTGAATGATATAGAGTGAGTGAGAGTGAGTGAGTGAGTGAGTGAGTGAGTGAGTGAGTGAGTGAGTGNTAAGTGAGAGGAAGAGAGAGAGAAAGAGAGAGAGAGAGAGGGAGGGAGGGAGGGAGAAATTCAGTGCCAAATTTACACTTGATAAAGCTCTGTATAATGCTTAGAGCCGGTTGTTAAAGTTTCTCCTGTCATAAACGTGTTTATGGTACTAAAAAAGGGCCTCGCGTCTGTAGGAGTGAAACATACAATGCATGTTCAGTGGACTTGAAATGTTATTAGATTAATTTCATCGTCATAAAATATTAAATAATTTTGTATCAATAAATCAAAAGCCTACCAAAAACGTTATGAATTTTTTTGAGACTCCTGCGGATTATGAAGCCCTTGTATGCAGCCTGTTGAGCTTATGCCTGATTCCAACATTTAGAACGATGGAGGGGTTGAAGAAGACAAGACAGCTACAGATTGAAGAAAATGATGCAGGCCTTTGAATTCATAAGTAAACCCGGATGTAACAGGCCTGGTTCAGCCAATGAAAACTGATGTTCATGTCGCAACAGGTAGTCAGACTTCTCTGTAAATTATGTTTTAATGAGACTGTCTCCAAGAGATTGTCTTACTAATCTGTAGTTTTATTCATTCTGACAACATGCAGCCGCTATTTCGTCTATCGCGTGATAAAATTTTGTCCAGGTCCTTGCTTCTTTTCTAGGTCAGCAGTCGATATCCAAAAAAGATATAACTGATAAATCCTATCAAATTAAGTCACGATAAGAAAGCAAATCCTTCTCCCTCCCTCCCCCTCTCTTATTTTTTTTGCACCAACAATATATGAAGAAAAAACAAACGTTGATTAACAGTATGGTATATGTAACATTTTTCCTATGGGTCGAGAAAATAAAATGGCGTGTGAAAGTGTGAAATCACCGCTTGCAGCAGCATCGCTTTTAACCAAAAGAAAAAAAAAAGTAGTTGTGGTTTTTTTCCTTTNGGGGGGGGGGGGGGTCGTGCAAATTGCCCATAGCACGTGCGTAGAAAACTTGCGTATATAACATATTCATTTGGCTTAACGCAGGTTTGAACATCTGAACGTGGACCTCCACAGAGCGGTTGTGTTGAAAAATAATTACAAGTATTTGAGTGTACGAGAATAAACCAGAAGTTTTGTTGGCACTGTCGCAGAATGGAGCCTCTCTTAAAACCTTACTGGGTACACAGACACACGTCAGTGATTCACGTGTTCGTCCATAATTACCTACAACATTATTTTTTGGCTATTCTAATTTGTTTGGAATCCTACTTTAATTTCTGTTTTGAATTATTTTCAACCGGCCCTCACATAAAGCTGACGACAGTAATCTACGCATTTTAACAAAGCCAGTACGCTCCTACATGCAAAGCTGGCATTCTCATTGTGGAATCTGTGAATTGCAATCTGTGAATTGCAACAGAACTCCAAGAACTGTAAACGCCAGGAGACCAGTCCATTATATCGATTCTATGTGGTTTTCGAGTTCGTCTGTATACTTTGATATAGAAAACAACGACATGGGATCCACAGCATTGCAATGAGTACATAAGTATTTTTAGTTCTTTAGGTTTGAGACCGAGAGGTTACACGTTAATTAAGGTGCGACAGGTGTTTTCACCGTTAACATGACAATCACCAGACGCTGAGAATAAATGTGCGTATAACAATCAATACTGTGTCTTAAATCATCATCAGTAGAGCTTCAGACAATGGCGTGGCCAGAAATTCTGGTGTTTGGACATCGAGGAGTAGTCGTCAAGGAATGGGGAACCACAACAAAAATAATGACGATAGATCAATTCTTTTATAATAATTTATTTACTACAAACGAAGAACGAAAGTAAATCTCGGGTCAGTGTTCTCTCTTCATATATCTTATTTGTCTACTTGACTCTTCCCTTCCTTTGATAAAAAAAACATATGAAGGGTTTCATGACAAAACGCGTTATCCACCAATATGAATTTTTAGCTTATTTACATACTTCATGTAGCAGTAGGAGTATTTAGTATACATGTATATTTCCATTCCATAGAAGGACATTTGATCTACATTATTTAAGACGTAAATTTCGCCTTTCACATAAAAATATGCTTTGTATCTGGTCTGTTTTGCCACAACCCCCGAATGGTGTATAATGCGTTTTGCCATGAAGCCCTTCATATTTCTAATTGAAGAGTATCGTTGTATTCTTGAAACTATCGAAGGTGTTGTACGATGTACTGTATTATTATCACAATAATGATTATTACAAATCACCGTGGCTATCAAAAATAGAAAATACACTAAACAGCTTAGGACTTAGAGAAATTTGGTTATGTCAAGGATATGCCCTTGATAGAAGAAAAGCAATGATGGAAATAGACAGGCGACTGAGAGATAATATCATAAACAGTTGGATTTATAACGTTGAAACGTCTAGCAAAGGTAGATTCTATAGGTGCCTGAAAGATCAACTTAAATTTGAAGAATATTTAGACATACTGTCCCAACGATATAGGGTGCTTCAGAACGCTGCTCGCTGAAACAGAGTCCCCCAAGCGATCTATTTTTANTCACCGTTAACAAGACAATCACCAGACGCTGAGAATAAATGTGCGTATAACAATCAACACTGTGTCTTAAATTATCATCAGTAGAGTTTCAGACAATGGCGTGGCCAGAAATTCTGGTGTTTGGACTTCGAGGAGTAGTCGTCAAGGAATGGGGAACCACAAAAAAATAATAACGACGATAGATCAGTTCTTTTATAATAATTCGTTTACTACAAAAGAAGAACGAAAATAAATCTCGGGTCAGTGTTCTGTCTTCATATATCTTGACTGGTTACTTGACTCTTCCCTTCCTTTAATAAAAAAAATCAAATTTCTAATTGAAGAGTATCGTTGTATTCTTGTAGAATGATGAGATTTTTTTTATATATCTTACCACATTAATATTACCCTTCATATGTTAGATAAGCATAAATATTTCATTTCAGTATGTTAGTAAGTATGTGCCCTCAATGTTCACCATTTTGAAATATATTTTTGTATTTGTTTGCATTGCTCTAGTGCAGAACTCTGCAAAAGCTAATAAATAGAATTGAATTGAAACTCTGGGATTGACTGAACTAGTAAAATATGGTAGATATTGTACTCTGCTGTTGTGACATTAGTGTTACTTTCTACCTCCCTTGTCCTCGTCATCTTATATATATATACAAAATTGCAAGACATGACTAAAATATTTGACCAACATTATAAAGCAGCGCCGCCACTGACATTGCTGATCACTGGTGCCAATATAAGCAACACCTTCTGGTACCTCACACCTAAACACCTCAGACGTGGGATAAAGGGATAAAGATCTACCTTTAAATAGAGGACACTCCTACTGGACCTGTGACATAACAGGGATGGCAAGGGCCCTCCTGGAGACAGCATCATGGACAGACAGTCTCCTACTTTGAGAGACGAAGGAAAGAAATGATCTACCCTCAGCGTATCGAAGTCCACTCGACTCGCGAGAAAACTGGAGGAAAAGGACCATTCCAAACAACAGGAATGAATGGCTATCCGTTTCCACTCGTGCCAGATTATAGCTTATGCTCTAGGGCACATTAAATGCGGCCAGTGAACGAACAAATGAACCATTGATAGTAACAACTGGTAGTTATTGGTGGCTTTTTCTTCTTCTTCTTCTTTTTTCTTCAGCTTCTTCAGCATTCGATAGCTGATAATGCTATAAGTTTAGTCTAGTCTTGGTCGCATTCAGAAGAACTATGTCCTTGGTGCCGTAGCTGGTCCAATACAGTTTATTTATCAGCAGGGTTTTCTGTCTGTCTGTCTCTCTTTCTCTCTCTCTCTCTCTCTCTCTCTCTCTCTCTCTCTCTCTCTCTCTCTCTCTCATAGTTGTTCCATATCTTATTCAGTGGCCGTACCACACTAATTTTAGTATCCCTTACCTGTAGCTTTTCTTGAAGGAAAGAACTCGTGAAAGAATGTTATTTACAACAATAAGGAGAGGATAAGCAAAATTCATAGGATATAAAATAATGAGAGGACATCAGCTAGTCTATGGTACTGGCGATTCGTCAACCCGTGCAGTACCGGGTAAACTTTAACTCAGAATATAAAGAAATTGTAACTTACTTTTAAAAAATACAGTGACTATGCAAAATGTAGAGACTTTTTATTCACTGCATTTCTTCTGAATTTCAGCTCTGCCTTATTCTCTGAAAACAGCCATGTAGGTTTGTTGTAGCTATTTAGAACGAGAGCACGGGATCTCAAATAGTATATATATCTGTGTTATTATATATATAGGTTTATGCTGTCATTTGAAGAAACAACGATTGATGGGTGGGGGAGATGAAGTTTCGCGTCTTTCTTAACTTATACTGTGCTCTTAGTTCCTCTGCCTCCCTACCTTTTTCACGTGACGTCTCTGTTTGTGTTATTACTGAGCACTGTTCTTGGGTATCAGTACTTAGCACCCCTTTTTTACCAATATCAGTGAGACCGGTGCTTTAAATTTCACACTGGGTCAGTATTGGGGTGTATTTAAGATGTCAGTTCTTTGGTAGTCAGACGAAGGCTTTAATCCTCGTCTCATAATGAGTCATCAGCGTACTAAGATAGATGGTATTCAAATCCCTAGTATACCATCCATCAATAAACATCCCCGCAGAGTGTTGATACGCCAATGGTTTGCCGCACTGTTACGTTGCAGCTGCTAATCAATGTGATATTTTACAATCTACCGTAAACAAATCAGTGATTCAAAAGATCAAAGGATGGTGCAGCTTTTAAAAGGTCCACAGATAAATCATATGCCAAATCCTATTTTACTGGGAAAATTAAAGAATGTCTGCAAAAATTATTACAGTGCTGGATTGCAGGGTTTTAAGGAAATTTGACAAAGTGTGTGATTGATGTGATCACTACATGGTTTCAGAGCCTGCTAAGATTGCAAAACCAGCATCAAGACTATTTCCCTCTCTGGAATATTTCATCTGGGCGACAAGCACCTTTTCGTGAAGAACTTTTTAGTTCCCTTACTGGCAGCCCCCCACCCCCATTTTTTTCCCCCAGAAATACCGATATGGTCATTGACACGATTTACGAGGCCGATAACGACTTATCATATCTAAAGACGCGAGAGCGGCCGGAAGTTAGATTACGAAAAGTAGGCATCAGGGGAATTAATAATTTTCAAAGGATAACTCTATTACGCGCACGTCCTATACCTGAAGTATCTACTCTGTAGTACAACAGGAGAACATTTATTTATCTTCTTTTTTTATCACGCGAGGTGATATAGATCTAAAAGACAAAGTAGTTTAACAACACTTGATCTACTCATAGCATTTCAAAAGTTGCTGCCCTCTATGAACAGATTTTCTTTTTTCCATCTAAGTCTAAGCTTAGTGCATGCTATTTTCTCACCTCGCAAACCTATTCCCACAGGTGCTGTTTTTTTAATCTCCAAACACAAGAATAGAACACGACCGAAGCCAGTAATGTATGTACTATATTGCCATTTCCAGCTGCAGTCTGTTATTTTGGCCTTGGACTGTTCTGGAACAGGAAAGTCGATAGTGCTTAGAGGTAACAGATAACATTGTAATGGACCCAGGGATGAACCACATTGAGAGTTTTATTTTTAATAAGGAAAGGAAAGGAGAGAGAGAGAGATAGATAGAGAGANGAGAGAGAGAGAGAGAGAGAGAGAGAGAGAGAGAGAGAGAGAGAGAGAGAGAGAGAGAGAATTAAAGACAATTACCCCAGGGGACAATAAAAGGCAATGTCAAAATGAAGTGGAGGCAAACCCCAGGAGGATGCCGGGAGAGAAAATATTGGGGGTTTTAATCATTTTTGGTGTCGAATTTCTTTTATCTCCCTTAAAACGGCTCTGGTTTTTTTTTCTTGTTTTTTTTTTTTTTACAAAGGAAATTGTCGAAAATGTAAGGAGGTCCCTAAGGCAAGAAAAATCCACTTCCCCAACCCTTTATGCTTTAACATATTACCTTAAAGGCATCTTCATCTTGTTGGGGCTATCGATTCTGGGTACCTTCCTCCGATACATATCTTTCTTCCGGCAGCCTCCAGTGTCTGGAGAGTCTGCACAAAGACATCGAATAACTTTCCCACTGTGATAGCTCATATTTTTCACAATGTTTCGTGCCAGATTCTTAGTATTCGTTTCCATTTCAAAAAAGTATTATCGCTCGCAAATAATCGGAAAAAAAACAACAAAAAACTGGACTAGGGAGTAAGACTGGACTACTTCACCGATTAAAATAAACCTCGGTAGATATAACGTACTGACCATGTTTCACAACCTTTCCAAGCCAACTTTTTCAGATAGTAAAAGGCCAAGTAGCCGAGTTTCCTCATCTGTCCTACGATGATACACTTCTACACCTTTTATTCGTTAGGATGAAACGAAACTTTTTTCTCCCGAAGTAATGTTGTAGTGTGCAAGAGTTCCCTATCAACTACGCTACAGAAAGAAAGTTGTATAATTTCGTTTTGAATTTATAGGTTTTTGATATAATGAAGATTGAGAGAACAATGATGATATAAATATCTTTCGTTAGACTTTAATCTAACACTTCTGTTATACGATTTTGCACCGAAGGCCATGTTATTAATGACCCTGTGTTCATGTTTTCGAGTACACTCTTTTTCTCCCGTTCTTCTTTTCCCTTTGCACGAAGCCACTTTATATAAATGGCATTGGCGCCTCTGTTTCCTGTTGCCTATATGGATAGATCTATACGTCTTCATTTTTCTGGTTTCTCTCTGCCGGTGAAAGTTCTCCATTCAGAAGTGGAGAAGTGCGAATGAAGAGGTACTCCCAGCTTAGGAGAATAAATTTATTTATCTTTGTCTTCCCTTTCCCCGCTCGACTCAGGTGTAAATGAGTACATGGCTTCAGGCTGGGAGAGAATCAAAGTCCTGCACCGCGGACGATCAGCAATGACTTTATTATATATTTCATTTGTGATACATGTATTATGTATTTACATGTAAGATGTGTATTGTTCCATGTGTTTGTATGATGAATGAGATGTATACCATTGTAAATTAATTTCCCTAGGGGGTGTTTTCTTCTTCCTCTTCTTCTTTCTTCTTCTTATTTCTTTTTCTTCTTCTTCTGCTGCTTTTGAATCCAGCAAAACCCACCTTGCCACTTTATTTATTGGTCAATTTTTAATTAAAATTTACACAAGCAAATTACAATCGGAATCACTTTTCCACCCCAATTTTCATTTTGAATTGGTGCGCACTTTTGTAGTGATACAAAACATCACCTCAATTCCCCTGTCCTCAAAAAATCTCGGGTTGCTTTACCTTTGAAGTTCAAAAGTGCATTCAAAATTCCCTTTTGACATCAGTTTTGATTTTTCAAATGTTGTTTGTTTTCATTTTTAACCTATTGCAATCAAATTTTTGCACTCCCTGCTGTACTGGATAAAGTTAGTTCTTGCAAAAATTTTGAAATCGATTCTTTAAAACTGTGAAAAGCAAAGCGACTTTAACAGTAAGTATTTAAATAATTACAGCTCCGCGAGAAAATGGAGAAAAAAAATCATTCGATTTCAAGAGGTTGCGATTATTGGGGATCTGAAAATACAAGATTCCATTTATTGAAAAACCTTGGCGTCGAAGTAAAACCGCAGTTAAGCATTTTGCACAAAACCGGAACTGACTATCCTGCAGACATGAATGCGTAGCCACGCAGGGGAAGCAATATTAGACTGTATTTATACACTTACAGATAGCAATAATGACCACGATAATGATAATTACGAATGACGATGATAGAATACTTGGACAGAAACCATGATATATCACACTCGAAGTCTGTTCACGGGGGTATTCCTAAATATCTCTTCTGTTTGCATTTTCTATCTAAAATCACTTTCGGTCATTAAGTTGATTCATGTAAGATGTTGAGGCAAGGGCATCTTACATTTACCGCGTTTTTCTGATCACTCGTAGTTTTTGTACTAGTGCTAACCCAAAACTAAAGGGTTCGTGTCTCCTCTACCTTGACATTGGTAGCTGTCCTGGGGTTTGCCCTCCTCCGACCTCCCCCTTTCTCCGAACCTGAGACGGCCTCGCACTGTTTTATTAGGGGAATAGGGTGGGAGCTGTAAAGTTAGAGGATACGGCCCTGCTTTATAAAATTAATATAGAATGGACAGTCTACGTGTGGTAACCCTGGGGTGACGGACCTCCAATTCATGCAATACATCTATAGCACTCTTGTGAAGAAACCAAGTCATCTTTCCGCACATTTTCAATTACCCCAGGGGACAATAAAAGGCAATATCAGAATGAAATGGAGGTAAACCCCAGGAGGAGGCCGGGAGAGAAAATATTGGGGGTTTTAATCATTTTTGGTGTCGAATTTCTTTTATGTCCCTTAAAACGGCTCTCTCTCTCTCTCTCTCTCTCTCTCTCTCNCTCTCTCTCTCTCTCTCTCTCTCTCTCTCTCTTAATCTCTCTCTCTCTCTCTCTCTTAATCTCTCTCTCTCTCTCCTCCCACACCTGCCAACTCCGCGGCTGAGAGACAAAGCGCTCGTCTCTTGGTGTGAGAGATCCCTCGTTCATATCCTATTTGGGGCAGGTTCTTACCGAGTATTATTCACAGTGCTTAGAAAAGCACCCCCTCCTGTCGGAGGCCCAAAGAGGATTTAAGCTTCGTGTCTGATATAAGCCGTAACTGTACAGAAAAGGGCTGTTAAAAACAGCTAACTTAATCAAAACCCTTCCATGGCATATCTTTCTCTGTCTCTTTCCATCTCTCTGGAGGCATTACCTCGTTCCTAAAAAGGTCCCAAACAAATATTTTTAGCTGAATATCCAGATGAAAGATGTCCGTATGTGGTACATCCCATCAACATACGCATCAGTCTAAAGGAATAAAGAAACAAAGATTTGTGGGTTTTTTTCACACATGAGCTTGGTCTTAGTGTCCGACAAACAGCAACCGAAACTATTATTAAACTGCTTTATGTAAGGATTGATTCTTTTTTTCAGATTTTGAGTCAGCAGCGCGGTAGTCTACTGAGATTAAGAGAAAAGTTGCCTGTTGAAGTGAATTTAAGTATATAAACTTAGGATGAGAAACCTTGGCATTCTCAGCACAATCAAATGGACAGTCGGAAAGGGGAAATTACTCGGAGAATGTTTCAGTTGAAAGAAGAATTCAGTCCAAAATACTCCAAATAGTGCATTCTGGCTGCTCCATCCCTCCCCTTCCCTTCCCCCTTGCACCTATTTTCCCCCCAAATTAAAATAAAAAACAACATAGGATAGGTTGAAAGGGGAGATAACTTGGGAAATGTTTCTTTCGACCGAAAGAAGAATCCACCCAGAATATTCTATAGCGAATATTCTGGCACAAAGACCTAGTACCAAAGGTCCGCCGGCAGCTGACAAAGCAAAGATCAGTTAAGTGTTGCTGGCAGCAATGACCTCCCAGAGGTCCATCACATAATACACTGTTTTAAAAATAATTTATTCATATAAACATATCCGCCAAATTTTTAAAAAATCATAGTAAATATTCATCAGCGGAATTACTGGACACATAGAGGC
>JAWQUT010000099.1:1583968-1600138 GCA_033807755.1 Ellobium chinense | reverse complement strand
CACTCACTCACTCACTCACTCACTCACTCACTCACTCACTCACTCACTCTTTTCCACCAACCGAATTTCTTAGTAATTCTAAGACAGTCATTTTAGCGCTCGCTACATATATAACTGTTCTTGGTCCTTTGGGCCACCTAGTTTGGAGGCCTCATTTTCTCCAGGGTTGAGATGGGTGGGGGTGGGGAAGGAGGAAGAGGAGGCGGCTACGACTTAGGAAAAGCAGTTATTGACTTTTCGTGTGTGTTAAGCATATGTATCTATATTATATTTGTATGTATGGGCATGCAATGTGTGAGTATAGAAAGACCTCACAAACTCAGTTTCTAGAGAACCAGTCCATAATTTCTACATTACGAGGTGTTGGAGTTTGCGATGAAAACAGATGTAGGAATAAAGGAACTCAAAACCAGTGGCCGCATGCGTAATCCTTACGTTAGTTAAGGCACTGCGCTGACTGCAGTGAACAATACTAATGTTTGAGAGTTTCCAGTGGTTACCGCATTGTGTTAACTAATGTAAGGATTATGCATACGGCCACTGTGATAGTATGCATAACATTAGTAATATTCACTGAAGTTACCGCAGTGCGTTAACTAACGTAGGAGTTATGCATACAGTCACAGGATATTAACACAAGTCTGCGAGGTTTTCAGGTACAGCGAGTTCCAGCTCTGCAGTCTTAGTTTCTTTTTGTTACTATTCTGAACTCTTAATTCATTTCTGTTACCATTCTGAACTCTTAATTCATTTCTGTTACCATTCTGAACTCTTAACTCATTTCTGTTACCATTCTGAACTCTTAACTCATTTCTGTTACCATTCTGAACTCTTAATTCATTTCTGTTACCATTCTGAACTCTTAATTCATTTCTGTTACCAATTTGTAACAATCTGTGAGCGTCTGTGAAAGTGAAAAATGAGGCTGGCGCATGGACGGTGGTCGCTTAAGACTTGTTGATGTCCTGCAGAGTATTGTGTGTACTAATAATTTCCAAAAAACACTTAATACAGCTTTCAAACATGCTGGTGTAATGTGTGAATGTGACAGATGTTTTTTTTTTTATCTGTGATAATAATGTGCTTAACACAATGTTATCCAAAGGTGACTCAGATTTATTACTCGGTGAAAAGCACCCAAGTCTCTCATTTTTATCAGTTGAAATGTTTAATGCCATCAAGTAGTAGTAGTTACTACGTTTTGTGTTGTGCTCAGTTCTTTATAAAATATGCCTCTTTCATTAAAAATAAAATTTCAAAAAGCCATGGCTTAAAGTTATATGAAAAAGTAATGATCAATTCAAAGGTGTCACAAAAATATTAAGACATTTAATAATTCTCCAAACAAATAGAATTCGGTTACCATATTTATGTGCAGTAAGATTCCTCGCTTCTTCATAATAAGTGAGGATGTGTGAACATAGTATCAAAGATAAGTATTGAATGAATCAGTAGTATTAAAGATAAACTCCTTGGTTTGTATTATTTGTTCTTTGTTTTTGACTTTATGTGATGTCATCTTCGATCTGATCCTGTTTCAGAGTGTAGTACGGTATCGTAAGTTGCAGCAAATTAAACAATTTTCATGCTGCTATGAATATCAAATGCACCAATACGTGTCTCATCAGTCTCTGATGAGCTCGATTGTTCCAGACAGCTTGACTCTTCGAGGGTTTAAAACATGAGCTCATTATCAGTTTTTTTTTTTTTTTTCGAGATTGAAGTAAGGCAAACGAGGATGGTGGGGCATAGCCCTATAGCACTTAATGACGAACCGCCACTAATTCCTGCTCCGTCGTTGGTCTTGACTATGTTTAAGATAGGGTCTAAACCTAGGCGTTCTGCTAGGTCTAAACGCAGGTGTGCCCAACCTTTTCAAAGACGGGGGGGGGTGGGGGTGTGAGGGGGTAGTTGAGTGGCCCGGGAGAGGAGAAAAAGGGGAGGGCGCGACTCTAGTACGAAAGTCTCCGTATGATGACAGTATCCATAATGTAGGTGCATGTTTCACCATACCATGATGCATGTGTAACCTGATGGCAAGGTATATAGTATTAATTCTTTATTAAGGGGGAGGAATGTGAGCTCAGTCAGATAATTTTTTTGGATGTTGTTACACATTATCTAGGGAAGTGTATCACTAGAGATTTTACCAAATTACTGTGAAGGATCAATTTTGAGAAGAAGGACCGAAAACACCTTCACTAAAAAAAAATTCCTGTTCCTACCAGGAATCGAACCCAGGGTCTTTCACTTTCAGCTTGCAAATCTGAACGTGCTACCACTACACAACATGGATGCTAACTTCACAGCAACTTTATTCTTAAATATCTGCTTCCTGAACGTTCCCTAACTTTCACGTGAGAGCCTAGTGCTCACCCGTGACTCTAGTCTATCACACTTCCCGACTGCTCACACATGACGCACTGTAAGGCTCTAAAACATCTGTATTTAATTTACTGGTGGGACATGTCTTCCTCCTTGGTGAGTATTGTAATATATTATTATTTAAACCCATAGACTAGTGGTTGGGTAACTGTTGTTGTATGTGTAATCTGCTCAGACCCATAGATACAAGTGTCTTCTGGATTTTACTGCAGGAGCCTTTGACACTTTTAACTTCTTCTCCCAGTGATTGGCCCGAGTGGACGGTGTAAATGATCATGAGTTAAGAAAAGAAAAAAAAAATACCCGTAGACTGTGTTTGGTATTTTGTGCTGCATGGTTTTTTGAGCTAACAAAAAGTGTTGATTATCAGTTGTCTTTGCCTGGATTCAGTTCAGGGACAAATTATGACAATCATTAGAGAGTTGTTTTTTTTTTTCCAATTTCGGATCTCTTAGGGACTGATATGGCAGAAATAGGCATGCGCATATGACATTAAAAATGTTCTGGTGATGCGGTCGTATTGCACTTTACAAACTAGAATCAGAATGTGAATCCTGCATCTAGTTCGGAAAGTGCAGTATGATCATCACACCAGAGAATGCCATCGTTTGTGTGCTTACATCTATCATAATGGTCCATAAGAGATTTGAACGTGCTTTTTTTTGTTTCTGTTTTGTACCCACGACGGAGTAACAATTTGTAAAGCATTGTTAGTGTCAGGTAACTTTGGGAGGTTTTCTTGGAACATCTATTTAAGTCTAATTACCTCCACTGACTCGTCCTAGTGTACCAACCTTTAACTGACAAGGTAAGGTAAAAAAATATTCAGGAAAGAGGAGAATGCTTTGAAATTTTCTTTGAAATAATTTACGAAATTGAATAGAATATAGTGTTTCAAGCTTCCTAACTTTGTTGCAGTGTTAAGTAATTAAATTATGGAGTCAGTATCAAGCCTTCCCCATCTCCGCAGAATTCCGTCTTAGTGACCATAGGCATCTGTCAGGGGAGAAAATCTTATAGGACAACTTTGCACAAGTCGTGTGTTTGTCTACCTTCCAAAATTTTATAGCATTACTATTAATACTATCTACAGTATGTCAACGCCAATGTTGGTGAATATTTTTCAGTGTGACGCACAGTGTGAAGTACATTGTCATATTCCATATAAAAAAGGTTCGGATAAAGTCAGGATAGTGTGCAGCTTTTTATTGGCATGAATAAATCTGTTGCAGTCCGCATGATCCTTACGTTAATCAACGTACTGCGTTAACCACAGACAACAATACTAATAATTTAGGAGTTTTACATGGCTACTGTGGGGGATTATGCATACGGCTACTGGTCTGGACAATCCCCATAAAACTGTTATGTATCTAACACTTTCAGGTGTACATGAATTTGAACACCTTCATCAGATACGGCTGAAACAAAATGATACTACAATTTGCATTTGACTCTTTATTACTTGTGGAATATGACGGAAGCACAACACAGATGATTTATGTCGATCAGTTTCTTGTCCATTTTTTCGCATTAATAAAAGTTTTATGTTATCTGTCAAGGTACATCGCACGAACCCACAGAAAGTAGTGAAAAGTTAGAAAATTCTGAGAGTTAACAGACGCAGCATAACACTGCTCAACGGAAATTACCCGATTAATTTGTCGTAAATTTATTTACTATAAAGCTGTAACTCTGACTCATCCTTCTATACTTTATGAACTTTTTATGGGTTTTATGCGATAGCTGTGCGGACAAAATCATCACTGTGTTGGTACAAACTTTTAAGGTTACATGATTAGACTTATTAAAGGAAGAGTAGGGAAACACATAGTGTGCTATTGTCGAATTTTTTTCCAGCTTTATAAATAAAAATGTACATTATTTTGACACGTGTTAAGTTTTGACTCTCTTTAAAGTCTTTTAGAGCAGGATTGTCCTATTCAGAGACATGTTAACACTAACAATGAGTCTTGAAAAAATAAGAAATACTGTACATGTACTATCAAACAGGCTCTCCAAGTTGTCTGAAGTTTATTATCTCATATTATTATGGAATGACATACAGGCAAGCACGCCTGTAGACTGTATGTTTCAACTGTAGTATGAAGCGTAAAATTTGTATCGTCGTGTTATGTAATGAAGTAAATAAAAGTACTGATTTTTATTGACCTCAATAAATGTCTTTGTTGCACATGTGTAAGTACTTGAGTTTACTTTCCCAATCCTGCAGCAAACTGGACTTGAGCCCTTCAGCGCTTTGCCATGGTGCAGTATGTGCAGTTTTCTTGTTTTGTTTTGTTTTTTATTTCCAGCTGTTTGTGGTCCAAATACAAAGTATTTCCAAGGTCCGGGTTTGGAGGAAGGTATTTATGTTGCAGATCATTCAGAGCTGGGCAGTTGAGAAAGAAGTGCCTCACTGTTTCATTTAGGTAGTCACTTAGAGGACAAAGTGGAGCAATCTGCCGCTGCATTCGATTCAGGTGTGCAAGTACTCTGTGAAGTATTGTTCCAAGGCTGCATTTTGCGGCATCAAACACTTGCTTTTGATTCAGGATGGATCTCTGTCAGGCAAATATGCTTGTCTTAATTATGATTAAGGTCAATGCCCGAAGAGAACATTTCATTCACATTTTGTTTTCATTTCAACTACCAGTTAGTAGATACCAGGCTACAGGCAGTGAAAGCTGTTATCGAATGTTAATGAACAGTCAGCAAAATTTAAAGTATATTGTATACCTTACTATCAAGGACATTAAAATGTAAACATAGGTTTTGACTGGTATAGCCTGTTAGATTAATGTGAACTCACGAGAATCAGTTTTACATATATGTGTGTGAGTAGTTGGGAAGTGTGTTAGGGTCATAGGGGATCACTACGCTCGCAGCGGAAGTTAGAGAACAATATTCAGGCAGCGGGTATTTAATGATTAAGTTAAAGTGAAGTTAACGTCCCTGTGGTGTAGCAGGAACCGACTTGCAAGCTGAGAGACCCCGGGTTCGATCCCTGGTAAGGACAGGATATTTTCTAGAGTAGGTTTTTTTTTCGGCCTTTCTTCTCAAAATCGATCTTTCACAATAACTCCCATCCACCCATCATCTGTGCCTCAAGGCTCAGTGTTAGGTCCCATAATGTATACATTATATACTCAGCCTCTTGCAAATGTCATCACTCAACATCACATGAAATATCATATGTACGCTGATGATACACAAATCTACAAGTCTGTTTTTCCAGGTCAAATTGATACTCTTGTAGCAGACTTACAAGGATGCATTGAATCCGTCATGAACTGGATGGAAGCAAACAAACTGAAACTGAAAGGCGATAAAACTGAAGTCATGCCCTGTTCCACAGAAGCAAAACTAAAGTTGTTGTCACAGACAGGCATTTCGATCGCGGGTTGTGACGTAGCTTTCTCTGACAAGGCAAAAAATCTTGGTGTTATTTTTGACAGTACCTTATCAATGGAGAACCAGGTTAATCAGTTAACTAGAGCATCATATTTTGAACTTAGAAGAATAGGGCGCATAGCACCCTATCTCTCAATGGATGCTGTTAAAACTCTTATTTCAGCTTTCATACTATCACGGCTGGACCATTGTAATTCACTATTAACAGGATTGCCAGAGGATAAGCTAAATAAACTTCAGAGGATTCAGAACAATGCGGCGCGATTAGCACTCAAAACATCAAAAGTCCATCACAGCCTTCCTCTTCTTAGAACATTACACTGGCTACCTGTAAAAGCTAGGATTCAGTATAAAGTGGCAACACTCTGTTTTCGAGCCCAGGAGTCATCTGCACCATCATACCTGGTAGATGTACTTTGCCCATATACACCATTAAGAAACTTAAGATCTAAACATTTAAAACAGCTATCTGTACCTCGATCTAATTTAAGGAAGTATGGTGAAAGGGCTTTCTATTATTCTGGGCCTCTTATTTGGAATTCATTGCCAGAAAATATTAGAAATTCTTCCAGTTTTGAATCATTCAAATGCCAGTTAAAAACACATCTATTTGTAAAGTACTTGTCAAAGTAGCTACTGCAGTCCGTATTTGGAATGCCTTCTCTATCAAGAATAATTTTGAAATGTACGTCTATATTGTGAAATAAGTACGTGTGAGTGTGTATGTTTATGCTTGTAATATGTCTGGTGTTTGAAAGAAATGTATGCGAATTTTTGCGATGTAAAGCGCCTCGAGCTCTTCGGGGGTGAGGCGCTATAAAAAATTCTCTTTATTATTATTATTATTATTATTAATCTGTTCATTCATTTGTCCGTTCGTCTTCCTGCTTCCTGCCCACAATCTGTCAGTCTCCTCCATCCGTCAATCAGTCGTCTGTTTGTGTCAGTCTGTCAATCTGTCATTAGCGGTAAAACACAATCAGAAGATAGGCCAAAGAAGTTATAATGCTGAACTCGTACAATGTCCTACAGTACATCTAGGTAGTAAACGATTACATCTAAATTAATTCCCTATTCTACGAATGGGATTGCGATGACTGAACAGCAGAAGACAACAATACCCACAGTAACCTTCTTGAAAGTGACACTGGCAGAGAGCCTAGAACGCACCCAACCATACCGGAAATGAAGGGCCCCTGAGCCACTAAAATTTGACTTTGGCCAACTGATGGCAATCATAACCAAGTTGGTCTATGATCCGAACTTACTGACTGAAATAAACATTCTGTACTTATTCAGTTTTGATAGATTTTATGCGATGCGACCCAGAGACTGTCATTACCAAGGGGTTCATAAAAATCTGAAGGCCACACAACTAGTACTAACGGAAGTTTTCTAGATTAAAATCAAAAGTACTCAGCACTGTAGATATGCATCTTTTGTCTCATAGTAGTCACGGCATCCAGTTCAACTCGCTGGTCACCTTGACAGGTGCTACAGTTTAATTTTGTAGATATGCAGATGTGACTTCCTGGCCGAGTTTCATTGCTTGCATATTAAAGAGGCCAAGAGGGAAAGCTTGGAAGTTAAGGGAGATAATCAAATTAAAAGCTGATCAAGATGAAGAGGGGGTGCTGTAAAGGTTGTTAACCTTTATTGTTTTTTTTTTTTCATTCTTTTATTCTTTAAAAAATGGCATGCGCGCGCGAACACACACACACACACATATATTCACTCATATGCATATACACACAAACGCATGAAATCACGCGCAATCACACATACGCACACACATGCACATACGTGCAGGCACACACATACATACACACACACACACACACACACACACACACTCACNCACACCCCCCCCCACACACACACACACACATACACTCACACACACTCATGCCCCCCCTCCCTTTCCACACACACGCAAACACACCATATCGGCTCTTCAAATCAAACTACACCTTTTCCAAGAGCATCTAACTAAAATTAATAAACGCTCACTGCGTTCATTGTGACTCTGAGAAGCATTCAAATCACTGAAAGTGCAGTAAGCTTAGACTACTTAGGTACTGTATTTTTCTTAATAAGATACACCTGACAATAGACACGTCAAAGACTTCCGATCTAGGTAACAGATTAATAGTGATGAGAATTGGACAGCTGTCACTGTGTGTCCTGCACGCTTGACTTACGGCACAGAATCTGGTCACACATCAAACACCCTGAATCAGCAAAAAGACTAGACGTACCTACCAGGCCTCATTATTAATTCAAAATGTTGAATATTTTAATGACCCCTCTACAGGGGCGGTTTTAGGGTCGAAGGGGCCTTAGACACAAGAAAGTGCGGGACCCCATTAGAGTTTGAACTCTGCAACAGCAGAAAACTGAACAAAACAAAACAAAACAAAACTAACAAGTAACATTCGACCGGATCCATTTCATCCTTCTCATCTCTTTCCCCGTCTCTCTTTCCTTCCACTTCTTCTTTCCGTGGGAATTGTTTAAATCTTTGGCGCGGGGTTCCCTCCAGATACAGGGTCCTGGACACGTGCCCATCGGGCCCATGCGTAAATCCGCCACCTCCCCTCTCCATTTTTTTTTTTTATTGTTTCTCCTTTTGCATATATATTACCGTATTTTCTATAATGTTCACGAAATCGGGCTTAGATCAGAATCTGAATCTACCCGGAAGTGCTTTTCAATATAAATACAAGTCCGGGTAGGTCTACTATCATGTTGTTTGTGAGGCAGACGTCTGGCTCAGAATCTGGATTCTCCTCATAGTCGTCTAGCTTACAAGCACAGGCAGCACGACTCGTCAGAGCAACTTTCGCGACCAAGTCCATTTCATAGCACTGCATCAACACCAGCAGCCACTGGCATCTACTGACGGAAGACCTTAATTCCTTCACTGCATTGGCACAATGAAGTTGGTTCTTCTCCTTCTCGGGGTCTTCGTTTTCGCTCAAGCGTCATCCGACCCTCTGGGACCTGGATACAACCTAGTCAGGGAATCCTCTGAAGATAAATCCGCGTCTTTCGATCACGACGATGTCGATGATAATCGCAGCATTCCCGATGATGATGATGATGACGATGATGATGATGATGATGGTACTGACGATGACGTCGAGATTGATGGGATCCCTCTAAAGTTCCTGAGTCCTGAAGAAATTGAAGAGTTGCTTGACGAGGATGACAATTTGTTCGCATCTGAGCTTGGTAAGTTACTGCTGGCATTTTGACCGTTACAACCCCACTTGCTACTACCATCACTACTACCATTTCCATCCTAATACTACCTCCACCATCACCACTACTATCACTATCATTTCCCTCATTTAGCCTATTCTAATACATTGGCTACATCCTCGATTGATACCACCTTTTTAGCTAACTTCTAATCTATTAAGTACCTCCACAGATACAGTGACTTTTACTGAGTCAAAACTAATAATGTATCACAACCACCACTATCTTTGCCCCATTTATATTATATTGACTGTTACTAGTAATAGATTCAGACTTGGGCACCTGAACGGTGCGCTCCCCTATGGGAATATTATCTCTCTATGTCCCTCTCCCTCTCTGTGATTGGTAGCAAGTACAGATGTAAATGATGTAGATGTTAATTTCTAGGAGGAGGGAAGATAGAGAAGAGGTGCCATCAACAGAGAATTCTTAGATCCATAACTGACAGTCACTTTGCCTTAGCCCATAGCTAGTTAAGTACAGTCAGCTCAGCTTAATTGCAACCCCTTGCGAGCATGAAAAATTTCCGCTAAACAGGAATTGCGATTATCCATTGACTTTTATGACTTTTTCTTATGTGAAAACGTTGCCATTAAGCGTCAGTTGCAATTATCCAGACTGTTATTTGGCTGAGTGTACTGTAACTAATCTATGACTGGCTTATTTCACAGACATATACGTCGCTGGCAAGATTGTGAGGGAAAGACAGAGCGGATACGGTGGGACGAATGCTCTCCAGACCGTTGGAAAGGCAGGTGGCCGAAAGCGCCGGGCCCTCCTTCTTCTGAAACTCAAGGCTCTGTTCGCGGTGGGTCGTGCACTGCTCGGGCACTTCACACGTGGAAAGACTACCAGTAGTGGTACGAAAACTACTACAGAGTACTATAATAGAAGGTAAGTATGAAATAGTTTTCTTCTTTTAGAGTCTTTCGTAGAACTAGATATTGCGTAGGTTATTTAAGATAAGATAAAATAAGATGAGATGAGATGAGATGAGATGAGATGAGATGAGATGAGATGAGATGAGATGAGATGAGAATAACAGTGGGGCTGCACTGTTTGAGTACTTCACACGTGGAAAGACCACCAGTAGTGGTACGAAAACAGCTACACCGTACTATAATAGAAGGTAAGTATGAAATAGTTTTCTTCTTTTAGAGTCTTTCGCAGAGCTAGATATTGCGAGATAAGATAAGATAAGATAAGATAAGATAAGATAAGATAAGAAAGATAAGATAAGATAAGATAAGATAAGATAAGATAAGATAAGATAAGATAAGAATGACTGTGGGTCGTGCATTGTTCAAGCAATTCACACGTGGAAAGACTACCAGTAGTGGTACGAAAACTACTACACGGTACTTTAATAGGAAGTAAGTATGAAACAGTTTTCTTCTTTAGAGTTTTTCGCAGAACTCAGCATCTCAGTCGAGCTGGAAAGTAACCTCAACCCCCTTGTCCCGCCTTTTTGAATAAGAGCGCATCAAAACTTTGGCTGGGGTCAGTATGACCACACAANCCCACCACGTAACACTTACGATCATTGCAGTGTGGGTTTCCACATCTGAAAAATACAACATGCTGAATATAGACCTAGAGTTTAAATACACGGCGGACTGATTTTCTATTGTGCGTAAAAATTATGTTATCTTCGTTACTTCGTTTCGAAATGGCCTAATTTAAACTAAATTGTTTATGAACAAGGCCCACGATGACATGTTAAATAGATGAAAATCAGCCCGTACTATCCGGTCAAATTTGCAGATTTGCTGTGTTAGGGTCACGGGTGAACACTAGGCTTGCACGTGGAGGTTAGGAAACAATATTCAGGGAGTAGGTATTTAAGAATTAACTTGCTGTGAAGTTAGCGTCCCTAACACATTCAGACTTGCAAGCTCAGAGACCCTAGGTTCGATTCCCGGTAGGTTCATGAAATTTTCTAGTGTAGTTTTTTTCGGCCTATCTTCTCAAAATTGATCTTTCATAGCAATTTGGTAAAATCCATAGTGGTTTGAGGTTTGTCATTTTCAGGAGGCTGAACATAGACTTTGATCTAGACTACATGTAACTTGGGAAGACCAGAATACATTGCGCCAAGGTGACATGTGCATTGTTACACAAGGATTACCTTCTTCTCTATCGTAATGCAAAATTTCCATTGTTCTCTCCTCAGTCACGGTACCTTCCGAGATGCCAACACAGCTTTCGACAGGTTCCATCCAAACAACGTCTCCTCATTCACGAACAAGAAAAATGGCGTCCATGGTCGAACCGGTACTGTTGGGAAGTTCACGGTTAAAACTCGCAGCGGAAGTGGCAAGGATGGCCGTGGTCCACCTATCCTCGATATCATTTCTCCCAAACATGGTGGAGGACTACGCATCAGAAAATTCAGATACTGATTTCACTTAGAATCTAACATTAATTTTGACGTTTATAGGTTAACATGACATTCGGCTCATCTTTTCTACCTCGTATGAATATGAAATCCACGTTTATCCCAGTCTCCGCATTTTTCTTTCATGGTGTTTATTGTAGTGTCTGAGTAATTTAAGTTAAGTAAGATCTTTACGGGAAATGTGCTCTGTCGTGCATAAACGAAAGAGAAATAGCATGGATCTGGAAGATTGCTTCAGTTTCTATTCGTAACAGATTTTTATCCTCAAGAAGCCTTATCCGAGCAAACAAGTTGGTAGGTCTATTATTATATTGTGGCGTGATATCAGATTTAACTTTTCCCTACCTAATCGAAATAGAAGTAGACAAGTTTCCTGCGACCTCACAGTTAAAAAACGTATTGTTTCCAGAGGTCCTGGCACATACTTACATCAAACTCGAAGACTTTACGCTCTTGTAGAGAAAGTTTAAATATAATATTGACAATCCTTGTAGGTGCTGTAAATTAGTATATGATATAATCGGAACACAAAATCTAGTTTCAACCCCTTCAAGATTTTACAGAAAGATATTTTCGTAGCTTCCTTGGGGTCTACTAAATGAATTACAAAACTGTGTGGTGCTGCTACTGATCTGTAGCGACGTGAGTTTTTTGTTTTCTCCATGGTGGGGGAAAAAACACCATTCGACAAAGAAAATTGCTGTGAGAAGGTGCTCTTGGATAGTGTCAAAACACAACATTGGGTGACATAGAATGATACAAAGCAATGATCAGACACCGGTTAGTCAAGTTCTAACTGACTTTGGTCTTACGAGAATTTATACCTGAAATTTGATTCAGATTAAATTTTGAATGGAAGATATCCACTGTGTTGGGTTTGTCTTCTGTTGATATTATCGTTGTTGTTATTGTCGTTATTATTGTTGTTGCTTTTTCTTTTGATTTTGCTTTTCCTTTTGCTGTTGCTGCTGCTGCTGCCGCCACTGCTGCTATTGTTTGAGTTGGGTTATTGATTAAAAGTTCAACCCGTCTCGCTCACGATAGCCTGCACTCTGTGTTTGAAGTTATGAACTAAAATACCTGAAGATCCCTGCCCGCTCGTCTCCCACAGCTTTTGCAGGATATAAAAATCCAGTCTTTTAGGTAATTCTTTCACATCAGTTGTAGAAAGTTAATGAGAGAGGGAGAGGAGGGATAGCAGCTGAGGGCACAGATTTTTGTGGAGACACCTACTCTCAGGCCCTCCCCTACATATTATTATCCAAGCTAGTATTCTTATGATTCAGATAATGTCATGGACGCTGTTCTACCCTGTTTTGTTGTTGTTGTTGTTGTTGTTGTTGTTGTTGTTGTTGTTGTTGTTGTTGTTATTATTATTATATTATTGTTGCTGTTCTTGTTGTTATTGTTGTCGTTGTTGAAACACACATCTCCGACCACATATGAAAGCAATTTCATAAGAGGAAAGATAGATTTCTCTGGCGCTTTGCAGCTGAATGTCATTGCTTTTGCTACTTTTGGTTGATATACTCTGATTACGATGGCAAGGTACTCAAACGTCTTCAGAGCTAAGATAAATCTTGACCAGTAAAAGAAAAGACGCATCCTGTCTAGGGTGAGTGATGGGTGAGGCGGATATCAATAAATAATCATTTTACACTGTATGTTTTGTCGTTTTTTAGCATCAGTGTTATGAAGTACAGTATTTACTTTAGTGATAATATTGTTAAGAACAAAATTATTGAAAAGACGCAGTGAACAACTAAGGAACTTCAAACTTAAAAGACGTTACCTAGGCCTAGTGACAATGTAGTTCACTAGAGGATAATTGTAATGAACCATATTGTGCAGAATGACTATTTTCTAGAAATACCATTCCAATTGCAGAGGCAGCACGAATTAATTAATGCATCGCTTTTTCTGACATAGCAGTGTAAAGGCATTTAATTTGGAGATAATATCTTTACGCTTCTATGTCAGAAAAAATAATGGCAATGATTTTGATCATGCTCTCCTCCCCTCCTCCCTCCAAAAAAAATATAAATCTTTAATATCTTTTGTAACACAGATAGGCCTACATATATCTGCAGACTACTAGAACATTAAAGGTCATGCCAGTATCTGTAAATAATAAACATCTTTTTAATCTGATCCTTACTCAAAGCGCAATCTCCTTGCCGAATGGTCCGTATAGAGATTGGCAAAAGGGAAAGCGGCGAGTAGAAAGCGTTCGGGAAACGGGTTGCGGTGACCTCAGTGCATGTGTTTACCAGACAGGATGATAATGACGAGCCGATTTCTATTTTAGAGAGTCGCATTTGCTTATAAACCTGTTATTAATTTATCCGTCCACTGATTTCTTCCTTGCTCTTTCTTATTGTCATGAGAATCCTCTCTCTCACTTCTCAATCCACCCCCACCTTCCACCCCCAATTCCTTCCTCTCCTTCCCCTCCCTCTTCCGTCAAGACACACACTAAAACTTCATTCATTCACTCATTCATTGACACTCATTGACACTGCATTCCTTAATTTCATTACATTACTACTACTTTTTAAAACTGGAAACAATTTAATACGAAGAAAATCAGTTAGAAAGCAATGTTATAATGAACGTTTACTGATTCCGTACTTCTGTTCAAGGAACATAATATCATGAGTTATACTGGTAAAAACTATGTCATTAAATTATACTTCTTGTACGACATTGTCTAAACAGTCCGCAGGGCATTCAAGGTATAACTGTGAGTGGATTCCAGGAGAACTAAATTATTGTGTTTTTACTGTATTGTTTGCTGATCCTGAACTGAGAGTTGTAACATCCGATAAACCCAGCTGTGTTTTTCAATTTTGAAAATTGCAAATGCACGTCAAGTGCAGCCGCCAAATTATTTCTCTTGAAATAACACCGGTGATACAATAATTGTATAACAAGTGTAGGTGACAGCAGAGATGTGTCTTAACGAATATGCAATCTCTAAAGTGTTATTACAAGCTGTCAGTCCGATGCACCAGGCTCACATGAATTCACCCTCAAATTTTATTTTGACACTCTCTAAATCTTTGACTGATATTGCGGTGATTTTACATCATAAGGATGTCTCGCCTTGCTGGCAACAGTTTTGTTAGACCATCCTTTGATGTACTGGTGTGCTACGCAATCATAACGTTTTGAAAGATGTGTTTTCGGCTGCTTATGTAGGCTGGTTTGATCTGGCCATTCTTTGATGTGGCGGCGAGTTAAATCATCCTCTGATGCCGCGGTGAGTTTCGCCACATAATGTCTTTAAAAGCATGTCGTAGGTCTTATCATCTATGAATTGTGTGATCTGATAATTTCATTTGTTTGTTGATTGTGGTAGTTGTAACATCCGATTAGCCCTGCTGGGTTTATCCATTTAAAACAAAAAAAAATTGCTAAGGCCCATCAAACGTAGCATCCGAATCATTTCTCTTGAAATAACAGCAATGAAATTAAAAAGAAAAAAAAATTCAAAACACAACAACAACAATAGCAAATGTAGATTAGGGCGCAGATGTTCCTCAGTAACTGTGCAATCTCGAAAATTGTCAAATTTAATTACAAGCAATCAGTCCCATGCCAATATCAGACATGTTTCACGTGATTGTGTTATATATAATCACCATCAAAATTTATTCGGACACTCCCATCAACTAAATCTTTGACTGATGTTGCGGTGATTTACGCCATAAGGATGTCTCGCCTTACAGGCGATTGTTATGTTACACCATTTTTTGATGTGCTGGTGAGCTTCGCCGTCATAACGTTTCGAAAGGTGTGCCGTGAATCTGTGTCGTCTGCAACCCCATATTGTTGTTACCGCCAACTGAAGAAGATTGTTTTGATGTGGCCGTTCTTTGATGTGGCGGCAAGCTAAGCCATCCCTGATGCAGCGGCGAGCCTAAGAACGTCTTCAAAGGTGTGCCGTGGGTCTATAGTCGTCTGTGATCCAATAAGACTTTCATTTGTTAACTGATTATGAACTGATAATTGCAACATCCGATAAGCCCTTCTGGGTTTATCCGTCTTCAAAATTACAAATAATACACATCAAGGGTAGCAGCCAAATTTTTTTTGAAATAATAACAATAAAAGATAAAACTGTGCAACACAATACATAACAACGAAGATGTTTCCTAGTGAACAAGCAATTTCGAAGTGTTGTCAAATATAAATACAACAGTAATGTTGTCCCATGTTTTTGACGGATGTACAGATATAGAAACTAATTTTTATCACTATATTCATACAACATCAATTGAATCATCCTCTTTATCATATATACAACATTATCATTTGTCTACTGGAGAGTAGTTTTCTGGAAAACTATTAAAATAACAACAGAAGAGAACAACTAACGTTATAAAAGAGAGTGGCTTTATAGATAGGGCTAACGTAGGGTGTCGCGGTGAAAGGCTTGCACAAGTGCGTAATCCGTGTACAGGCGGTCCTATGAACTCGCACATCTCCGTGCACTGTAGCCTACTTGTGCGAATTCATGGGATCGCCTTGTAGATATGCGATTAGATTAATGGTATTTTTCACACCTTTCTAGTCATTTTTTCTGGTCTAAAATTTTTTCACAAGTTGGAGCTGATGATGGAGGTTAATCTGAAGCAAAAAAAAAAATATAAATTTTTTTTTTTTCACTTGTGCGACTTGATCAGACAGCCAACTAGGTATATATG
>JAWQUT010000099.1:1566665-1577685 GCA_033807755.1 Ellobium chinense | reverse complement strand
TGCCCAGCCTTACTACTGAGCCACAAAAAAATAAAGTTTCAATATTATTTTTGATGAAGCCAAAGGGCAGATTAATTCGGTGGATGGCTGATCTTTTCAACAGACAAAAATGCAACAAACTTTTTTAATGTCTATATTACAACTTCTTAAAGTGCTCTTACATGTGAGGCGGCCTGAAGAAACCGGTCACATGTCGCTGGGTCATATTTCGAGATACAGGGCAAAATAGGTCAAAATCTGAATTTGGGTCAAAGTTTGAGTTATTGACGCAGATATCATCCTAAACCATTTCTAAGCATTGTCTGAAAAGGATTTAGCAATTTGAGCATCATAAGTATTTTAAAATATTTATTTTTCAGACCCTATGGCGTTGCGTTTTTCCGAAAAATCACCGAAAGTCAGTCGCTCAGACATGGCACTTTGCGGACATTTTTTAGCATATAATTATTGTACTAAACCCTGCCTTGCCGTATATGGGTGTTTTCGTTATTTTTCGCTCTTTTCCGTCGTACCGAGTGCGCATGAATACAAGATGTCACCTCCGGGTCAAAAGAAGTGTGCATGTTTGTAAACAAAGTACTTTTGACTCGTCGCTGCAGTCCACTGAATATCATCATTTTCTGCGCAACCTGACTGTTTCTTGTGACTTTAATTGTTGCAGTTTGTGGGTGAATCATTTTTTTTCAAATAAAGACGGAATATTTCTGGTGTTTTACAAGTTTGGGACTGTTTTACTAATCTTTTTCGAGACAACCCCTGCTTACTAACGTAAACCATAATAAGTAGGTCAACTTCAACTAAGCCCAGGGACGACCGAAACCTTCGATCTTCACCTCACGAGACCCCACATGTGCCCCCAATATGCAACTGCAGGTTGTTAGATGGCAAGCCCTGTTATACTCGGTTCAGTGCCCAGGAACTACACGATGTGTGGTCATACATTTGACTATATATTTTGTCCATTGTGGAAGAAAATGATGCTATTAAAATGTGAAAACTTTAAACGCGTTTTTCTCAGTTTTAACTTTCGTGGGGTGACTGTCTTCAAACTGATATAACTTCGTCACTAATTAAGGTATCTTAAAAATTTAAACTGTTTTATGTTCAGAAATGGCTGCTGCAACTGAAAATGGTGGTATCTCAAATTTGACAAATTTCACCATGTGCCTGGTTTTCTCAGGCCGCCTCACATATATTGCTTTTAAATATTTTACGTTTGGTTTGTCTTTTTATTTCTTTAGGACTACTCTTTCGTCTCAGATGCATGTCATGATGAGATGTAAAATCATCTTTTTTTGCCTTATGACTAACTTAGATTGTTTCACCTTGCCTGCTTCCAGGTTATTTTAGCTTTGGGTGACTACATGAGTGTACAGTGTCATGCGTGCATTGGTGGGACCAATGTGGGAGAAGACATCAGAAAGTTGGACTATGGGCAGCATGTGGTTTCAGGAACACCTGGCAGAGTGTTTGGTAAGTAAGGGTTAATATCTGAACACAGATCATTATTGATCAGTTCTGCCATGTCATAAAAAAAAATAGTATGTGTCAAAATTTGCAGGTTTATAGGAGACAAAGAAAAAACGATTGCCCATTTCTTTCTTTACTTAACAATTAATTAAGGGCATGTGGATTTGGATATCTCAGATGTATGGTAAAGAAAATCAGGCACAAAATATCAAAGGGTGAATTTGGCTTACTTTAGCAGCATTAAAAAGGCAGCATTATAACAATTGGGCCTTGAATCCATTAGGTTTATTTGCTTACTTATCAACTATGTGAACATATCCCACTTTGCATATATGGTGATGTTGACTTCAGAGAGACATGTTTTATGGAAAATGTTCTCTTTCTATAAAGTGAATTATGGTGACTGTAATATCAGATGGCAGTATCACAGCCAAAAGTCAGTCACATTACTGATTTAGATGACATGATTAACACCTTTTTGAATGATGCAAGTATGGAAGCAGTTCTGGAAGAGATATTAAAAGCCAAGATCCTTATAACGATAAAACCATAATTATGGCTCAGTCAGCATGCTTGGATGTAACCTTGTGTATATTCATTGTATCTATAAATCTGTTTCAGACATGATCAAGAGGAGGAATCTTCGTACTCGCTCCATTAAGATGCTGGTCTTAGATGAAGCAGATGAAATGCTGAAAAAAGGTATTTTGTAGTGGTCAGCCATCAAGGTTCTCACACAGTGCTACGTCCATCTCCGTGTTATAGAGAATCAGATTCTCTCATGTGAAAATATTGTCACAGATTCACCTGCTTAGGAGGATATATGCTGTAACAGCTTCCTAAATTTAACTTTTGTACTACCTGTACCCTGGAAAATGTATAAAATGACATCATCATTCTCATGCCACAATTGCCAAAGTCATTTGAGTCATTTATGATACTGTGAACTTCCGTGTATCTTCTCGTTCCAATTAATATTAAAATGAATGTGGAGTTTTGACTCCTTTTTAATGTACCAATTTTACAAGCTAAACCACATCTACCTCATTGTTTTGTAGTGAGCAGCAGGCAGCAGGTTGAAAGCACTAAATTTCTCAAAACCTCAAAAATTGACTTAAGCAAATGTGAAATGGGCATGACAATATAACACTTTGATCTAAATCATAGAGCTATCATTGCAGTCAGCAGATGTCTAACTGCAGAATGAGGGCAGGTTGATAAAACATTATGAAGCTGCTTTTCCATCTTACCATTTAAAAATTATATGTAAATCAGAGGAAATTAAAGGGGGCATGGTCTCTACAATGATACATATATGTTTGTACAGAGTACATAGTTTCTTTTTGTCAGGAGTTGTGCTTTAGTGTCCATCAACCTTAGAAACAAAAATTAGCAGCTGACAGATGTACTGAATCCACTTTAAGACAGCATAAACAGATATTTTTGGGGGGTAAAAATATGGATATTGAGTCCACTTTAAAAGAGCATGAATAGACCTTTTTTTTTTTTTTNTTTTTTTTTTTTTTTTTGGTATGTGTGTAAAAATGTGTTCATATCTGTTATACAGAAGAAATTATATGGTTGGTCACCTTGTACACTTTGTCTTGTGTGCAGAATCTTTCTTTGAAACTGATATTATTGATTGTTACTACTTCCTCCCTAGGATTCAAAGAACAAATTTATGACGTGTACAGATACCTCCCTCCAGCCACACAAGTAGTCCTCATCTCTGCCACCCTCCCTCACGAAATTTTGGAGATGACGAACAAGTTCATGACTGACCCAATCCGCATCCTTGTCAAACGGTATGTTGGCCAAATTCATTAAATGGTTACAGGATACCACAATAGAGCTGATCTTCAGTTGTGTATATTCTGAGACTTTTGATATATCTGAGCCTTTCTGCGGTTACCATCAAATCTTCATAGATTTTTTAAGAATTTCAGGGAATTTGATTATTGGTGTCAAGTTGCGTAGCTCCTAAGAAAATTGCTGAATATTGGTACTATAAGTTTGTTCTAACATTTGCAAAACATTTAGGCTCAAATATTGTAATTTTTTTCATAATTTGATTCTCTTGATAACGGGTTGATATTTCAGGTCTCATACATAATGATTTATTGCTCTTACATGAGAACTGCTGACAAGTTAACTTAATGACGTCTCATCATTCTTTGTGTCTCTTCCTACCATTCCTGAGCTCTGGACTTTTCTATCATTTTACGTGTTAGGCTAATGGCAAATTTCAGACACTAATGGAACAGTGAGGATGTTTAAATCTCATCAGTGCTCCTATATAGAGGTCTCATAGATATCAGGTGCATGCAGGTTTTAAGAAAGTTTTAAAAGTTCAAACATTCAAACCAGTCTCACATTAAAATCTTTCTGCTATCTTGTTCTGTTTTCATAGACAGTGTACATGGTATTGTCCAGAATTTGAGATTGTCATCAGCCAGTATTTAATATTTAAAATGGGACAAGTGTTGGTTTGGCTTAAGAGGAGGAAATATTTTCGGCCCATTTCTTGTTTCTTTTTTTATATATCATGTTGTTGCTCTTATGCAACAGTTGTAAAGACATTGTCCTTTGCCCTCTATGTCTTTCACAGTGATGAGTTGACACTGGAAGGCATCAAACAGTTCTTTGTGGCCGTTGAACGAGAAGAGTGGAAGTTTGACACACTGTGTGACCTGTATGACACACTGACCATCACACAAGCTGTGATATTCTGCAACACCAAGAGGAAGGTGGATTGGTTGACAGACAAGATGCGAGAGGCAAACTTCACAGTGTCCTCCATGCATGGAGACATGCCACAAAAGGAGAGAGAAGCCATCATGAAAGAATTTAGATCAGGGGGAAGGTAAAGTCTGGAATTTACCCTTTCTGTTTGAATACATCACTTAATAAACTAAATGGACAAAAAAAGACAGCACATTTAGGAATGTAAAACATTTACAATCTTTCAAAATTTTGAAGTGTTGTTTAGTGGTGAGTAGGTACTGGTTGTGAAGACCCAGTGTGTTCTGTTGTATTAGGGATTTAAATTTTCTTGACATCATAAGTAATTTCAATTTTTTAGGGTGTTGGCCGTTTCAGTCACAGTGATGTGATATTGTATTAATCATTCCTGATTGGATGAAACAAATATATTCTTGATTATCTTCATACTTGAAATAAATGCAAGTATAGCTTTAACAAAATTATTTACTGTATAGCCGGAGGTGTTAGTTAAGAAGTTTCCACCTTCCATATTTCTTGAAAATTAGCAGCTTTAGATGGTCAGTACATGTTCAGTCAAATTAGCCAGATTTTTTACCCATCTCAAGGGTTGCTCCTTGTAGCATGAAAATGTCAGCAGAGAGAGACTCAAGTGGCTCCTGTCAGGTCTTAAAATGGTAAATTATCAGGAATTTTTGTTGGTTGTAGTGGCAATGTTGAGATACTACTTTTGGAATGAGATTTTAAATTAGTGATCCATGACTGCTCAGAGAGAGATGGTTTCAGCATGGCAGGTAAACATGTGTATCCTTTAAAAATGATCAAGTTGAATCTTTCTTTCATCTCTTCAGCCGTGTTCTTATCACAACAGATGTTTGGGCAAGAGGTATTGATGTGCAGCAAGTGTCTTTGGTTATCAACTATGATCTTCCCAACAGCAGAGAGTTGTACATCCACAGGTAAAATAGCTACATAGCCTTGCTTTCTGTCTGTCTGTAAATATGAATACCAGCCAAAAATGATCCCAATTTAAGTTGATATATGATGTGTGGTGTGTTTGAGTCATAATAGAATGAAGTTTTTAAAAAAAATTAATTATTGACCTATGAGTTATAATTTGCCTTGATCTTTTGTGTTCAAAATGTGGTCCACCATAAAGTTTGGTTTTGCCTTGTGTTCTGGGTTTTTTTATTGGTATTTTGGTTTGTCTGGGGCAGTGGTTTGCATGATTGGAATTTGCTTTAGTATAACTTGCATTAGGGTTTTACTTACCACAAGGATATAGTTTGTGTATTGAGGTTTGTCATAGAGCTGTGCATTGCATCTGGTTGGGGTTTGCCATAATAATATAGTCTGGTTTGCATTGTGTTGGCTTTGGCAAAGAGTAGTGGTTTTTACTTGAGTTAAGTAGTGCATCACATCTACACCTTATACACACTCCTCAGCCTGTTGTATGCAGTTATTAAGGCTATTGATAATGATTGTAATTGTAAGCTGCTTTGTGTGCTTATTTGCTATAGGTTTGTAACTCATCTCATTTCCTTTCCTCAGAATTGGTCGGTCAGGTCGGTTTGGACGCAAGGGTGTTGCCATCAACTTCGTCAAGAATGATGACATCAGAATCCTGAGAGACATTGAACAGTACTATGCCACACAGATTGATGAAATGCCCATGAATGGTATGTATAGTTTCATTTAGGGAAGAAGACCTTATGTTTTTACAGGTATAATGATTTGATTCTTAGGGGCGATTCTGTCCACTGCATTTTCTAATTTGTAGAGGGCTGGCTAATAGCACAATACAGTGAAACTCGGATATATTGAGGTCGTCGGGACCGACCGTCGTTGCTGGTTAGAACCGATGGCTCGTTACACACATGGTCCACTGAAAATCATGTAAAAACTGTCAGTAGTGTCAGGGAGACCCATATACTAGATCTTACATGGCTAGACTGCTCGCTGCGGGTAGAGCGGAAGCGCTTTGTCTACCCAGGCAAATTTCTGCCTTGCTCTTCTGCTTTCTCTCGACTTCTTTGATTATTTGTAGTTTTGTTTCAAAGGACAGACATTTTCTCTTCCTCGATTCCATCATTGACAGGTGTAAACAAAGCCATGCAAATGTTGAAGAGTCGAGAAACGAATGACTGACCGATCGTAGTCACCGTTTCTGAGATTGTTATGATTGAAATCAAAATTGCCTAGCGCAATGATTGGTCTAAACAACAGGCTTGGCCAATCATTAGACGAGCATATCAATCCCATCTTCCTCCCATCGCATGGTCACATCTCCACAACTAGTTTGTACTGGTAATCTACATAATATAGGCCTCAGCGAGACTTGCCTATTGTTGGCAGTTGTTATGTATATTGTGGACGAAAGGGCTGCGAGGGCTTAAATGCAGGTCAGTTACCTCATTAGGGCCGCGTTTAGCGGATTTTGTGCTCGTTATATGAAAGGCAAGTTTACTATTACAAAGAAGGGAAAAAAAAACGGGGATTTTCATTTTGCTCGGTACATGCAAGAACTCGTTTTATCCGTGCTCGTTATATTCGAGTTTCACTGTATGTAGAAAGGTCTGTAGTTGTTGTCCTTACATTTGATGGTTTTATACAGTTTAAAAAAAAAACAACAACAAAGAGAAGGGGAGGGGGCTCTTTTTATTTGTCGCTGAATCTTGTCAAGTAAGTGACCAGAAGACTGACTCTTGTATCTGGTGTTTTTATACATAGGTCATGGCAAGAATCATATTTAGTATTATTTACAGATTTTTTACTTTACTTGTAAAGAGTACTCTAGATTAAACAAAACTCTTGGTAGCTTGATGCATAGGTAAAATGTGTTATGAGGGTTCCATTGTGGTTTTTTTTTAAAACAAATGTTTTAAGACCTTTTTGTCTTCTTTGTCTTTCAGTTGCTGATCTCATCTAACTTCTCAAGCCAGTCTCACCCACGCAGTTGTTCATAATACAGTCCTTCAAGCAGATTTGAATACAGTTAAAATTTTGAGTAGAGTTTGGCAAGTTGCTAAGCCAAATTTAAGATCATATCTAGGTTTTAGGAAGTATTGCAGACTCTCCAGTCACCAAATGTATATTTAATATAATTCCTTGGATGTCTGTTCAGTAAGTCTGCCTTGCATGAAATTTCACTCAATAGAGCAAGTACTGCAGGAGTTGAATTCCCTAAGTTAAGCATACTTAAGAGATGCCTTTTCTTCCAGGAACTCTGGAGTTTTGAGAATACTGGGCCCTGTATAGTGTAACACAACCAGGTTGATCCTTTATAGGAAGTTTCAGTGCGAAAACAAAGTACACTTTAAAATTTGAAGCTTTAAATATGTGTGAGATTTCCTGCAGGCATTGTCAGTCTGAATCCTATCTGGGTACGTTAAATTAAGTGATCTTAGTTGTTAAGTATTATGATGAGGAACAAAAACAGATTTAAGTCACCAATCATCACAAAGGGTTTTTTGTTTTTTTTTGTATGAAAAATAGTCATATTAAGATCATTTACCATTAATGCCATGAACATGTCAGCAAAGTGATTTTAATATTTAGAGAATTATGAGGCCTTTCTTATTCAAGGATCCAGTTCCTGAAGTTTGACTCACAACTGCAATTTTTCAGGCAATATCATTTCATCCTAATGTATGAAAATTAATTGGGATTTTGTTTTACTTTTGTTCCAAATGTAATTAAATCATGATTTTAAATTGAGTTTTGTGTTATTTTTCTGTATGTCCTGCTGTGGTTTACCAAATACCAAGTCATTGACCTAAATTTGATTTAGTACAGTGTTGTCTCCTAAATCCTAAAGCCATCTGTCCACTGCTTGCAGGAATATACCATCTTTTCCCCATTTGTGGGATATTATTATGCCCCAACACATTTGATATAAAGACTATTTCACATATATATTGAGATGGAAGTAACTTTAAAAACTTCAATCAGATGCTCTAATAACTCCATTACAAATTTGAAGGTGTGAGCCCGTTAATAATAATTGACTTTACAATTTTAAATCAATGGTTTTGAATTTGTGGGTTTTTTTTGGCCACAGCCTGGGAAAGCAGAACGGATAAATTATTTTTATGCGTAATATTGTGAATTTCAGAGTGTTTATCAGATACAATTCCTCTTTCATTTCGCATCACTTACAAGCCTTGCTGATTTAAAACAAATATACATCATCTTTCTGCAAAGCTAGTTCTGATTAAGTGGGACTAAAGCTAGGCATAATTTATTGAACTGTGTATCTTTGATATAATAGGGCAAGGCTATGATACAGTGTACCACGTCTAAATATCGGTAAATACACACACAGACAAATACACTCATACAAACAAATACACTCGTACATAAATACATAATATATACATAAATATTAATATTAAGCACTCTTTCTCACAGATAGTGAGTTTCAATATTTGCATTAATCCGCCCCAATGTAACAAACCTTTTACCAAAGCGCAAACCAGCATTTAAGACAAATACAATATTACACAAATAGGCTACAGGATGGACAAAAAGAAAAAGTTTACGCAATTCCAGATCCAATAACTTCACGAACAGTAAAAGAAACCACGATACGATTTTAGACACACTGTTATGAGACAGGTGAAAACATATAAAACAGGTATGCTGGGGACAGCAATGGTCGACCAGCAGGGCTCCTTACTGTTAGACATGTGCTTTTAATTTTTTAGTTGTAACCTAGATATTTGAAATTTGCGGCATTAGCAGACATCTGCTGTTATTATATGCCGAATTTCAGCAGCAGAAGACTTGACTTTGATACTGATGTTTTTTTGAGGGGCCATCTGATTTATATGTATTCAACATTAAAAGTTTATTGACAAAGTGTCGAAGTCTCTGAGTACAAGTATCTGATTAGCTATTCCCAGAGATCTGATTATAGGTACAAATTCACAAACATATTAATTCACAAAAGATCACATTGTTACGAATGTTGCTAGTAGGAGATTTCAAAAGCAAAGCCCACTGTTAAATTTGTTTAAGTTTGAGCAGAGTTTTACTATGTTTCAACTCAGTTCTAGTTATATTAATTGCGCGTTGTAAGCGACTAAATATCTGGTGAAAGGTAAGTGCATACAGTCACATAATATATAACCCAAGAGTGTCATTTTGAACAATTAACAGCAAAGTAAGAAGCACAGTGATACACTGTAATAATGCTGCAGCACACAGATAAACAATAAAAATATGTGTAATAATACAAGGTTGAAACAGAGCACTAACTAATAGAAATCAAGTAGGATAAAGTGGAAAGTGCTCAAGAAGACAAATGCAGAGAGAAAATGAAAGAAGGAAAGAAAGTGACGAGGTGGGAATCAAACCCGCGATCTCTGCGTCGGCACCCATCGCCTTGCCGTCAGTTCGGAATCAGGTAGACGTCTATACACGACCACGCCGCCACTCCAAAAGAGTGGCTTAGTGGCCGGGGTCTTTCCCGAAGCCGAACAGACACTCACACTCACACACACCACAAGCTGTCCCGCCCCCCTCTTGCTGAGTTTCCAAATGAAGCCAAACGGCCTTTGGTTGAAGAGGGGGGCGGGAGAACTTGTGGTGTGTGTGAGTCTCGTGCCTAGCGCTATGACTGCTAGTCTTCTGTTCGGCTTCGGAACCCCGGCCACTAAGCCACTTTTTTTTGAGTGGCGGCGTGGTCGTGTATAGACGTCTACCTGATTCCGAACTGACGGCAAGGCGATGGGTGCCGACGCAGAGATCGCGGGTTCGATTCACACCACATCACTTTCTTTCCTTCTTTCATTTTCTCTCTGCATTTGTCTTCTTGAGCACTTTCCACTTATTCCTACTTGATTTCAATAAAAATATGGAAAACAAAGCAACATTTAGTATAGTAATTTTAAGTCCTGTACCGCTGAACCCACTTTTTCCTTGTTCACTCGCATGTAGTAACAAAGTATATTATGGAAATCTTAGCAACAGGGATATAATTCACGTTTAACATTCACAGAAACACTTTTTATCAATCGATTTTCACGATCAAACTCATGCGAAAACAACATTTCCTGTGCTTTCAGTTTGTGACATCATTTTGGAAATAGCATCCTTTAAAGGGTGGATAACTGTGATGGGACTGGTGATTGGCGGCGGCTTTAATTTTAAGTGTGACGTGTGTTCCAGTGTCCTTTTCATGTCTTCGAACTAGCACAAGGTTCTTGCAGTCGGCATTGTAAAGTTAGTTGGACTTGGAAAGTTGAATCAGGGTGGCGCCTAGTGCCCAGTCTGAAAACAAAAACAAAAACAAAACGCTTATTGCAAGGTTTAGCCACATGTATAACACCAAGCCTTGGAAATAGTTTCATTCAATTATCTCCTACATTGGCCAGCCACTCTCAACTTACAACACTCAACGTCACACTTGTCAAAATTTGTGTATAAGGGTTAATATTATTAATAATAATAAGCAGTTTACAAATAATAATAATAAGAAGTTTACAAATCTTGTATCCAGGCCAAGGTCCCTCAAGCAACTTCACACATTTAATAGCCCAGTAGACCAGATCATTCTAAGACTTTATCAACTCCCTGATCACCAGCCTTCTGACAGTATCTTCCAAGCCTACAGCCAGGTATCCATCTTACAGATGGGTGGACTGAAGAAAATGTGGATGAAATGCTTTCCTAAGGCACTCACAACATGATCGTGGTCGGGAAGTCAACCCACGACCTTTAGATCTTGAGTCCAACGCTGCAACCATTCGGCCACGCTGCTCAGTATGTTACTAGACCCTTTCAGAGCTGCAGCCAAATCGTATATAGACAAAAAAGATTTCCCCCC
>JAWQUT010000099.1:1550299-1566657 GCA_033807755.1 Ellobium chinense | reverse complement strand
CAAAAAAAAAATATAAAAAAAAAAGTATGAAAAGCCTATGCCATTTACAACAACAACAACAACAAAAACTCCAAAAATTAAAACTTCCAGTCTTCCGTTAATTAATGTATTTATTACCTATGCTTTCCTCCCCAATCTTGGAAATTACTTTGATATTAGTGGTGTCCCGACTGAAGCCGTAGGACAGTGTAAGGAGAGTTGGTATGTACAGTCCTGCCAGGCAGTCGTCGGATGCGAACTTTTCATTAAATCCAGCAGCCACAGCTTCCTTCAAGGTCTGGAAGAAATGAAATGCAAGGCTGAACAAAGCACAAAGTGGTATTTGGGCATACATAATATTTAATAATAAGTAATAAATGAACCGTACATAACAAAACTTCATCAGTCATTACTTAAAGAAATCAGTCTACCACTGTCAGCACAGAAGTCATGAGATTAAACAGTCATTCCACATATCAATCAATATTAATCAATCCATACTATCTAGTACTAAAAAAATAACATATTACAGATTTATGTTGTAAAAGATTAAGCTGTAATGACATAGTATATGACAGACTGATGGTCATGATGTACAGTTTAAGACATGTCATTAGGGCAAAGGGGTTGGATTCGAAATTCAAAGGCTCAGATAAATGCAGATACTATACAGTACTTTTGTAGACTCAGAATTGGTTGGGGTTTGCCACTGAGGTACAGATTTTGTGGTTATTGGTATGTGGATAGGATTATTCTGTTTACTGCATGAAAAAGCTTCAAATATCGGTGGTCCGATTAGCTGTCAAAGTTCTCAAAATGCTACTGATTTGGGGTATTTTCCTATGTGTCAAAATTTGGAGGAAAAGTTAAATGTGTGGATCTGGCAACGGACTCCTTGATAAGCTAAAAGCCAACAGCGATATAAATAGTAGCATCCTTATAACTCGAGGATAAACGAAATGGAAAGGTACAGAACATTAATTTCTATAACAAGGTACAAAAAGGAGAATTTGACCCAAATTGGCCCAACGGTCTTTTCTGTTACGCTGCAGTTTTCTGGTGTGGAAAGGGGTGGGAATTTTGTATTGCCTTACCTGTCCTCTTAAAAAATCTTTATATTGTATCCCCTCTTCCATTCACTTTTGTCCCCTTCATACTTCATTTTGTGAGGAGGCGTAGGAAGATGCCTATCTTTCTGACATGAGGATAAAGTGGAAGACAAGAGTTTAGCACCCCTCCCCTGTCCCCTTTCCAGGCTATATGCCAATGACTGTGATACTCACTCTTTTGCAATGTTTCGACGCCTCTTTTTCCAGCTTGTCAATATCTAGAGTGCCGTCAGGGCCGATTGCTTTCAATGATTTGGGGGCATATTCGTAGCTCTGAGTCGCGTAAAAGGTCATGTCGGATATACTGGGTTGGTAAACGCCACCTGTACGAAGACAGAATAATATATAATGAAAAAATGAAAATAGGACTTTATTTACCCTGTAGGGAAATTGTTTTACAATGCCATACAATATTATACATCTTATTCATAATGTAAACACATATATATATATATATATATAACAATACACATCATATATGTAAATACAATATTATACATCTTATTCATAATGTAAACACATATATATATATATAACAATACACATCATATATGTAAATAACTAATATTACAAATGGAATACTTAACAAAATCATTGCTGGTCTCCAGCGGTGCAGCGCTCTGACACCCCTCCCCCCTCCCCTTCCCACCAGCTCTAAACTCAGGTACTCATTTACACCTGAATCGAGTGAGGAAATGGAAGTGAAATGTCTTTCCCAAGGACACTACAACGTAAACCGCCCAGCTCGCGAGTCAAACATATAGACCTAATGATTTGATCATCCTATTTGGTGAGTTATATGTTATATGTTATATGTTTATTGCGCTTTGTCACTTTCTTCAAACTCAAAAATAGAATTATTTGTGATTCCTCATGTTATTTCATGTAGAGCAAATCACAATGCTCTATCAATAATTTAAAAAAAAACAACAAAAAACGGCCACGGTTTTCATCTAATAGCAGTGCAAAGACCCCGGAAGTGACATATCGCGATGGTTTTTGCGGGAGGCGCTTGCCAGAACGTGCCGAGCTGCTGCCTTCGTAATAATGCATGCCCGACGGTTTTGAAGGCTGTGGAGATTTGCGTTTAATTAATTGTTGTTTTAAACTTTTTTTTTCTTTCATTGATGATACGCGTGATTTTGTCAGCATATATCTTTTCTCATGAAGATGATACACAAACCAAAAAAGTGAATCTCGTAAAAGTTGACGCTTACGAGGTCTGTGCACGATGGCAACGGCATTGAGCTCTGACGAGCACACGTTAATATAAGAAGGATATTACGCTATTAACGGCACAGTGGTATATATAAATTATATATAAATAGGCGCAACTTGCGATCGCATTGGTAACCAGCGGTCATTTTTCAACTGTGTTTTTGCTTGAAACTGAAATGAAAGGAGCTAGTGGTGGGGCGTAATAATCTGACGCCGATCCCGAAGGAGAAAGTTGGTGGGGGAAGGGTTGAAGGGGACAGACAGATGTAGGATAATAAGTTACAGGCCTGTAATTGTACTTTCACTTTTGGGTCCTGCAAAACTTAGGGGGTATATTTCATCTCCCCTTCACCCTCTTTTGGCATGTCCTGCTTCCAGTAATAAGGGCTCCAGAGGGGGAATTTTGATATTATGAGAAACCACTATTTAGCCCTGGGCTGGAACTGTCAGGTCAAGGGTGTGATCAGGCGGAAGGGGAGGGGTTTGGTGTTGACCAGTGAAAAATGTAGGCTCTGTTTACAAACAGCAACCAAGCTCAAAATTTAAACACAGACACCAGACCGCAAAAATATTTAAGTTTTTAATCAATCGTATGTGAGGATTGAAGAACGTTAACGTAACCGTCACGTGCAAGCCAGAATACGCCGGTGTCAGGCTTTATCTCTTCGTTTTACAATTTAATACAGCTTACTTATTAAGAGTATACGGTCTGTCGGTTGCAAACGCACTTGGCCTGCACTCATTACAGAGATGTCATCACCCCCATTGCGTCACGAGCAATAAGCGAATCCGCCGTCCAGTGTCGTGATTCTCTCCACCAATCCCGTCAAACTAAATGCGATATTGGCCTGATCGGCACAAGCGAGTGGGTGCTGTATGTTTTATGACCACGTGCTATCTCCAGTTGTTGTGACAGGGTCGATTTAGTGGGACCATTCAAATTTATAGTTCATAATGAGGTTATACATTAAAAGTATAAAATTGTAACTTGGGATCAAGATTTATATTAAAGGGTAAAGAAGGGACAATTCGAAGCATTAGGACTGCATACTTAGTATTGAGGAACGCGTAGCATACCGGTAGTACTGTATTACTGTGTTTATCTAATTAAATGACTGAACAAAGGAAGAAGAGAAGGAGGAAGGCAGGGATGGAAGGAAAGGAAGGAAGGCAGGGATGGAAGAAAGGCAGGCATATATAAGACAATTTGACATTGAGCTAATAGAAAAAGAGGGAAGGGACAATTAAATCTATCGTTTCAAGCTACAGAGGATCAAAGTTACAAAATTACCAATTGATTACCCTTTCTGATTCTCTAATCCCAAGCCTAAAATCTCATAGATTTTTAATTTCACTGAAAAAAACAACAACAAACAACTCTAATGTATACAGGGGAAAAAGCTTTCAACACAATGCATTTGGTAACGCGAGATTTACGGTTCCTGGGATCGAATAAACGACAAACACGATTGAAGGATTATAAAGATGATACTGGAATACTGGATACTGGGTGACTAAAAGTCACTGTACTAACACACACAGGATTGTATTTTGAAGATTTCTCTCTAAAACAGGTTGTGCACTTCGTAAAGTTGTTAGGTTCCTTGTGAAGAAGCAGATAAAAAATAAAGGTATTAAAATAAATGGCCATTGATACCAAAAACGAACAAAAAGGCTGCAGTTTTGAGACTTCAATAAAATAAATTAGATTTCATTCTATAACTTTAGGATATCACTCAAATAACAACCGTGATAACTTGTGTGAAACGTGCCAGTTGACTTTTAAAAGTCGCTTATTTCGTTTTTTTGGATAACCAAGAAACTGAGACCTGAAAGTAACTAAAAAGTAACTGAAAAGTAATTAGTTACTTTTCAAAGTAAAGTAATTGCAACAGTTACTTTGCTTTCAACACTTACTTTTAAAAGTAACTTTTAACAACCCTGGAAGTGACTCACCTATCGCACATGGCTTTGGTTGACAGTTGATGCCTGTGTGCGGTTTGAGAATGTCCTGAAGCAGCTCTAAACACTGGTATGGAGAGCCTGTCCCTTTCTCTAGCACCTCCTTGCCACTTTCCAGCTGCGTTTTCCTAGTCTCACCTACATCGGTGTAGATCAATGTGGGAGAAACATTCAGAGTACATGTAAGTGAACTTCGTTGTTAAGTATTCATCTAATAACCAGTGGCCGTACGCATAATTCTTACCTTACTTAACGTGCTGCGGTAACCATTAGAACCCCCTAAAACATTAGCAGTGTCCACGCTAGTTAACTCAGTACGTTATGAATTAACATAGATTTCGCAAACGGCCAAAGATCTTGTTATCCTATATGGAGTTTACATGCACCCTTAATGTTGTTTAGATGGACCTAGTTATCAAGTACACCTCATAACATGTATACTTCACCTATTATTATTTTGTATATACTGTATTTTGATTACCCAACGATATATGAAAAATGAAAATAAAATGAAAACACCACTTATATTTACCCAGTAGGAAATTTGATTTACAATGTTATACATCTCATTATACTATATAACATAAAGACATAGAACAATACATACCATACATGTAAGTGCATAATTTTACAAAAGAAATACATCACAAAGTCATTGCTGAACCCTTGCGATGCAGCGCCCTGGTTCCCCCCAGCTCGAAAGTCAGGTACTCATATTTTACACCTGGGTCGAGTGCGGAAATGGAAGTGAAATTTCTTTCCCAAGGACACTGTAACGTAAATTGCTCAGTGTGCAAGTCAAACACACAAACCCTAGCTTTGATAGTCCTCAGTTTCTGAGTACGTCTTTACCTATGGCCTACCCTCAGATCATTTACCCTCAAACTCGCTGTGATGGTAACAGATGCCAGAGTTATAGAACGTTTTATCATAAAGTCCTCGAGATTTCACTCTACTAAAAGTAGTGAGTAGGTGGGTGGTGGTGGTAGCAGGAGCAGAAGCAGCAATAATAATAATAATAATAATAATAATAATAATAATAATAATAATATGTTGTTGTTGTTGGTGGTGGTGGTGGTGAGGAGACATCTTGCCCGTCGCGCCCCGCGGCGCCCCAAATTATTATATTCTTTGATGTACTCACCTTTCAATACGCAGGGGTTGTCCACCTCGCCTGTCTGGTCACCGCCTTTGACCAGTAGATGGGCCAGTTTCAGCTTGATGGCGCTAGAACCGTACTGGAGATAGCTCTGCACGTACAGCTGGTACTCAATTTCAGCCACAGTCACCTGGAGCAAAGGACATAGTATGATTAGCCGATAGTGACATAAATGNAAAAAACAGCCACGGTTTTCATCCAATAGCAGTGCAAAGACCCCGGAAGTGACATATCGCGATGGTTTTTGCGGGAGGCGCTTGCCAGGACAAAACACGAACGTGCCGAGCTGCCGCTTTCGTGAATAATGCATGCTCGACGGATTTGAAGGCTGTGGAGATTTGCGTTTAATTAATTGTTGTTTTAAACCTTTTTTTTTCTTTCATTGATGATACGCGTGGTTTTGTCAGCATATGTCTTTTCTCATGAAGATTATAAAAAAAACCAAAAAAATGAATTTCGTAAAAATTGACGCTTACGAGGTCTGTGCACGATGGCAACGGCATGGAGCTCTGACGAGCACACGTTAATATAAGAAGTATATTACGCTATTAACGGCACAGTGGTATATAAATTATATATAAATAGGCGCAACTTGCGATCGCATTGGTAACCAGCGGTCATTTTTCAACTGTGTTTTTGCTTGAAACTGAGATGAAAGGAGCTAGTGGTGGGGCGTAATAATCTGACGCCGATCCCGAAGGAGAAAGTTGGTGGGGGAAGGGGTGAAGGGGACAGACAGATGTAGGATAATAAGTTACAGGCCTGTAATTGTACTTTCACTTTTGGGTCCTGCAAAACTTAGGGGGTATATTTCATCTCCCCTTTACCCTCTTTTGGCATGTCCTGCTTCCAGCTATAAGGGCTCCAGAGGGGGAATTTTGATATCATGAGAAACTGTGTCCATTTTACTTTATTTTGTCAGGCACTATTTAGCCCTGGGCTGGAACTGTCAGGTCAAGGGTGTGATCAGGCGGAAGGGGAGGGGTTTGGCGTTGACCAGTGAAAAATGTAGGCTCTGTTTGCAAATAGCAATCAAGCTCAAAATTCAATGGGCTTGCTAGGGTTGGGTAAGTCTTAAAATTTGGGCCACATAATGAGCTTCAATTTGGTATGGGTCTGGGTGAAAGCTAAAACTTTGGGTTCAGAGGGCAGCTCAAAATGTTAATACATGTATAGCCCATAGAGGAAAAAAGAGTCCAATCCCATTACAGGTCTGTAACCTTAAAGGATCACGCCTCAGCTTCGCGCCACCCAATCGCGGGAGGGAGAGTGGGAAGGGGGAAGGGGCGGGGAAAGGGATGAAGAGGAGACAGGTTGTGTCGTGTCGGGCCGCCTGCAGTGTAAGGGAGGGGGATGAGAGGGGCGACCTTATCTGAGTTTAATCGGGAGAATGTGGGGCGGGACTGAGTAGGATGGCTGTGGAATTTAAACACAGACACCAGACCGCAATAATATTTAAGTTTTTAATCAATGATATGTGAGGATTGAAGAGCGTTAACGTAACCGTCACGTGCAAGCCAGAATACGCCGGTGTCAGGCTTTATCTCTTCGTTTTACAATTTAATACAACTTACTTATTAAGAGTATGCGGTCGGTCGGTTGTAAACGCACTTGGCCTGCACTCATTACAGAGATGTCATCACCCCCCATTGCGTCACGAGTCATAAGCGAATCTGCCGTCCATGTCGTGATTCTCTCCACCAATACCGTCAAACTAAGTGCGATATTGACCTGGTCGGCACAAGCGAGCGCGAGCTGTGTGTTTTATGACCACGTGCTATCTCCAGTTGTTGTGACAGGGTCGATTTAGTGGTACCATTCAAGTTTATAGTTCATAATGAGGTTATTCATTAAAAATATAATTTGTAACCTGGGATCAAGATTTATTTTAAAAGGTAAAGAAGGGAAAATTCGAAGCATTAGGACTATATTTAGTATTGAGGAACTCGTAGCATACCGGTAGTTAATATCAAGGTTTTACTGTGTTTATCTAATTAAATGACTGAACAAAGGAAGAAGAGAAGATGGAAGGCAGGGAAGGAAGGAAAGGAAGGAAGGCAGGGATGGAAGGAAGACAGGCATATATAAGACAATATGACATTGAGCTAATAGAAAAAGAGGGAAGGGACAATTAAATCTATCGTTTCAAGCTGCAGAGGATCAAAGTTACAAAATTACCAAATGATTACCCTTTCTGACTCTCTAATTCCAAGCCTAAAATCTCATAGATTTTTAATTTCACTGAAAAAAAACAACAACAAACAACTCTAATGTATACGGTGGAAAAAGCTTTCAACACAATGCATTTGGTAACGCGAGATTTACGGTTCCTGGGATCGAATAAACGACAAACACGATTGAAAGATCATAAAGATGATACTGGAATAATAATAAACTACAAACTGGGTGACTAAAAGTCACTGTACTAACACACACAGGATTGTATTTTGAAGATTTCTCTCTAAAACAGGTTGTGCACTTCGTAAAGTTGTTAGGTTCCTTGTGAAGAAGCAGATTAAAAAATAAACGTATTAAAATAAATGGCCATTGATACCAAAACGAACAAAGGCTGCAGTTTTGAGACTTCAACACAATAAATTAGATTTAATTCTATAACTTTAGGATATCACTCAAATAACAACCGTGATAACTTGTGTGAAACGTGCCAGTTGACTTTTTGCACGCTTATTTCGTTTTCTTGGATAACCAAGAAACTGAGACCTGAAAGTAACTAAAAAGTAAAGTAATTGTAACAGTTACTTTGCTTTCAACAATTACTTTTAAAAGTAACTTTTAACAACCCTGGAAGTGACTCACCTATCGCACATGGCTTTGGTTGACAGTTGATGCCTGTGTGCGGTTTGAGAATCTCCTGAAGCAGCTTTAAACACTGGTCTGGAGAGCCTGTCCCTTTCTCTAGCACCTCTTTGCCACTTTCCAGCTGCGTTTTCCTAGTCTCACCTACATCGGCGTAGATCAATGTGGGAGAAACATTCAGAGTACATGTGAGTGAACTTCGTTGTTAAGTATTCATCTAATAACTAGTGGCCGTACGCATAATTCTTACGTTACTTAACGTGCTGCGGTAACCATGGGAACCCCCTAAAACATTAGTAGTGTCCACGCTAGTAAATTCAGTACGTTATGAATTAACATATAGATTTTGCAAACGGCCAAAGATCTTGTTATCCTATATGGAGTTTACATGCACCCTTAATGTTGTTTAGATGGACCTAATTATCAAGTACACCTCATAACATGTATACTTCACGTATATTTTGTATATATTTTGATTGCCCAACGATATATGAAAAATGAAAATAAAATGAAAATACCACTTGTATTTACCCAGTAGGAGATTTGATTTACAATGTTATATATCTCATTATAATATGTAACATAAAGACATAGAACAATACATACCATACATGTAAGTGCATAATATTACAAAAGAAATGCATAACAAAGTCATTGCTGAACCCTTGCGATGCAGCGCCCTGGTTCCCCCAGCTCGAAAGTCAGGTACTCATTTACACCTGGGTCGAGTGCGGAAATGGAAGTGAAGTTTCATTCCCAAGGACACTACAACGTAAACTGCCCAGTGTGCAAGTCAAAGACACAAACCCTAGACTTGATAGTTCTCAGTTTCTGAGACCGTCTTTACCTATGGCCTACCCTCAGATAATTTACTCTCAAACTCGCTGTGATGGTAACAGAATATGCCAGATGTATAGAACGTTGTATCTTAAAGTCCTCGACACTTCACTCTACTAAAAGTAATGGGTAGGTGGGTGGTGGTGGTAGCAGGAGCAGAAGCAGCAGTAATAATAATAATAATAATAATATGTTGTTGTTGTTGGTGGTGGTGGTGATGGTGGTGGTGATGGTCGTGGTGATGGTGGTGGTGATGGTGGTGAGGAGACATCTTGCCCGTCACGCCCCGCGGCGCCCCAAAATATTATATTCTTTGATGTACTCACCTTTCAATATGCAGGGGTTGTCCACCTCGCCTGTCTGGTCACCGCCTTTGGCCAGTAGATGGGCCAACTTCAGCTTGATGGCGCTAGAACCGTACTGGAGATAGCTCTGCACATACAGCTGGTACTCAGTTTTAGCCATGGTCACCTAGAGCAGAAGACATAGTATGATTAGCCGACAGTGATATAAATGATTTAAAAGGACACAGTATGACTGGTCACAAGTGACATAAATGATACTATATGAACATAGTTGGTGGCACGTGATAGAAATCGTCATGCTGATTCTATATTTGCCTAGGTCAGTTTTTGAGGTTTTGAGAAATTTAACGCTCTCAACCTGTTGCTCAAAGGAAAACAATAAAGCAGGTGTGGTTTAGCTTGTAAAATTGTGATATAATAACGAGTCAAAATACTAAATTTGTTTTAACAGGAAAAGGGTTATATGGGAGACCATGGTAATTTTATCAACCCAAATCATCAAAATATGAACTAGGCGAACGTGGAGTGGGTGTGATGAAATGATACATTATTTTGATCGCATTGTATAGCTCAGAGAGGTAGACTACCTTACTGTTGTAAATTATACTGCATTAGTGTAGTGCGCCTGTCAGTCTCTGATCCAGTACATTTTGCATGCACAGTTGAGCACTAATGGTAACCAGTGTTGATTTTAGCAATATTTTATCTCACAATACTGATGTTCCTTCACCATCAGATGTCACACATATTTCTCAGACACTAATAGAGAGAGATTTTCAGTATTTGCGTATTAAGAAGAATTTATGTGGAACCAAGGGAAAAGACTGTCTCTCAAAGAAATATGAAGAGAATTAAAATTAGAAAAAATAAAACTCCTGTGTCACTATAAGCAGTAAAGTATCGTAAATATATGTTTGAAATCTGTTGGTAGAGTAACAACTAGTCTTTATCTTGAAATAATCTTTCCTAATATCGACATCCATAATCTAAAATAAAGCACTATTTATCACTTTGGTGTGCAGCTTTGCATGCAACATGTATTGAGTTAGAAAAGGGCAGAGCGCACCACAGGTATGCAAGATAATCAACAGTAGAAGGGTAGTCTATCCCCTTAATGGGAGGTATTACCTTTTCCAGAGGTTGTAATGCGCATAACATGGTGTGCAAGTTATCACCATGAATGCAGTGGATTCCTATGCAAATTTGCACACCAAAGTGCTAAATGGTGCATATTATTTTCTCCCTCAAGGTTAATGATCTTAGAGTAACTGTCATTTGCTATGACACCAGTTGTTTGACACCAGATTTCACCCACGTCTCTTGGACACCTATGTGCATGATCTTAAGGAGGCTTTTCTTGATATTCTGTCTGGATATAAAGTTTTTTTTTTTCATTTAACCGCAAAAAGTGTTACTAGTTTCTGATAATTCTTTGTCAATGCAGAAAATCCAAAACGCCTCTACTGGATCATGCACAAACATAATTATCTAGATGTATCTGGTGTCTAATAACTGATGCCATCGCTAATGACACGTGTTCTATGATCATCACCTTTGAGGGAGAGGATTGTACCATTCAGTACTTTGGTGTGTAATTTTGCATAGAAATCCAATGCACTCATGGGCACAACTTGCGCACCAAGTTATCTGCATTACAGTCTGTGGAAAAGGGTAGTGCTATTCCTTAAACTACTGGTGATGAAAACATGCTTGATGTGTTGAACCGCTGAGGTGAAACAGAGGGTATGTTTCACCTGTGGCCCACTGGGGCAGCGGCAATAGAATAGTAAACTATCAATAATCTATATTCTACTGTCTATCCGTCCATAATAAAACCCAAGAGACAGAGGCTCTATAATGAGTGTTTGTTTGATATCAAATTTACAAAAGGAGTTCTACATTTATCGTATTCGCGAGCCTCTGGCAGGAGGGAGAAAAGTGAGCTGTCTGTATCAAGCAGCTCATCAGCCAACCAAACAGCCGACCATTCACTGATTAGCAAGCCAATCAGCCAGCTAGACCAGCTAAAGCAGCCAACCAACCAACCAACCAACCAACCAACCAACCAACCAACCAACCAACCAACCAACCAACGATCGATCCATCCATCCATCCATTCATCCATCCATCCATCCATCCATCCATCCATCCATCCATCCATCCATCCATCCATCGGTATACATGAAACTCTTCAGCGAACAGTGGTCCTCGTGGTATGAAAGCGATCTGTGTCGACCCGCCTCCCATCTCCAGTACACCCACGGATTCCTCGGTGGGTCTGAAAAACACAATAAAAAAAATAAATTATTAATTACAAAAATGACATTAACATAGCTGCCCGGGATGAATCCTGGGGCTGCCGGTTGGCAATCAAGACGCATGGCTTGGTTATAGTTTTCATAAACTGAAGACCGTAGTTTCCCAAAATATCAAAATTTGCCCCATGGGACTTTCATCTGCACATGCAGGGGACGTGAAAGGATGGAACTTTACATTGAAAGTAAGAGTTACAGGCCTGTAACTTTTAAATTACATCGACGCTTAAAATAGGAGGGTAGTTTGCATTGCAATTCGGCAGATATTCTAAGTCTCCTATCCCTCTAACCAATACATTCTGGCACGGATAAAGTATTATTAGATTTACTCTAGAGCGTCCGTACTTACAGCAAACTCCTCAGTGGATAAAAGTGGAGGCAATTACAGTAGAATGCCACACCAGTAACATTATTTTCTGAAAAGCTTTGAGTTTACAAATAGTTTTAATTGTGTTTAACAGGGGCTAATATATTCTTTAACCATAAATCGAAACTGGTTGCTGTACAGTCAAATTATTTTAAAGGATTAACCTGACTGACCTTGCATTGAGCTAGAATTTCTCCATGGCACGATGGATAAAATGTATGAAACACACCTCCATTCATTCACATATGCAGATCAGATTCAGGAACGTATTTAAATAAATTAATTATGCAGGTTCCAGAAAACTGACGAATTAAGTAATATTGTTTTTTTTCCCTCTCCAGAGACCCTTTTCCGAAGGATTTAATTCACATAATATGGTGTGGAATTTATCACCATGAATGCATTGGATTTTTATGCAAAATTGCATATCAAAGTGCTGATAGGTGCCTGTTTCTCCCGAAGAAACCTCTGAAGGATCCCGCATGCAGATATCTAGGAGACCTGGGTGAAATCTGGTTTCAAACAACTGGTGCTATCAAAAATGACAGTTGTCATAAGATCATCATTCTGAAAGGAAAAGAATGCACTATTCAGCACTTCGGTGTTCAACTTTGCATAGAGATCCGGTGCACTCATAGGAATAAGTTGCATACCATGTTAGGTGCATTACAGTCTCTGCAGTCCTCACACAGACGAACATTAGCTAAACTGTGTTGGAGATCATGCACAAACACATATAATTTATAATACTAATAGACTACTTACTTGTGGGAATCAAAGAATCCTAAGAGGTAATTAGCTGCTATCCAGGCATAGACCCCTTCCTCTTCACCGGAGAGTACGCTCACCCTGGAACGCTTGTACTTGAAAGGGCTCCATTTTGTTTTTCTGAGCACGGATTTGGTAACATCCAGCAGTTTGGTTGCGCTGTTGGCCTCCAGGAAGCGGAGACCTGAAATAATGGAGCAATAAGGTCAGTTTCAGACACTGCTTCTAAATGCTGAGTAATGCTTGAATTACATTACCCTTTCCTTTTCCCCAAGGTGACAGCTATGTTGGCATTCTTAAACCATCCGATCGTTGGCGTCTGAAGGCAAGCCTAACTGACAAATTGTGGGCACTGCCTCGACTCGGACGGATTTGCTTTCATATTTCACGTACTAGACGTTTATTATTTCAATTTCTTTTTGGATATGTGGGTTTGTCGGTATTGAAATCCACATCGTTTCTGTTACATCTCATATTTTTGCACGACATCCTGAAACGGATGGATGGAAGCGTAAGTCATGTATCATGACCCAAGGTAGCTTTTTGCAAGGTTTGTAACATTTCCAGCTGAGTACATATCATTTGCCAAGTGGACATTATGAGACCAGATTCTATCCTTGATGGGTCTCAGTAGAGTAATTTTGCTAAAAGAAGGGCAGAATTAAATGTGGAGTGTTGGCAAGAGTTGGTTGCTCCCCCCTCTCCCCATACCCAGTTCTTCCTTTGTCCAGACAACACCAGGACACCCCAACTAGTCAAACTATAAAAGTAAAAAGGCAAGCTAAAAATGTGGATGAAAAATCGAAATCAACAGAAAAACTTGGAATGGTACATCGAAGGTACAGATGTTTGGCAAGATAAACGGGATTTAAAATCACTGTAAGGGATAGATTTGATACTGACGGCAAGATTTGGACAGACCGTATCTTAATGGAAGCGGGTGTGGGGTGAAGGGCCATTACTGTGCACTGTCTTTGCAGTCACATAGCGGGCGGACCTCACCGCAGGCGAAATGTTGATTTCGATTTTCCAAGGTTATTAAATATTGTAGTTTGTAGCGCCAATTTATAATTTAAAAGTGTGCACGGACCCAAGACGACCATGGAATACCCACCAGCCGTTGCCATGACAGAAATGGGCGTTTCCGAATGTCTTTTGCGAGGTACTTGTGCCTTGGCTGCTTTTAGGATCTTCCTTATGTAGAGTCTCAAACCTTTCGGATTATTCTCGTACTCGCTCAACCCTGGTTTGAATCTCTCGTTATGCACAAGGCGGACCCGAGGCACAGAGGTGGAGCTGTCAGGCGGGCTCCAGCTGCAAACACAAAATCGTCACACTCATTCCACATTTTGTCTAAGTCATTTTGTGAGGTTTTGAGAAATTTAGCGCTGTCAACCTGTTGCTTAAGGCAAAATAACGAGGCAGATGTGGTTTAGCTCGTAAAATTGAGATATAAAACAGAGTCAAAATTCTACATTTGTTTGAATGGGAAAAAGAAGATAAATGGAAGATCTTAGTAATATAAACAACTCAAATCACCCCCTCTTTAAGCCAATGTGGAATGAGCACTGATAAAAACAGACCACAAGAATTTTTTTTTGTCTGACTCTGAGGTCAGTATGTCCTAAGGAACAGCTCTCGGTGTAAACTGATCTCTTTCACAATGCCTTGTGCAAAACACAATCTTCAGTGATGCACTAGAACTTTAGACCTTTGGAGATCGTAATCTAGACATTTTGAGCATATTCTCAAACAAATTTAATTTACGCATTAAATGCCATGACATCAATGCAATGCGTAATTTCCCCTATGAAATGAGGATCAGAAAATTGTTAAAGAAAGTATAAAAATATCTTGTCCTGGGTAATATAAAAATTAATGCATTTATTTCGTCTAATGACAGTTAATGCTGAGTATTTTTCAATTCAATATAGATAACAGATACTTTCATGAACAAAGGAACTTGGCATTCATTATCAAAAATCAGTTTCGTATTTTGTTCCCTTGCAACTTTTGTCATGACGTCACTATGGGCATTTTAACTACTGGAAACTCCCCATACATTGTGGAAGAGCAGTTTTAAAGAATATAAATCAACCAGACCTGTATACTTTAAGCTTTGTACTTGAGCTGCCTGCATCCAGCAAAACACTGTAGCTCACATCATCAGTTCCTCTCTTCGATTCACTGACAGGAAAAGCAAAAGTAGGCGCGGCCAGGAGGAAGATGATTGACACATAGCTCCGTAGTGACACTAAAAAGTCTATCGCTTTACCTCCCTTCATCTTCGTCGCTGATAAAATGTAACGAAATAAATTCATGAATATCAATGCTCATGTAAGAAAAGATGACAATGATAATAATATGAGATAAATTTATTACCCACTGAATAAGTAGTCAGCCTGCTTTAATTTTTTAAACTAACTGAATGGTTTCTCTGTCAAGTCCACGTGGAATACGTCATGCAATAATGTCTGATGATGATGATGATGATGATAATGATGATGATGATGATGATAATCAAGGGTTTCTACAATGATCTCTATTATACAAACTGACAAAGATGGAATTCGACATCGGCCTCTAAGCTGGTTCTAAATCCAACATAAAAATTCACATGGAGACTAGGATTAGGGTTGTTGTAACGAGTAAAAAGTAACGCCACTACGAGTACTCGTTACAGTTTTTGAGTAACAATTATTTACTGGTTACAAGCTTCATCTAAAGTAATGAAAAGTACCCGTTACCGAAATTTTGTGTAACAATTACAGAATTATTCATTACTTTTTCGTTACTTTTGTGTGCGCGCGTGTATGTGTGCGTCACGCGCTTACTTGACGGTCCGAATTAGTTTTTTTGGGGAGAACAAAAAAAAAAATCAAAGCAAGCCGATGTTGGGCGCGAGCTCCTTCGTCTGATCGCGTGTACCTGTGCAAAACTAAACTGTTTTGAAGATCGTGGTGTCCACGTAACGGTACCATTGATCCTCCGTTGTTTGCTGCGTAAACATCGTCACATTATGATTATGTAAACAATCGAGATAGGCGCAATCTATTGGTAACCAGCAATCATTTTTCAACTGTTTTTGCTTGACATTGAGATGAAAAAGATCTAGCAGTGGGGCGTAATAATCTGGCGCCGACCCGTAAGGAGGAAGTTGGTGGGGGGAGGGTTGAAGGCAGGGTTGGGCAAGTTCACCCAAAAAGTCAGTTCAGATCAAGATCAGTTCATCAAGGGAAAAAATGCCCTTAGATCAAGTTTAGCTCAGTTCCAAGAAAACTGCATTTTTCAGATCAGCTCATTCACCTTGGAATTTTCTAAGATCAGATCAAGCTCAGTTCAGTTCATGGGATTAGAAAATGACTCCATGAGGATAGACACTAAGCAGCAGGCGACAGCCGGTGTGGCATCACAGAGTGTCCCCCCGAAACGTGTCCCCCCGGTCACTTTGTGATATCACAAAGTGTCCCACCGGTCATTCTGTGATATCACAAAGTGTCCCCCCCCCCCCCCCCCCCCCCC
>JAWQUT010000099.1:1514415-1540322 GCA_033807755.1 Ellobium chinense | reverse complement strand
AGTTGTGCTGAAAGCGTGAGGGTTAGGATATGTGGGGAAGGGGGGTTGTATGTGAGCTGGAAAGAGGGAGAGAGAATAAGAAGAGCCAGGCAGAGCAGAGCGAAAGAGATATAATAGATGAATGGAGGTGCGTGAAGGATGCTGAAGGAAGAAGCTGGAGGAGATGAAGGAAAATGCGTGCCTGATGTCTCATAATTGTGTAATGTATTAGGTAAATTGAATGCCTTTGGCCTAGTGCCTATAATAAACTGAACTGAACTGAACTTGATCTGAGCTAAAAAGCTATTTTAGGTGAACTGATCTTGATCTAAACTATATTAATTTTGGTTGTTTGATCTGAACTTGATCTAATCTGTAATTTTCTACCTACCTTTCACCTCAGTTCACAATTTAAAGTCAACCTCAAAATCAAAACCGAAATTTTTATATTTTTTTATTATAGCGGAGGGAGTGAAAACAGAGCGGCTATTAAGTGGTCCAGGCAATATCCCAGGCTCTCTGAAAACGATTTCTGACATACGAAAGCCAACACCGAATGCAAATATTGCACGGAAATACCTATCTTGAATGCTCATAAACAAGGAGGTGAATTTCAACAGGATGTCGATTTGATTGTTTGTTTATTTGTTTGTCATAGTGGTTGAAATCTACTACGTCTTGTTCTACGGAGGCGGTAGTCTTGACACTTGTAATCAACGTCTTCTTGTCATTAATTGATCCGTTTTAAATGGACATGATATTACTATGTTCATAGCTTTTACTTCAAATTAAGTGTTCACACGGTCATATTGGTAAACGTTTGTTAACTGCTGTCACGTAAGTTGGTAATGTGCTTTCAAATGCACATGTTTTTATGTGTTTTCTTCTAACGCTAATGCACCTAAAGTGTTGTTTGATATCAGCATGTATGTAATGTTTATTTAAATGCTTGCATGCATTCAGTTTTCTATGACCACTAGCTGAGGTTTCCCGGCGCCGCCGGAGAACGGCGAAAGGAAGGGGGCAGACAAATTCATATTTTATCTACGCATTTATATACTCCTATTCCCAGTGGCGTAGCGTAATAATATTCAAGGTATTCACTGAATGCCCCAAAATGTAAGCAAAAGATTAAGCACCCAAATAAAATCATACGCTTATTTAAATTCTCTTCATGTATAATCCAACCTTACTGCGAGCGTACCTTTAAAGCGCCGAATCGAATAAAAACCTCATAATAACTACTCCATGTATTGGNCTGTAGCGCTTAAAATGTCATGTGCTGTCCCGTTGCATATTGTATTTTGCTCATGTGCCACGGCTGTGGTCTGGGCTCATTCGAAATAAACTTGTTAAACTTGTTAAACTTGTTGTCATGGTGAGTGTCGCGGTGTACCAGAATGTGGGCGACACATATCTGCTACGCCAGGACTGAAACTATTGCCTGTCGCTCGTGTGACCGCACTCATTTGCCACAGTGTATCTCCAGACTGCGCAGTAATTCCTGCTGCGTTTTTTACATCTCGTCTGTCAAGGGCCTCAGTCTGAACGTGCTATCACTCCACCACAGAGACGCTAACTGCACAGCAATTTTATTCTTAAATATCTACTGCCTGAAAACGTTCCCTAATTTCCACGTGTGAGCCTAGTGCTCACCCGTGACCCTAACATACTTCCCGATGTGTGAACAATTAGGTACAAGAAAGAATACAAGAATACAAGAATCTTTATTGCTCAAGTTATATATAACATATGAGCATCCATAATATTTAGAAAATACAATTTACGGCTATGACTTCTAATTTTTTTTTTTACTGTTGTTGTAACACTACAGTAACATTCAGAGATCTCAAACTCTTTTTACTGTGAATTTCCAAGAGTTTTTTTTTTATTTTATTAGAACCGCCAAACTATATCGATTTCATTTAGTTTCACTCAATAGCAGGCCAACTTTGCCATGGATTTTGATTTATAAATACTATTATGTGTGAGTTATTATTTCACAATGTTTTAAGAGAGAGAGACTGGAAGACGTTAGACTGACACGTCACTATTGGTTCAATTAAAACTGTTTGCGTCAGGTATGCACGTATCCCATATACACATTGTCTTAAATCAAGGTATAAATAATGCTGGCTTGGGTAACTGTCATTTCGATTACGCATGTTTCAGTCATAACAAAACAGTGAGAATAATTAATGTGACTGCTTGTTGTTCACCGAGGGCGTAAGAAAATTTCATGCCTGTTATACGGAAGAAAATGCGAGGAGAACAAAAGGATATGACAATCGTGATTTTTTAAATCGTCCATGCCAACTAGCCTTAGCGACCACGGATCTCAACTTCCTTCCTCAACAATCCACGTCAGCACTGCTTCAGAGGGCAGGGTTGGGCAGATCTGAGATCAAATGAGCTAAGATCGTGAACTTTAGGTCAGTTCACGTGAACTTGATCTGAGCACAATATCTATTTTAAATTAACTGATCTTGATCTGAACTTTACTTATTTTGACTGTTTAATCTGGTCTTGATTAGATGTGTAATTTTCTAACTACATTTCAGCTCAGTTCATAACTTCAGATCTATCTCGAAAATCAGAACCAAATGCCGCCTTTTTTTGTATGTGTGTCTTTTTCGGAGCAAGAGGAAAGAAAGCTAGCGGTTCAAAGGGGAAGGTGACGTTTTTCACCGTTCAAAGTCTTCGCGGGTCAAACTTCGGCTTACAACGTTTTACTTTAGTTATGAAACCATAACTTCTCCCCGTCTCAGTCCAGTTGCCTGTTACTGCTATAAGATCAGCGTAACCTTACGTGAGGTTACTTGTCCACAACAGTGACATCTCTTTCTCTCTCTCTCTCTCTCTCTCTCTCTCTCTCTCTCTCTCTCTCTCTCTCTCTTAGTTTCTTGAGATAGAATGGGAAATGACAAGGTGAATGGGCAGTTATATAGATTGGAGCCAAATTCTGATTTGACGCTTAGGAAAAGTGTGTTCGGCAGTTTTTGTAGCAATTTTACAGCAGTGGATCTTTCACAATTTATTGATTTATGTGTGTGTGTGTGTGTGTGTGTGTGTGTGTATGTGTATGCGTGTGTGTGTGTGCGTGTGTGTGTGTGCGTGTATGTGTGTGTGTGTGTATGTGTGTGTGTGTGTGTGTGTGTGTGTGAGTGACTGAAAGACGTTAGATAGACTGATACGTCACTATTGGCTTAATTAGAACTGTTTGCATCAGATATGCATGTATCCCATACACATTGTTTTAGATCAAGGTATAGATAATGCTTGCTTAGGTAACTGTCATTTCGATTATGCATGTTTCAAACATTACAAAACAGTAAGAACAGTTGTGACCGTTTATCGTTCACCAAGGCGCGAAAGAAAATTTCACGCCTCCTGCTTTACGGAATCAAATGACAGGAGAACAAAAGGATATGACAATCGTGCTTTGTTAAATAGTCCATGCCAACTAGCCTGAGCGAAAACGGATCCCAACTTCCTCACTCAGCAGTCCAGGTCAGCACTGCTTCAGAGGGCAGGGTTGGGCAGATCTGTGATCAAATGAGCTAAGATCGTGAAATTTAGATTAGTTCACGTGAACTTGATCTGAGCTTAATATCTATTTTTGATCTGAACTTTACTTATATTGGCCGTTTGATCTGGATTTGATCTAATCTGTAATTTCCTAACTATATTTCAGCTCGATTCACAACTTCACATTAACCTCGAACAATTAGAACCGAATGAAGGTACCACAAGGATTTGCATAAGATGTCGAATATCAGTTGCTGCAAAGGTAGAATAATGAAGAGCCTTTGCTGTAACGCAAGTTTTCATCCTGAATATATTTTAAATAATTCTGTCCTCATTATTTTCCAACACTCAGTTAAAGGCCATAGCAGATTGTCCTCCACAACCGGTTGCAGTATTACCACTGAAGAGGTAAAGAGAAAGTCCTATGTCATGGGAAGCATGTATATTTTGCCAAATATTCGATTCAAGTATTTCCTTTGAAAGCAAGCAGGAGTACAGAAAGTGAAAAAGGCATTTCTACTTCTGGGCAAGCACAATGATTCCTCAAACATAGAGATCATTGAAAGATTAGAGGCCCACATAGCCATTCTAGAAACTAAGAGTCCCATGTGGCATGCCAAAACATGCTATGCATCTTTTTTGCAGCAGAACAAATATTAAAAGACTTCAACGTAAACATGCAGATGTTGCTGGGGGAGGACACCTCTGGATTGGAGAACATGTCACGTCTGCATCCATTGTCGCGTACTAGGCTGGAGTAAATGCATTTTCTGTCCGATGAGAAATCGAAAGCCAGTCCATCTAGTTTTGACAAAGAATGCAGAAGAAAAAAATTGGAGAGGCTGCAGCAGAAGATAATGCATATGAGGCGAAGTACCACAGGACATGCTTTACTAAGGCAATCAAGTCAGACACAGCCACTGTTGGTGGATCAACAGATTACGACCAGGCATTTTACAAACTCGTGCAAGAGCTTGATCAAGGATTCAGTGAAGGCCATATTGACACCCTTAACTGTTTATCTCATCGCTTCCACTTCCGTTTGAAAGAACGCGGTCTGAATACTGCGTATGGCAAACACAAACTGCAGGACAAAATTATCTCTCATTTTGAAAACAAAATTCAGATGATTCAGCCTCACGATAAAACAAAGTCTGTTCATATTTCCAATTGTGCCGGTTGGTACAGCTGTTCTGGCACTGGATAGCTCGACACAAGATCTGGAATAGCTTTCCATCGCAAAAAATATGCTGACAAACACGTCCTCAAACGAAGAGGAAGAAATAATGAGATCCATGTACTACGTGTCTTCAAAGATTAGATGTGATATGGAGAACTATGAAGGGTACAAAAATTATAACGGTCTCACTCGTGACAGTGTGAAAGAAGCTATACCTGACAGTTTACTAATTTTCCTTAGGTTGCTCAATGATGGGGCGGACAGTGAAAATGAGGAAGAGGATATATCGCAGAAAATAGTGTCCGGAATGAAAGTTTTGCCCAGGATATTATTTACGCCTTTTTCCGAGGGCAAAAGCATACCCCAAAGCATATAGGTCCAGCTATGTCTGTACACCAAGCAACACGCTCCAAGTCATAAGTACAACTTCTTAACAAAAGTGGACATTGGATAAATTACGAAAGGGTTCATCAGCGTACTGACACTGCAATTGCCCAGCATCAGCTGACACGATTCACTGAAAATGCCAGAAAACCTGCAGCCATGAAGATTTGTGCAGCTTGCTGGCGACAACATTGACACCCTCGAGGAAACAATCGATAGGAAGGGTGCCTTTCCTGAAACACAGCTTGCAGCTTTTCAGAATGGTCCAACTGCAAGTTCATCGTCTGGAATTGGCATTACATGTAAGCCTGGAGTCTTGAAAGACATCTCACCAGAATTTAATGAAGTATTATCGTCTGGCCATCAAAAAGGCATACATCCTCGAGTGACCTTTGAAGCCAAACCAGAGGAAAAGCAAATGTGTAACGTGTTTACTGACCAGGGCAATGAGGATTGTTGCAGAGCTGATCTTGCATGGTTGATCTCAAGGTTGCAGGGAGCAGACAGATTCAGCGTGGATGGCTTTCAACAGAAAGTGTCCAGAGGGAGTGAAAACCCCGCCACAAATATCGGGTTCATGCCCATTATAAATCAGCCTGCCACAAATTACGATACTCTGTGGACTGTTATGGAACCGTGCAGAAGACTGTCCCTACATCTTGGTCAGATCCACACAGTTTTGACGTTTGATGATGGACTCTATTTCAAGGCAAGAGAATTTTCATCGTTGCACAAAAACCCTTGTAACAAGTTTGTGTTACGTCGTGGTGGACTTCGTACCGGAATGAACTTCTGACAACGCTTTGGTGATGCTGACCTTAAAGATATTCGTATTGAATCTGAGGTTTTCGGAGAATCCACAGCAGCTGCCATTATGGAGCAAAAGCAATGGAACAGAGCTATTCGCTGTCATAAAATGGTATTTGAAGCACTGTGGCGAGTGTACTGGATCAAATTCATGAACTGGCCAGATGGAGTTGTCAGCTGCGAGAACTTCACATCCAGCTTGGCTGAATCTGCAGATGATGTGCTCAGTTCATGGGAACCGAAAATGGCATTTCCGTTTCAGCATCTGTGACCACAATTCTTGAAGTCTTGCCTCCAGCAATGCCTGTATTGCAACAGTTTGATAAGGAGTGCAGCCAAGACAGCACCTTTATGTTTGGAGGAGCTACATGAGCATGGGTCAAGCTAAAAAGCTTATATTTCATGTGAATATTAATTTACAGGCTACCTATTGATATTTAGGCAACAATTAAAGTGTTTATATAAATGAATGTACGATGCGATTCACTTGATAACAGATACTATTGAAGGGGGTCTGTACTGACCATTGGTCACGAAATGACCACGAAAGCTTGGCAGGTCTTACTGCGTAGAGCAGATAATAACAGTGTTTCTGAACAGCTTGGCACTGAAAGAAATGCATATTTCAAAAGCCAGAAAACTGTTTGGCTGAAGATCATTCATCACTAGATATCTTTCTTACTCCTCAGTGCTTGTCAGTAGATTGACCTGTCCACGATGGAGATGGACCTTTTTCTTTGGACAAACGTAGCCATGTTCATAGATGGGATTCTTAGCGCAGAATTTGGCAATAATCAATAAAAGTGATTTTAGAGAAACCATGAAAAGGAATTGTATATTTTAAAAAGCATGATAAAATAAACGTGCTGACCACTGGTCACCTACTTGTTGCCCACGTCAGGACTGATGAAAATGTTAGCATAATCAAGTTTTGTTAAGAAAATCGTATTTATATTACTTTTGGTGGCATATCATAACTGATAGAAGAAAGCGCAACGGTAGTGCTGTTTTTCTCGTTAATACCCCTACTGCACTCACTGACCAGTGGTCAAGCCCTGCACACTTTTTAGAGCTGACCATCAGCCAAAACATGATCTAGGATAGTTCTTCTGACGGTTTAGCATGGTGGTTGCTTTTCTCTCGACGGGGAGAACGAACTCGACAAATAAGGTCCTTTTTTAAATCTGCCTCTAGACTAGAAGGGATGAAGAGGGGACAGGTTGTGTCTTGTCGGACCACCCGCGGTATAAGGGAGGGAGATGAGAATGGCGATCTTATCTGCATTTAGTCGGGAGGAGGATGGCCCGGCTGTGGAATTTAATCACAGACACCAGACCGCAATCAATGATTTTTCATGAATGATTCAAATGTGAGGATTGAAAAACGTTAATGTTACGGTCACTTGCTTGCAATCCTTTTGCAATGCCGTCACTGAGAGAGTAAACAAGAACCAATACCCACATTCGCAATGTGCAATGAGTGTCATGATTATGACCTGAGCACTATTATTATGCTGTTTTAATATACTTATTTCAAATAACCCAAAACTTTATGGAGACAAACCTCCATGAAACACTACATACAATTACAAACACATGATGAGTGCCTGCAAATCTATAGAATCAGAGCCTTAGCAGAACAAGATTATCCTTATGACAAGGAGGCAAACATCGCCTCACCAAAAGAACACCTCAGGTTAAAGTAAACCTGACTGGATTTCTGACATACGACAGCCGTTAACATCGAAAGCAAATATTTCATGGAAATACCTATCTTAAGTGCTTATAATCAAGGAGATGATTTTCAACAGGACGTCTGTTGCCCGAAAATACCTATCTTATGTGCTCATAATCAAGGAGGTGATTTTCAACAGGACGTCTGTTGCCCAGAAATACCTATCTTAAGTGCTTATAATCAAGGAGATGATTTTCAACAGGACGTCTGTTGCCTGGAAATACCTATCTTAAATGCTTATAATCATGGAGGTTATTTTCAACAGGATGCCTATTTGATTGATTGTTTATTTATTTATCTGTCAATAATGGTTGAAATTTACCATGTCTTGCTCTACGAAGACTGTAGTCTTGACACTTATAATCAACATCTTCCTTTCACCAACTAGTCAAATGGTCATTAATATCACTGTGACCGTGATTCATAGCTTTCCTTTAAATTAAATGTTCACCCGGTCATATTGGTACACGTTTGTTAACTGCTGTCAAATAAATTGGTAATGTGCACGTTTTATATTATGTTTTCTTCTAAAGCTGTTGCACCTCAAGTGCTATTTGATAATAGCATGTCTGCAATGCTTATTTAATTGCTTACATACATAGAGTTTTCTAAGACCATTGTTTTTAGGGTTATCTAATTAATCAGGACAGTTCCTAATACACGTATAGACTTTTTACGGTGCAAATGATTTACTTTAGGATAAATACTGTCAAAATTTGAAGTCGGAGGGAAGGGGTAGAATCAAAGAGGTGATTTTCTAGAAATGACGTGTGCTCCAGCACTACGAACTTTTTTTGGGGATGTAACACTACAGTAACATTCAGAGATTTCAAACTGTTGTTACTGTAAATTTCAGATATTTTTTTTATTAGGACCACCAAACTATATATCAATTTCATTCAGTTTCACTCAAAAGCCTAACAACTTTGCCATGGATTATGATTTATGAACAATGTTATGTATCAGCTATTGTTTTATAACGTTTTGAACCATTTTGCTGTGTGTGTAACAGCAACAGAGACTTACAGTGTTGCTATTGTAATAATATGCAGTGGGTTGTATTGGATGGCGTTACCGAGACCTTTGATTACTATACTTACCTTGTCAGGATGTTTGCCAGTTTGTCAATATCCTATATATAAAAAAGAATACTGTAAAACAACATATGAGTAATCAGTGATGGTGCCACTAGTACTAGTTAAATGGATGTATAAATTTAAAATGTAGGACTGTAGAAATTTCATAACCAGGGATAAGGAGAAAACCACTTACTTGGAGCATTTCATTTGAGATGTACATTTTGTTGGAGAAATGTCCAAACTGCATCTTATCCTTTTCTTAAATATGCAAGCATTAACTGTAAGATATTGTATATGTATTAAACGTGTTTGTTTCACTTTGTTTGAGTTGATTCTTGTTTTGTTTTAATTATGAAATTGCACTGTAGATCTGCAGCCTGTCGCCTGCTGCTTAGTGCTTATCTTCATGGAGTCATTTTCTATTCTGATGCACTGAACTCAGCTTGATCTGATCTTATCAAAAACCAAGGTGAACTGAGCTGATCGGAAAAATGCATTATTTTCCTCGAACTGAGCTAAACGAGATCAAAGGGCATTCTACCCTTAGTGAACAGATCTTGATCTGAACTGACTTTTTTTGGTTGAACTTGCCCTACTCTGATGATAGGAATAAGAAAATGGATGAAGAAATGGGTGAATAAATAGCTATAATGCCTAGTGAGGCACGTTATCAAAGAATGAATGATGGTCCTTAGGGATGACCGACTTCAGTTCTTGGAGATGGTTGTATTTGGAGGCTGCAATCTTGAGGCTGATGTGGTACAGTCGTGGAGGCGCTTGCCCTTGGCCTTGAACAGCTTTATCTCCTCTCGACATTGGTAATTCCTGCCAATTAACCCCATAATATATCTTGTATTCCACTTTCCTGTCGGGCGTGTACTTCAAGCATCGGATCGTCTTCAGGGTGCTGATTCTGGCAAAGTCACGGAAGAACTGGTGATCAATATACTTGACCTGATAGGGGCGAGGTTTGAAGCGGGCACCCTCAGTGACTCTCATATAAGCCAGCAGGGACATAAATGAGGACATGCACAAGGGCTATTTCTATTACAGCATGAACGGAGTCTACCTTCATGTGGGTATGTCCCTTTTATAGAAATTTCTGCACAATTGTAATGCTATGTTGTGCTGCAAAGTCACGCAGAGAGCCAGCCAAACTGCATTCCGATTTTGGTAATTGCACCCTTCGCTGTAGAGAATAATGGTCTTGTACCCGATCTTGCTTCCTAGGAAATCCACTTTGCAGCTGCTGAACTCGTTCGCGATAAATCCCCCGTTAGATTCATGCTAAAAATAGCACTGGACGTCTTGTGTTGCTAGATCAAAAATTGTACAGTTGTGCGTTGCAAGTTTTGTCTTATAGTGAAGTGCTTGTAAACTTGGTGCAAGGAGGACGCATTGCAAGTCCATTGCAACGACACAAATGTCTGTTGAGTCTATGGATTTTCTTTTGTCTTCTTCTTTCCCTGTTTGTGCCTTGTCTTTTCGGTCCATGTGAGTTGTCCATTTTTCTTTGGCAACTTCACCTGCCTCATACCCGACGCAAGTATCATACTGGTCCTTTCTGGGTTTGTACAGCGATAGGTTCCATGCATGAAATTCCTCCAAAAAGACAGTTTTTGATAAAGGGTTCTTCCTGGTTCAGAGCAGACTGCACAATGGAGGCGATACAGTTCCTCATAAATGCCGATCCTTGGTTCAGGGTACAGTTTGTTGGTGTCCTTCCGGCAGTAATGGGAGGGCATTTTCGCCAGCTTGTCCAGGAACTCAGTCCTTAAAAATGCTTTGTCTTCACTGCTTCTCTTGTAGACTGGAATGTCTGTTCTTCCATGAGCTAAACTTTGCCCCTGCCCTTGCAGTTCTGATGAAGTGGCGATGAACCATTTCGTTACACCTGTGGTGTTAAGGAACATAGTCTTGCAAAACAGGAACCTTTTCGCCTTTTCTTTTCAGGGAGTGTGTGATTGTTCTTGATTTTGTGGGGTCCTCCGATTTGCGCCGTTTGGGTTGCATAGTTTCTAGAAGGCCATTTACGAAGTATCTTTTCTCTCCCCAAGACAGGCTCCAAATGCAGTTGAAGATTTCTTGTCTGTCTTCCTTCGTGAAGGTACTACATCCTGTAATGGATCCCTTGCATGCACAGGATGGTTTCATGACTTTTGCTGGTTGGTCTGAATGGGTCTGTCCTGTTTCTAGTAGGCTTTTCTTTACATTCCGCCTCCAACTGGCCTTATTCCTTCTTCTCGGTCAATTCTGCATGATCGCTGTCTCAGCCAGATGGGTACCGCGTCTGTTGACAGCAGAAATGAAAGCTGACAGAAAACTGTGTTGCAGGATTTTGCTGGATTTTGTGAAAGACAATGGTGACTTCTTTGATCGATTAGTAACAGTTGATGAGACCTGGCTTTATCAATATGATCCTGAGATGAAATGTCAGTCAAGTGGAAAACCCCATCAGAACCAGCCTCCAAAAAAGCAAATTTGTGCCATTCTGTAGTGAAGGTCATGCTGACTGTTTTTGGGGACTCCGAAGGCATTATTCTGTCTGATTATCTTCCAAAGAATAAAACATTCAATGGTGAATATTATTCAGAACTCTTGACAAATCTTAATGGTGCACTTCCTGCAAAACGACCAGGAAAGCTTCGCAAAGGTGCTTTTCTTTTGTAGGACAATGCGCCATCCCATCGGGCAGCAATTTCATCTAACAATACTGCCATAGAAAAGGCCCCCTCATAGTCTTTCAGTTTCTTTGTTAGGGTTAAATGACGGCAGTTAGAACAAACTTGATATGGTTGCTTCCGATAGGGGAGCAGGGCATGGGGTCAGCGCTCCACCCCCGGGACCCAGCTGGGCCAGGGTTATAGATGTAGGAACCTTTCTAACACTAATGGGGGATTTATTTTCGTTTGGGATATAGGTGACCCCCACTTGTGTAGGCGGTGGGAGGGAGTAACAATGTAACATCCTAGAATAAGAACAGAATGTAAACTCCCTGAATGAAAGTAACAAACAACTAACCAACGCTGGCGCCAATCAGAAAGGAGTGGGACAAAAAAAATAAAAAAACGGCGGCTGCAAACAAATATGGCTATGAAGTTCTCCCTCATCTTGCCTATTCGCCTGATCTAGCTTCGTTAGACTTTTTCCTGTACCTGCATTGAAGAAACAGCTTAAAGAACTCAGATTTGATGATAAAAAAGAAGTTTTGTGTGCAGCAAAAGAGTGGTTGAAGGCCCAACCCAATGAGTTTTACTTTCAAGAACTTTTCAAGGCAAAAGGACGATGGGACACGCGTGTCACATAAGATGGTGACTACGTAGAAAAGTAAAAGTATGTATGTAAATGTTCATCTCTCTAGTTTCATTCCTTCCTAGTCATGGAGATTTATAATTGATCACCCCTCCTATATTCAGCAGAAGACTGAAATGGAGTGGTTTATGGACATGATAAGCTGTTAAATACAAGAGCTTTCAAAGGCAAAAAAGGAATAGATGAGACAGACATCTTCATGCAATAGAATGCTATTAAGTAGAGCTTAATTACAATCCACTTAATTTCTACTGCCTCTTAATCGCCACAAGCTGACACCAACTCTATTTAATCTTTTTTTCATACGCCCGAGGAATCGTGAGTTTGCACAGCCGATCGTCCACCCACCAGTCTGAACTTCCAAAACATGTGAGTGTGAAGGTGTGAGAGAGGGGGAGGGGAAGAGAGGGGGGAGGAAGAGAGAGAAGAGAGAGAGAGAGAGAGAGAGAGAAAGAGAGANGAGAGGGAGGGAGGGAGGGAGGGAGGGAGGGAGGCTGGGAGTAGAGTATGAATTGATTGTTATAAGTAGTTGTTGTCTGAGCTGAATAAACATTGTTATTGTTATTGCCGCCACCCTCACCCCTTCTCTTTTTACAAAACCTTGGACGCCGTATCCCAAAGACTTTGATATGTTGAAGGGAAGAGAAACATGCAGTTTACCGTCTCGGGTACGTGTCTCCCTTACGTCTCCACGAAATACGACCACACGTACCAAAAGTGTTCAACAAAGACTCATCTGTCTGGTCGGGGTTATTAATTAGCGCATCAGTGCATTCACCACTATCAACACCAGTGACATGCGACCACAGGTGTGTTGGGATAAGAGGGGCCTGAAACCGTGTTGACGGAACATTATTCAGTGCAGATTATAAGGTATAACAGAGTTGTTTCTAAAGTATAACAGAGTTGTTTCTAAAGTATAAAAGAGTTGTTCCTACTCCTTAACCCCACCACAATGTGTCCTCATAATGAAAACTCGGCAGGCTGTTGGTCTGGCACTTCAAGAAATTATTGTGTGTGCGCTAACCAAGCTTAGGAGGGCACTTTCTCTTAAAACTACGTAGACTTTAGGGTGAGAGATTGCTGGCTTTCCAAACATGGCGCATAATCATCCTCCCCCCCCCCCTCTACTTTCAAATTCATATATTTCTCAGCTGCCACTATACTGTCAAATCCATATGTCTCTCAGTTGCTATACTTTTAAATTTACATATCTCTCAGTTGCTATATTTTTAAATTTACATATCTCTCAGTTGTTATACTTTTAAATTTACATTTCTCTCAGTTGCTATACTTTTAAATTTACATTTCTCTCAGTTGCTATACTTTCAAATTTACATTTCTCTCAGTTGTTATACTTTTAAATTTACATATCTCTCAGTTGCTATACTTTTAAATTTACATATCTCTCAGTTGCTACACTTTCAAATCTACATGTCTCTCAGTTGCAATTTTACATCCATAAGTCTCTCAGTTGCTACCCACATGATATTCCCGTATTGCTCATATGTTTACTGCATATACGGGACCCATAAATTTAATATATTCCGGGGAAGCAATTCCGATGTATACCTGTTGTAGCTGCTTAGACAATGTTCATATACTTATAGGTAAGAAAAATAGTACCTGGCATAGGATCGGCAATCTTAATTAGTCTCATGGAGAGGGAGACATGTATTGGATTTGAATTTCAAGGAGTTGGATGGCTGCAAACACACTTGTACATTCAGAATATTACCCCTATGTAAATTGTAAAGTTGTTGCTAGATGAGTTCGAATATTCTGTTTACTGTGTGAAAAAGCTTAAAATATTAGGCAGTCTGATTTGCTGCCAAAATACTTAACATCTTATTGGTCTTGGGGCATTTCTCTATATGACAAAATCTGGAAGAGGAGTTAAGCAATATGTGTGGAAAGTACTTTAGCTTGGGACGCCTTGACCAGTTAATGAAGGGTATAAAAGCTTATACAGCCAACAGTGGAAAAAAATATTGGCTTCACGAAATATGCAAATATTAGGTTCTCATAAGTGAAAAGTGCACTACTCTAGATTCTAATGACTTACAAATTAAGTAAGAAATACAATTTTTAAGAAACAAAACTTTCACAATGATTTAATGTTTCCTGAAATCACATTTGTGTTTTTCACAGAAAACAACCAAACAAAATTCAGCTTTTTTAATTGTGAGGAAAAACACTGAGAGATATACACCTTTGGAAATAATGAGGCAGTGACAATGAATTTTAAAGCTTCAGATAAACAGTAAAGCTGTGAAAACAAATATTATTTACACATTTACAAGAAATATGTGACAAGTTGTCATGCAAACGAGCAAAAGTGTAAGAAAATATAAAAGCAGTCACAATGAAATAATCAAGTGAAAGTAGAATTGTGAGTTCCCCTTCTTGTTTTTCTAGCCAATCAGGTTGTTTCCTCTGGCTGTCAGCATTCAAGTTGGGTGGCATGCTGACTTTGAGAAGTAATGCTGAAAAGTTATGCATCAAAACTGTATTGGGTGATGATTCATCTCACAGTGGTGGGGATTACAGTTAAACTCACCTGAAACTTGATCTACCGTACTGTGTTTATGATAAAGGGCCATTCTTTGGGGCTATCCTGTTACTACTCCCAAAAGCCAGCTAAGTTAAATGGTGCCAGAGCATTTTCACACACACTTGTTGCTTTTGACACACACAAGCATTATCATAAATGAAAGTTGGCCAGTACTCCACAGAGTAAAACTTGTTTTCTGGTAACTACTGGACAAGTTTCATGTCATGGCCGATAAAGAAATGTCAACCTAGTAAAATGATCTCTGATCCGTTGAGGATGCATTTAAGAGCAGAACTAAAAACTAAAAATGGTCTCCCTTCATTTCTGTTGCACAATGTTGATCCAAAGACATTTAAATGGTGATTACACAGAAAGCTGAACTTTAAGTGGTACTATCCAGAATGATGTCCAGTCCTCCAAAGTGTTAAACTTCCATAAACCACTTGACACATCCCTTATTACAGGTCTACACTTGAATGTTATAAAACTATTAAAGAATATCTGTGCCCTGAACACATACAAAATAATATAGTGTGCCATGATAACACACTACGTGTGAAGATCGTTACCAGCTGTACATACTGTATAAGTTCATGCTGCTTTAAATGACCTGCATCAGCTTAGGTTTGATTTCTTCTGTTTGTCAGTCAGCAATTCTGTGTGAATGATTACTGATAGTTTCTGCATTCCCAGCTCTTCTCCAGTGTATATTTTTGTATATTCAGCCTAAAGTCATCTGCCCACTGCTTGCAGGAATATACCATCTTTTTCCCATTTTTAGGGTTTAAGCCTTATTAGGAAATGTGTTTGCCTTAGCTCCACTTTAGTGTGGTAACTGGTGACCCTCCAACACCTTATCAGTAAACTAAAGCATAAACATAATCATATATATTTCATGGACTGTGTCATAAATCACAGCAGCATAATAATCACTCTGCAATATCTTGGTTAACATTGCATGAAATAATTCTGTCAACATCTAAATATAAAAAAAACAAAACTATGAGAGTGAGGGAAATTATGAAACCTCAAATCAGAGGCGTCCTGTTCCTTTCTTTCCTTCCTCATGTCACTGGATGTTGCGATCACATAACAGCAATATTTTTCAAAATTTGCCAGGAGATAATGATACATTCAAACACACTTATTACGAAATTCCCAATACCTCACACTGTATGTTCAGTTTAAAGTGCATTTTGTAATATCCATAGGACTTATATGAGCCAGATAATACTTTCAGACTTAGAAAAGCGTTTTGAAAGAACACTAGTGCTGAGTAAAATGTTTTCATAATAAGCATGTTCAAATGTAATATTCTATCTGTGTTGATGTCTATAATACCATATTCCGTAAATGAGGTCAAACTATAAGTTGTGTTGTAGTTTTGTGTAGTATTTTAGACCGGTTCTGATGACAGTATAAAAATTCAGATGGGAGCCTACAACAGTTCAACATGAAACATTTTTATGAGAAATTAAGTCTCTCCATTCTTATAAGGTGGCTGCACATCATTCATGTGAAATACAACTTTATGTCTCGACACAAATGACATATAGACTATTTCACATATAGAATATTGAGATAGAAGTAAGTTTAAAAACTTCAAACAGATGCTCTAATAATTCCATTACAAATTTTGAAGACGTGAGCCCGTTATAATAATTGACTTTACAATTTTAAACAATGGTTTTGAATTTTCCAACATGTTTTAAGCAAACAGATCATTTGTGTTTACTTGCCACATCCTGTAAAAACGCAGAACAAATAAATTATTTTTATTTTTATTTTCATGCGCAATATTCTGAATTTCAGAGTGTTTATTAGATACAACTCCTCTTTCATTTCGCATCACTTACAAGCCTTGCTGAGTTAAAACAAATAATCATCTTTCTGCAAAGCTAGTTCTGATTAAGTGGGACCAAAGCGAGGCATAATTTATTGAACTATGTATCTTTGATATAGCAGGGCAAAGCTATGATACACTCTTTCTCACTGATAGTGAGTTTCAACATTTGTATTAATCCGCCCCAATGTAACATACCTCTCACCAAGCACAAACCAGCATAAGACAAATACAGTATTACATTACACACATACAGGATGGGTCAAAGAAAAAAGTTTACTCAATTCCAAGTCCAGTGACTTCAGAAGTAAAGAAACTAAGATAAGATTTTAGACACACTGTTATGAGGAAGGTGAAAACATATAAATAATGATATGCTGGGACCATTAGGGTAGACCAGCAGGGCTCTTTACTGTTAGACGTGCTTTTAATTTTTCAGTTGTAACCTAGATTTGAAATTTGTGGCATTAGCAGACAACATCTATCTGCTGTTGTATGCCGAATATCAGCAGCACAAGACTTGACTTTGATATTGAGTATTTTCTTTTTTTGAGGGGCCAACTGCTTTATATTATTCATCAATAAAGTTTATTGACAAAGTGTCGAAGTGTCTGAGTACAAGTATCTGATTAGATATTCCCAGTGATCTGATTATAGGTACAAATTCACAAACATACAGATTCACAAAAGATCACATTGTTTACAAATGTTGCTAGGAGATCTCAAAGCAAAACCCACCATTAAATTTGTTTAAGTTTGAGCAGTTTTACTATGTTTTAACTCAGTTCTAGTTATATTAATCACGCCTTACTGGTTGTAAGCGACTAAATATCTGGTGAAAGGTAAGTGCAAACAGTCACATAATATATAACCCAAAGGTGTCATTTTGAACATTTAACAGCAAAGTATGAAGCACAGTGATAATAATGCTGCAGAACACAGATAAACAATAAACATGTGAAAAACAAAGCAACAGTGGTATAGTAATTCTAAATGGGGTACCGCTGAATCCACTTTTGTCTTTCTCACTCACATGTAGGTAACACAAAGTATATTGAAATCTTAGCAACAGGGATATAATTCATGTTAACATTCACAGAAACACTTTTTATCAAATGATTTTTCATCAACAAACGCTTGCGAAAACAACACTTCCAGTGGTTTCAGTTTGTGACGTCATTTTGGAAGATAACATCCTATAAAGGGCGGGTAACTATGACGGGACTGACGATTGGCGGCTTTAAAAGTGTGACGCGTGGCGACTGTTACTATAGGTAGGGAAAGTTTGATCATATTTTTCAGATCACAGAATATTATGTTTTCTATATATTATTATATATAAATATCACTAGATAATCACAACTCCCTTTAATCCCAGTTTTTCCATGCGCCTGAGATGATGCTCTTAATCAGAAGTAACAATCGTACAATAGTCCATCCATTCCAGCTTCCTGTCCCCTCCTCCTTCAGCGAGTAAAGATTTTTTTTTTGTAGCGTCGACAAAAGTTAGTAAATAAAAATCGCTCGTATTGTGAAAAAAAAAATGGTAGCCATGAATAAATACAGCAAAAGCACAGGTGGTGATTTTTTGGATGAATAAGAGGTCGCCCTGAGTTTTATATGGATAATACTAAAACTTGTGTCTGAATAGAAGTATTTGGGATTAACTCTCAGCTAGAATAAGATATAAACTAAAGCGAAGACGATCATCAGAGACAGCCCAAGAAAGAAAATTAATGGGGTGCTCGCTAATAATACATCACTAAACGTGTTGGTATCTGTCTCTATAGTCAGGCCAACTCTAAACTCATCCTCAGACATCTTATGAGTTACAGAACGACTTGTAACAAATCCCTCGACCTACATTATGGTTATACATCACACATAAATGATATAGTGGGTTAAAAAAGTAAGTTACAAAATCATACATTTTGCATAAAAACACATAATAAGAAAGACAGTATAAAAAGCCCGGATGTGGACCCATGGACGTGTGTTCCAGTGTCCTTTTCATGTACTCGAATTGGCCTAGGGTTCTTGCAGTCGGCATTGGAAAGTTGGTCGGAATTGGAAAGTTGAATCAGCGTGGCGCCTAGTGCCCAGTCTGCAAAAAAAAAAAATCAAACATTTAGTGTAACAACAAGCCTTGGAAATAGTTTCGTTCCAACTATCTACTATACTGATTAGTCACTCTCGACATACACCACTCAACGTGATACTTGTCAAACTCTGTGTATAAGGGTTAATAATAATAATAATAATAATAATAATAAGCATTTTACAAGTCTTGTTCCTCAAGCAATTTCACACATTAATTAATAGCTCAGTAGACCAGATCCTTCCAAGACTTTCTCAACTCCCTGATCACCAGCCTTCTGACAGTATCTTTCACTGCCTACAGCCAGGTATCCATCTTACAGATGGGTGGAGTTAGGAACATGTCGATGAAATGCTTTCCTAAGGCACTCACAACATGACCATGGTCGTGAACTGAACCTAAGACCTATGGACCGTGAGTCCAACGCCTCAACCATTCGGCCACGTTGCTCATTATCTATTATCAGACTTTCTTTTCGAGCTGCAGCCAATTCATATATAATATATGAAAAAGAGACCTCCAAAAAANTTGATCTGTGACAGAGAGTATTCCAACTGTGTCTCCAACTGTGGCATCCTCAGGAATCTAACAGGAAGTAAATGTTTTAGAAAGAACAAAGAAAAACACTCAAAATTGTCCCAGTGAGATAAGTGCAATAGCAGATGAACAGATTAAGCTTGAAGTGAGTAAAAAGATGACATTCACCAACAATGGTTTATGAGCTGGTAAGATAGATACATGAGGTTAGTGATCATCTATAAAAATAAATGATTCTTATACATTTAAGGCAATCTGTATCAATCCTTACTAGTTCGAATAAGTCTATTATTAGTAGAATTGTGAACTAGTTAAAATCCCATGAGCATTTCTTTCTTGACTAATTTTCCATTGAATCCTTTCTCAAATACAGTAGACTTCACTTAAAACAAACCAGTTTAACACGAAATTTCTGTTTACACAAACAAAAGAAAAAGTCCTTTTTTTTCTTCACTCTATAATCTATGCATTTCAAATTCTGTTTACACAAACAAAAATTCTATAGGATCTCAATAATGCAAACAACTTTGGGGCCATACCGTTGTTTTTGCTTGAACTCTCCTTTTTCTTTTGCATTGCCAGCACGACGTTTTCCACCCATGACACTCCACCATCACCCTGCTCGCTTCGTAATGGCTTTGCCTCCCCCAACCCCCAGACATGCCCCCCAACTGAGTCTTCTGTAACGTAACTGCCCAGATTGGTGTATCCATTTACGTGTGGTATTCTGTGCGGCGTGCGCCTTACATACGTCGTGATGTCACCGGAACAAGTATTTATGTGCCAAATGGGCCACCTCCCTTATTTCCAATGTAATCTTCTTTACACAAATTCTTGATAACACGAACACATTTCTGTGGCCCCTGGAATTTGTGTTATCAGGTATTTACTGTATTACAGATTTATGTTGTGAAAGATTAAGCTGTAAAGACAAAGTATATGACAGACTGATGGTCAAGATGAACAGTTTAAGACATGCAAATAAGGAAAAGGGGGTTAGATTCGAAATTCAAATGCTTAGATAGATGCAAATAGACTTTTGTATGCTCAGAATTGGTTGGGTTTTGCCACTGAAGTATAATTTGTGGTTGTTGGTATGTGGATAAGGTTATCCCGATTACTGCATGCAAAGCCTTCAAATATCGGTGGTCCGATTAGCTGCCAAGTTCCTCAAAATGCAACTGGTTTGGGGGCATTTTCTTATGTGTCAAAATTTGGAGGAAGAGTTAAACAACATATGTGGAAAGTATTTGGCAACGGCCTTCTTGATAAGCGAAAAGTCAACAGCGGTATAAAATATTGGCTTCCGCATAACTCGAAGACAAACAAGGTGGAAAAATATACAGAACATTGAATTCTATAACAAGTACCAAAAGAAGAATTTGGGCTAACGGTCTTTTCTGTTAAGCTGCCGTTTTCTGGTGTGGAAAGGGGTGGGAAGTTTGTATTCCATTACCTGTCCTCTTTATAAAAAAATCGTTATATTGTATCCCCTCTTCCGTCCACTTCTGTTCCCTTCAGATTTCATTTTGTGAAGAGGCGTAGGAAAATGCCGATCTTTCTGATGTGAGGACCGAAAGGGAAGCAAGAGTTTAGCACCCCTCCCCTGTCCTTTTTCCAGACTGCGTCAATGACTGTGATACCCACCCTGTTGCAATGTTTCAATGCCGCTTTTTCCAGCTTGACAATATCCAGAGTGCCGTCAGGGCCCACTGCTTCCAATGATCTAGGGGCGTATTCGTAACTCTGAGTCGCGTAGAAGGTCATGTTGGATATACTGGGTTGGTACACTCCACCTGTACGAAGACAAAATAATATGAAAATGAAAAAAAATGAAAATAGGACTTTATATACCCCGCATGGAAATTGTTTTACAATGTCATACACTGTTGTACATCTCATTCATAATACAAACACATATAAGAATACACATCATAGTCATGTAAATACATAATATTACAAATGAAATACATAACAAAGTCAGTGCTGGTCGCCAGCGGTGCTAAGATTAGGCTGACGAGGGCTGGCAGGTACAGCCGACAGGCCTACCTAACTACTAAGTCTAAAGATTTACGATGGATTACGCCCTGCATGTATGCAAATGTCAAAAGAAACAGTAAAACTTAAAAATGAGCGAGAGTTAAAGAACATGTGTGGAAAGTGTGGAAAAGTATTTTGGAATGGGACCCCTGACAAGTTAATGAGGGGTGTAAACCTGTCTCCCCCACTCCCCCACAGAAAATTGCAGTGGCAAATTACGGCAAATTTTCGCATTTTGAGGCTTTGCTGCAATTTTGCAAAATTTCACCAAACTTAGCCATTTTTCACAAATTTGGTGCGAATTTTGCTAACTTTAGCAGAAAAGGGCCCCTTTTATGTCACAGTTGCAATACTGTATCATGGGCACACAGAAAATGTGTTCCCATTCCACAACTTTGCAATGCTACCGTAAAAAACAGTGTGACGTGTTGATGACGGTAAAGAAATTACGAGGCTATTTTAGCAAAAATTTCTCAAATTTTGGAGCAAATTTTACTACTTTTTGCATGCAAATCGTGCCATTCTTGGTGCAAATCTTGAGGGTTTGAAATGCAAATTTTCTCTTGGGACAGGTAAAACATTATACAGCCAACAATGAAGCTAAGAAAAACATTGGCATCTTCATACCTGTAGAAGTGACTCACCTATCGCACATGGCTTTGGTTGACAGTTGATGCCTGTGTGCGGCCTGAGAATGTCCTGAAGCAGCTTTAAACACTGGTCTGGAGAGCCTGTCCCTTTCTCTAGCACCTCTTTGCCACTATCCAGCTCCGTTCTCCTAGTCTGACCTACATCGGCATAGATCAATGTGGGAGAAACATTCAGAATACATCTAGATGAATTTTGTTGTTAAGTATTCATCTAATAACCAGTGGCCGTACGCATAATCCTTATGTTAATTAACGTGCTGCGGTAACCATGGGAACCCCCTAAAACAGCAGTGTCCACGCTAGTTAACTCAGTACGTTGTGGACTTACGTATAAATTATGCAAACGGCCAAAGATTTTGTTATCATATTATGAAGATTAAATGCACCCTTAATGTTGTTTAGGTGGACCTCGTTATCAATTACACCTCAGTAACAGGTATATTATATTTTTAACTGCACCAGCGCTATTATCGAGGTTTCACTGTAAGGTCTCTGTAATAGCAATGTTTCCTTATACTGGTTAAATGCCATAAACTGTGGATTAGAGTGTTCTTCACCTATGGTTTTCCTTCAGATAATTTATCCTCAAACTCTCTGTGATGGTAACAGATACATACAGTTGCCAGATGTATGGACGCTTATTATCATAAAATCCTCGAGAATTAACTCTACTATAAGTAGTGGGCAGATGGATGGATGGTGGTGGTGGTGGTGGTGGTAGTGATGGTGCTGGTGGTGGTAGGAGCAGCAGCAGTAGGACCAAAAGCAACAGTATTAATAATAATAATAAAATGTTGTTGTTGTTGGTGGTGGTGGTGGGGAGACATCTTGCCATTGCGTCCCGAGGCGCCCTAAAAATTAATTTATATTCTTTGATGCAACCACCTTTCAATACGCAGGGGTTGTCCACCTCGCCATATGTCTGGTCACCGCCTTCGTCCAATAGATGGGCCAGTTTCAGCTTGATGGCGTTAGAACCGTACTGGAGATAGCTCTGCACATACAGCTGGTATTCAATTTCAGCCACAGTCACCTGGAGCAAAGGACATAGTATGATTAGCCGATAGTGACATAAATGATTTAAAAGGACAAAGTATGACTGGCCGCAAGTGACATAAATGATCGATACTAAAAGAACATAGTATGGTTGGTGGCACGTGATAGAAATCGTCATGCTGATTCTATATTTGCCTAAGTCAGTTTTTAAAGTTTTGAGAAATTTAGCGCTCTCAACCTGTTGCTCAAAGGAAAACAATGAAGCAGATGTGGTTTAGCTTGTAAAATCGTGATGTAATAACGAGTTAAAACACTAAATTTGTTTTAACAGAAAAATTTTAATGGAGGACCATGGTAATTTAAACAACCCAAATCATCAAAATATGAAGTAGGGGAACGTAGAATGGGCGTGTTGAAATGATACATTTGATCGCATTTTATAGCTCAAAGATGTAGAATACCTTTCTGTTGTAGATAACAGTGCATTAGTGTGGTGCACCTGCCCCTCTCTGATTCAGTACATTTTGCATGCACAGTTGAGCATCAATGTTACCCAGTGTTGATCTTAGCAATATTTCATCTCACTATACTGTGTTACTTTTACCATCAGATTTCACATATATTTCTCAAACACATAGTCTAGTGACAGAGAGGTTTTCAATATTTGCGTGTTAAGAAGAATTTATGTGGAACCAAGGGAAAAGAATGTCTCTCAAAGAAATATAAAGAGAATTAAACTTGGAAAAATAAAACTTCTTTGCCACATTGAGTATTAAAACAATTATCGTAAATACATGTTTGAAATCTGTTGGTAGAGTAACAAGAACATTCTGAAATAAGCTTTCCTAATATCGACATCCACAACCGAAAATAAAGCACTATTTAGCACTTTGGTGTGCAGTTTTCCATGCAACATGTATTGAATTAGAAAAGGGCAGAGCGCACCACAGTTAAACAAGATAATCAACAGTAGAAGGGTAGTCTATTCCCTTAAAGGACTGAACATAAAAACATGCTTGATGTGTTGCACCACTAAGGTGGAACAGACGGTATGTTTAACCTGTGACCCATTGGGATAAGGGTTATAGAACAGTAAACTAAGAATAATCTATAATTATTCTACAGTCTTCTCGTCCATAACAAACCCAAGAGAAATAAATATCACATGACTGTATAGAATAAAAAGTTTAAGAGCGAACCTGTAATGCTTGGAAAAGACAGCTATTAATATTAACAGTGCAAACTATGAGAGATATTGAATTTACCTGGCATATCGTTATTCCAATAGCCCATGTCATAAATGACAAGATATGTCAATGACTAAATGTAATTTAGTAACAGTTATGATATTTTTTTGGCTGTTTTTATTTTTCCCTTTTCATTTATTCCTTTGTATTGTATATAGTTGGCTTTCGCCTAAAAAAAATAAACTTGAAACTTGTAAAGTCTTACCAAGTGAAAGAGCCCTGTAATAACACGGAAATAATTACTAAGCTACTAACCTAAGCCATGGTTCCCAAAATGATTTTTGTTTTAAAAGACGTATAACAAGCAACCGGTAAAATATTGGATCTGTACAGTTTCTCTAGGCAATGAATGAATGAATGAATGAATGAATGAATGAATGAATGAATGAATGAATGAATGAATGAATGAATGAGCTGGGCAGCAGGGAATACAGGAAGTAGAAACGTGAACTATCAAGCAGCTCTCCAATCACTGTTCAGAAAGCCACTCAGCCAGCTAGACCAGTTAACGCAGCCAACCAACCAGCCAGCCAGCCAGCCAGCGCTGCCAGCCAGCCAGCCAGCCAGCCAGCCAGCCAGTCCATCCATCCATCCATCCATCCATCCATCCATCTCTCCGTATACCTGAAACTCTTCAGCGAACAGTGGTCCCCGTGGTATGAAAGCGATCTGTGTCGACCCGCCTCCCATCTCCAGTATACCCACAGATTCGTTGGTGGGTCTGAAAAAAAAACATTAAAAAAGCATGTTTTTTACAAAAATGACCTAAACATAGCTGGCGGAGTTAAATCCTGGGGCTGGCAATCAAGTCGTGTGGCTTGGGTGTAGTTCTCATAAACTGAAGAGCGTAGTTTCCCAAAATATCGAAATTCGCCCTATGGGACTTTCATCTGCGGATGCAGGGGACGTGAAAGAAAGGAAAGAACACGGTTATATAAATATACTCACTAAGTTACAGAACTTTACATTGAAAGTAAGAGTTACAGGCCTGCAACCTTAAAATTATATTGACACTTAAATAGGAGGGTAGTTTGCATTGCATTTAGGCAGATATTCTTCGTCTCCTATTCCCCTAACCAACACATTCTGGCACAGAGAAAGTACAATATTACTAGATTTACTGTAGAGTGTCCATACTGACAACAAACTCTTCAGTAGATAAAAATGGGGGCAATTCCAGCAGAGTGCCACGCCAGTGACATTATTTTCCGACAAGCTTTGAGTTTACAGTCTATTAGTTTTAATTGTTTTTTAACAGGGGTTAATTTATTCTTTAACTCCACTATAAACCGAAACTGGTTTTTTTTTTTTAAGGCTTAGATTAGCCCGACTAGACCCTGCATTCAGTTAGAATTCCCCATGGTATACGATGGACAAAATGTAAGAAACACACCTCGATTAACTCACAGATACAGATCTGATTTAGGAATGTCTTTAATGAAATTAACCATGCAGGTTCCAGAAAACTGACAAATTAAGTGATTTTTTTTTGTTGTTTTTTTTTCCTCTCAAACCATTTAGAAATGTTTGATACAGTCCTTTCCAGAGATTTTAATGCACAAAATATGGTGTACAATTTATAACTATGAATGCATTGGATTTCTATGCAAAACTGCATATCAAAATGCTGAATGGTACATGTTTCTTCGGAAAAAAAAAATTGTAGGATCTAGCATGTAGATATCTAAGAGACCTGGGTAACCAGCGGGTGAAATCTGGTTTCTATCACAATTGACAGTTGTCCTAAGATCATCATTCTTGAGGGAGAAGAATGGCTCATTCAGCACCTGTGTGATTAACTTTGCATAGAAATCCAGTGCCCTCATGGGGAATAGCTGCACACCATGTTAGGTGCATTACACTTACAGTCTCTGGAAAATGGTTATGCCTCCCTTTAACTTTAAGAATTTTGCACCAATTCTGACATCACCGAACACTG
>JAWQUT010000099.1:1467202-1513141 GCA_033807755.1 Ellobium chinense | reverse complement strand
CCAAAAAAAAAAAGGAAAGATTTAAGCCAGTGTGGAATGTGCGTGAAGCAAGAAACGAAAAGAAAGCAACACTCTCTTAAGGAGGGTGCAACAACAGTAGATCTTCAAACGGATGTCATCCTGCTTTGTGGTTTCGGCCTAAAATCTGAAACTAGGCAACATCTGGATTGATCAACGATTAATGACCCACAAGTACCTGTATACCCGTGTCGCCTTCACTATAACTGAAAAAAACAGACTACAAGAAGTTTTATCTTGTCTGAGGTAACTATGTCCTAAGTTACATCTCTCGGTGTAAACTGATCTCTTTCATAAGGTGTTGTGCAAAATACAATCTTCAGTGATGTACTAGAACTTAGACTCTTGGAAATCGTAATCTAGACATTTTCAGCATATCTTCAAACATATTTAATTGACGCATATACTGCCATGACATCAATGCAATGAGTAATTTCCACTTTGAAATGACGATCAGAAAATTGTTAAAGTAAGAATAAACAATCTCGTCCTGAATCTTACAATAATTAATGCATTCATTTGCCTAATGATAGTTAATGATACTTTTCGAGATAGTCCAGGGATTCTTTTATGAACAAAAGTACCTGGCATTCATTATCAAACATTTGCTTCGTATCTTGCTCCCTTACAACTTTTGTCACGGCGTCACTATGGGCGTTTTCACTACTGGAAACTCCCCATACATTATGGTGGAGCAGTTTTAATGAATATAAATCAACCAGACCTGTATACTTTAAGCTTTGTACTTGAGCTGCCTGCATCCAGCAAAACGCTATAGCTCACATCACTAGTTCCTTTCTCCGATTCACTGACAGGCGAAGCAAAAGTAGGCGGGGCCAGGAGGTAGATGATTGACACATAGGTCCGTAGCGACACTAAAAAGTCCGTCGCTTTACCTCCCTTCATCTTCGCCGCTGGTAAAAAGTAACGAAACAATTACATGAATAGTAATGTGCATGTAAGAAACATTAAGAAAAGATGACAATGATATGAGACAAATTTATTACCTATTGAATAAGTAGTCAGCCTACTTTAAATTTTTAAACTAGCTGAATGGTTTCCTTGTCAAGTCCAAGTGGAATACGTGATGCGATTGCGTCTGATGATGATGATGATGATGATGATGATAATCAAGGATTTCGACAATGATCTCTATTATACAAACTGACAAAGATGGAATTCGACACCGGCCTCTAAGCTGGTTCTAAATTCAACATAAACATTCACATGGAGACTAGATTTAGTCCACCTTTTTTTAAGGACATGCACAATCCTTGCTCTGTAGATTGTAATGCATTTGCGGATTCGCGCACTGCTCTTTTCTATTACAGTACATTATGCATAGAAAGCTCAGCACTAAAATGTGCATTTTATTTAAAATTGTAGGTGGTGACCTTTGAAAGTCGTCTATCGTTACTAGACCACCAGATTTACCACATGTATCTAAGACACTTTAAAGCACATCCTTAAACATGCATTTTAATTTTCCAAGAGTAATTCTCAAAAAAGCCCTTTGAGAAACAGTTTTCTCCCTCAGCTCCGAATAACTTATTCTTGAAACAAAAGTAGGCTACTGCTCTGTAATGATACGCGTTACTGTGTCTTGGATGTGAAATTTAGTGATGAAATAAAGACTGTAATTTCAGACACAGCTTGTCTAAGATCACTACCCATAACAGGAAAAAAAAATATGCACTGTTTAGCACTCTGGTGCGCAATATTGCATGCAGTATGTAATGTCTTAGGAAAGGGCAGTGCGCACCACGGCAACACACTATAATCTACACGTGAAGGGCCGTGCCTCCCCTTAATGTACAGTTTAGAAGCGTTTAGTAGTAAAATAACAGTGGTAATGTTGTGGTAGTGGAGGTCTGTGGTACCTGTCTTTTCTTTCACGTCTTCACACTATGACAACATTATCATAGTCAGCATCACTAAAGGACGGAAGACTTCCTATATCCTCAGCTGCCTTCAGTAGTTCTGGCTGTACGTAGAGTCAGCTGGGCAGGCCCGTAGAGAACATGACGTTTATCAAACCTCGCCAGAACATTAGAATATCAACCACTGTATTCTTTGTAACCTGAAAAGAAATGTATGTTGAGACAAATATACTGAGCGACCAGCACAAGAGAATGGCTACAAAGGTAATGGATTACAACTGTGAATCCATTGAAAGTAGAATTGCGAAATTTTGTATAGATATATATTTATCAGGAACACAATAGTTCCCACTGTATGTATCTAAATTTGTATATAATATAATCTCTGTATGTATGGTGTTTGTGCATGTGAGGATACTGGATACTAATTGTTAAACCAAAATAATGTTGGCCTGCTTATTCAGACTTCATCATCGCGGCCTCCACACTATACATCCAAAGATTGAACCATCAATGTGTTAAGTAAATAAAATCACATATAATTACATGTAATCCAGCAGTAATTCGCAGTTTAAACGTGCCACTGCTGTGCTGCTTCTACGCTGCTTTACTGATTCTGACCTATGACCTTATGGGTGACCTTAACTTTAACAATCGTAGTGCCATATCGCAGGGGCTATTTTTCACTGACAGAAACCCATACACTCCCCTTCTCTCCCTTTCTCTGTGCTCGTTCTTTTGTTGTTGTTGTTGTTGTTGTTGTTGTTATTGTTGTTATTATTATTGTTGTTGCTGTTGTTTCTGCTATTGCCGCTGATCTTCTCCTCGTTGAATATTAGTTTTCGCAAAACACCCTCATTCACTAAACTGCCTTGTTTTTAGTTTGGAAGTGGAAATGAGATATTTACAATTTGTCTTAAGACTAGTCGAAATCAGGCTTATGTCGCTAGATAAGAAAGTGAAAAATTTAGGAAGATGATCTGGGCTTTCCGATATTGAATTACTGCTGGGTGCGGAAATTGAATAAAATCTGTTCAAGAAAACATTAATTGTATGGATGACTAATAAAGCTGTTAATCATTCTTTAATTGCGATTATCTTAGAATTTTTGGAAGTGGGGAGTGAGCGCAGATATAAGCTTAGGAAGAAATGGAGAAAGGCTCAACATAAATGCAGAAAGTAAATAGAAAATGGAAAGAAGGTGATAGGCGGGAATCGAATTCGCAATTTCCGGGTCCGTATGCCTCGCCGTCAGCTCGATATGAGATAGACGTTTATATACAGACACGGCACTATTTCAACAAAGTAACTTAATGGCTGGGGTCTTGAATTTGAACGTTCGACACTGCTCAGAGATGACATCTGCCTCTTCACACAACCATTATATCAAGCCAAAGTAACGCAAGCTTAGAAATTCTTCACCTGATAAAGGCATATTATAAAATAACGTTTTATGCGATACTGTTGACCTGGTATTATCGTCAATAGCGACGTAAGGCTAATTTTGACAGGCTGCAAAACAGTTTTACTTTACACACCTTCTCAGTGGCAACTGTTCGTAACCAAGGGCGGTAATAAAGTTAATGCATCTTAATGACGCAGTTATCTAACGTTGGTTGAAAGCACTCACTGGGTTAAAAGAAAAAAACATGGGGTGGAGGGATGTACCGTTTATAGAGCCAATTATGCTTGTGAAAGTATTCAAAACAGAGGCATGCCAGTCCGTGCATCATTCAATGTTAACAAGGACAGGGGTGCTGTTACGAGCGGTCTGGTTTTAAGTGCACTTGCAGTGTGTTTTCCTTTATCGTAATGAAACAGATGACTGAAGACAAACTGACATAGGTTGTGAAACAGTAGGAGGTATGAAGAGCAATTTGCTTTCTCACTGCTGGAAATTAGTAACAGTAACTGAGTCTTGGCCATTAGCAAATATTTGTATACCCGCACATTGTTAGGCTTTAAATGAACTTAGCGGTGGAAGGGATGAGACATTGAAATACTGGGCAGGTGGAGCGCTGGACATAGTTTCATAACTGAAGAGCCAGGTTTTTTTTTTTCCAAAACACATTAAGTCCATTTGAATATTTTGTTACTAAAGAGGATCATCGCTTAAGGATAATTGTTTTCAATTTTCCTGTTCCTTAAAAAAATATTTTTGACGTTGTTCATTATCAGCCATTAGCTGACTTGAACTACTCGACTACGTTGTACTTGGATTAGGAAAAAAGGCACTGGTAAAAGCACCTTTGAGAGCACGGTAAAAGCACCTTTGAGAGAGAGAGTCCCTAAATACTGTCTAGAAACTTTGCCAATGGGCAAGGGGTGCATTTCCTCTGCTAATCTTAGCCTACCTTTGCCTCAAATCCTATCCAAAGCACATTTCTGGGAGAGCCTCAGACTCATATTTTGCCACTAAACAAGCCTAAATATATTTATTTGAGTATGGACTGGATAGATCGTGGGCACATACGGATGTAATCTTACATGGCAAAGATTTGGAAAAGATATGAATATGAACAACCATGTAAGCTAATCCATTCCACGCAGTTGTCCGTCAATGACATTGTGGCTCACATTTCATTGGTTACCTCTAAACTTAGTTGTTATCTTGCCTGAATATGTTGCATACAGGCCTGCAATGCTTTATGCACTTGGGGGGAGAGGGGGNGGGGGGGGTACCTGTATTTTTTTTATGTCTTTGTGGGGCCCCAGGTTCAATTTTGTGTCTTTCTTGTTTATATTGCAAGTACCCATTATCAGTGACATCTGTAATCACGTTTTCAACATGTTTATTGTACTTCTTATTTATATCCTCGACCTCGTTGATCAAATATTCGTATGCAATCACAACTTTATGAAAAAATTCAAAATTTGGAATAGACTATATTCCCATCACGTGACCTGTATTTGGACGTAAACAATAATAACGACCCCTAATGACGGTACTACAGTGAGAAATCATACGATATGATTAACATTACAGTCTGTAAGTGTGAGCTTACCTTTAATTTTCCAAATTTTGTATTTTCCGAAACATCGAAAAACTTCTTTCGATACATACACCTAACACATACAGAAGACATTAAACTGTGCAAATTCTTAAACGATTGCACCACAGAAGAAACCAGGACTCTGTAACCGTACTATTTCACATATACCTAACAACAAATTTTATCGCAGTATATTTTTCATCTCTATACATTTTGCACTTTCATTCTACTTCAAAATATCTGTTGGTTTTACCGCCTTCAACATCTCTCCTTGCGCATTAACGATGAGACCCCTCTTAACATCGTAAAAAATTGCATTAACTCTGTGTGTTCTAAGGTTGCATTCAGCCCCAATGCATTACTGTAATTCTTATTAATGGTAAGAGATCGCATCGTGAATGCGTAAGATCTCAAGTTTAATACATCCAAACCTATATCTAGGTCTACGGTACCTAGGAACTCTGGCTCACAAAGGAGTCAAAAATGAATTCGTGCGAACCATCCCACCAAACGGAGTTTCCCGAAGAGTCCCCCGCCGTCCCATCTGCACAAATTGACGGCATGCACATTGAGTAATGGGATTCACACAATATTTTCCATTATTCTCCGATACATCCAGCATCGTTCAAATGCAAAGAACAACATTTCTTTTCCTGACTCCCATTATACTTGCTTGGAAGCCCAAAAACTAACGAGGAAGAGATTTTCGGGTCACATTCTCCAGTGGACACTAACGAAATATATGTACACAACTTCTCCCAAGATCCAACACCACAAACTACTCTGTCATTACTTTCGAAAGATTCTTGCATCTAGAGAAATATTTTGGTGAAAACAGGAGAAGGGGGAAGGGACAAAGCACAGGAAAGAGGAAAGGCAGGGGTTACGGAAAGGGTACGGGGCAACATTATAGAGTACACGGCAATTAAGCTGACTGACACGGTCTGTAATGGTTTTCTGCTGTCGCGAGCGTGACAGGCTGTTCGTTGGTGTTCCCATGTAATAAGATGGATGTAAACTAAGCTCATTCCTTCTCATTTCTCTGCAGTCTCTCTCTAAAGGAGTTTGCTTAAAATGCCTAATGTTAAGTCGATGTGTATCACCCAGGCATGCATATATAAATACAAACTAACCTAATGAGCTCTAAATTTAGGTTACCGCCTGAGAAATTAGAGTTCGTGACGTATGTTTGAGGTTTGATTCGCGAACTGGGCGGTTTACGTTGTAGTGTCCTTGGGAAAGACATTTCATTTCCATTTCCTCACTCAACTCAGGTGTAATTGTGTACCTGGCTTTAGAGCTGGTGGGACCAGGGCGCTGCACTGCTGGCGACCAGCAATTGACTTTGTTATGTATTTCATTTTTAATATTATGTATTTACATATTGTGTGTATTGTTATATGTGTTTGTATTATGAATGAGATGTATAGCACTGTATGACATTGTAAAACAATTTCCCTACAGGGTAAAGAAAATCATAGTTTCAATAGTTTCATTTTTTTTCATGTATTCGATTTCGTTAGATACTGAGTATATGCGATATTCGAATTCGTGAGATATTCAAGGTAGCGTGGTAATGGAGTTTATATGGTAAATTTAATATCGAACTATGCAAAAAAGGGATCGGAGGTTTCCAACACAAAGGGATGGAATTCGAATACAAACTGTTCGACACCGTCATTTAGGGATGTCAGAATTTATTGTGAAGACGGTCGATTCCACTTATCGCGATTCAACAGAAGAACGGAAAACAAACAAACAAACAAAGGAAAACAAACAAACAAACAAAAACAAACAAACAAACACACAAACACCCCACACAAACACACCACACACACACACACACACACACACACACACACACACACACACACACACACACTACACTACACTACACTACACTACACTACACTACACTACACTACACTACACACACACAAAGTTGCGACCCAGAGCAAGGTGATTTAACACTAATGTTAGTGCCCGACCTTTCTGTGAGAGAAAAAAAAATGATCGGGACTGGCATAGTTTGCTGAAAGCCCGTCATGGTGGATTTGGTGGAAGCGAATTTACTAACGGTAGATGACAGCACAGATGATAAATGGCGCAGTGATGAAGGCGTCAGGGTCTTAATCTATCAGTAACCAACCTTGGCAGTGTGGGAAAAATATATGGGAGCGAAGACGAGCACTAGGAATTCACCTTTCTAAATCAGCCAGTTTTGAAAAAAAATCCCGTTTTTGGAAAGGCTCGAGAAAGATGCTCGAAAGCGCGAAAGACTGAGAAATGCGTTTAGTTATTTATGAATTTTAAAATTAAGAACTTTGGAACAGATCTGAAAATTTGTTTTCACAGATAGATAAAAAAAAAAACCCAACAGATTATGATGTTGTAATGCAAATTTTCGACCCGAGAAGGTCTTCTTCAGGCATGATATGATTCTAATTGCTTAGCATGCTTAATACGCTTCTATGATGTTTATAGTTGCTGGTAAACAAGCGTTGTAATTTGGAAATCAGAGCTGCGAAGAAATTAAAAACTTAGGCGTCAGCTGGAGTCGTTTAGCCAGGTGAAAAGCCCTTACTCTTTTTTTTCCTTTAGCTTTTCGGAAAGTTTGGTTGAGACCAAGTACATACAATCGAGGCTTCAGGGGATGTAGGGAAGTCATAAGTCCGTACGATTAATTTGTTGATGCAGCCCTCTTCGTTGATGAATATCAGCTTCCTTGCTCACCAAGAGGGACAGTCAAACGGGGTCTGGAGATCACCTCAAAATACTGAAATAGCTATCACCTTTCGACCAAGATTCAAGGATGGCCTGAAGAGGATGAGACTATTCTGTTTAAACCATTGTCTGGGAATTTCGGAAGTGGTGTCCCTTGCTTTGCTGAACAAGAGACAAAAGTCAGAAGTTGTAAGCATATAAACTTCGAAACCGAGAGCCCGAAGGAGGGTGATGTCCTTTTTGTCAATATCGTTTGAAGGATTAGCAAACTGACGAGTGAAGAAAGCCATCTTCTTCTTTNTACGCTTCTATGATGTTTATAGTTGCTGGTAAACAAGCGTTGTAATTTGGAAATCAGAGCTGCGAAAAAATAAAAAAATTAGGCGTCGGTTGGAGTCGTTTAGCCAGGTGAAAAGCCCTTACTTTTTTTTTTTTCCTTTAGCTTTTCGGAAAGTTTGGTTGAGACCAAGTACATACAATCGAGGCTTCAGGAGATGTAGGGAAGTCATAAACCCGTACCATTAATTTGTTGATGCTGCCCTCTTCGCTGATGAATGTCAACTTCTTTGCTCACCAAGGGGGACAATCAAACGGGATTCGGTGACCACTTCCGAATACTGAAATAGCTATCACCTTTCGACCAAGATTCCGGTCTTTGACACCTAATGTTTTTTCTTGTTTTGACCCTATTAATATTTTGCGTTATTCTAAATATACCACTGTGATTTGGGGAAATTTCTTCCATGGAGGTTAAAGTACTTCTTTTGCCCGATCTTTTAACGGGAGGAAAAAGGGGGGTCAACGCCCAAAAGTTTTCACAAATGTCCTTTGAAAAAGATCACCTCAAATTCTGATTTGGTCCCCAATTTTTCAGTTGGCTGATTTTGACCGCGTGCGAATACATAGGTCTACACATTGTATTTTTTTATCTAGAAGGCTTAAATTGTACCTGAAACTTTAAAATTGGATGCTTTAGTTAGATCACAGATCATTTTACACATTCCTACACCCTAACACTATCTGGCAGGGCCCCAAAAAAGGGGGATTTTATATATTAGCGGATTAAATGGGTTGTGCATAATGAGTGATTTGCCCTTCTAATAGGTGTCACAAACCTTCAGGGATGGCCTGAAGAGGATGAGACTATTCTGTTTAAACCATTGCCTGGGAATTTCGGAAGTGGCGTCCCTTGCTTTGCTGAACAAGAGACAAAGTCAGGAGTTGTAAGCATATAAACTTCAAAACCGATAGCCCAAAGGAGGGTGATGTCATTTTTGTCAATATCGTTTAAAGAATTAGCAAACTGACGAGTAAAGAAAGCCAACTCCTCTTTTCGCCTCACTAAGAACTGCACCTTGTTCGGCCTGCGTGGGATCGCCGCCAGGAGTAAGTCACCCCACCTCGACGTCTACTCCCTACCTATCTTTCCACTAGCTTGCATTTATTTATGAGGGGCTCTATGGCAAAACGCATTATACACCATTCGGGGGGTGTCTCAAAACAGACCAGATACAAAACATATTATTTTTTTTGTGAAAGGCGAAAATTAATTCTGAAATAATGTAGACCAAATGTTGTTCTATGGGGTGGAAATATACATGTAAACTAAATACTCCTACTGCTACATGAAGCATGCAGATTAAGCTAAAAATTCAAATTGATGGATAACGCCGTTTTGTCATGTAACCCTTCTTATGGCCTATCTGTCTAACCTTCACATCCAGAGCACCAGTGTAATCAATCGCTATCACCTTCACTCCAGTCCGTCCCAAACATCTGAGTCCACTGAAGACTGAAGACACTGAGTAGAGACCTCCTACGTCGCACCAACCAAGAACTAACAAGTCGTGTGTTATGACGTATAGGGGTAATCTTCCTCGCAACCAGCTGAGTACTAACAATGTAATAAGATGTCCCGCACATTCTCTAGGCCAGTTCTAGTCTCTCATGCTTTTAGTCGCAGACTATCCTTAGAAATTGAGAAGTTTTAGGATGATAATGCCATGCATAAACTATCAACATTGTCCAAGTCCTGAGTAAGTTTTAAAAAAAATGTGAATCTTACGATGGTAAGAGATCCCATCGTTCATGCGCACGATCTCGGTTGTCATTAAGGTAGAAGTAGCCTATTCGCTTACAACGAAAGCCACATTCACTGGAGGACACCAAGGGAGAGCGAGTGAGAGAGACAGAGAGAGAAAGAGAGAGAGAGTCGAGAGACAGAGAAACGAGAGACAGAGAAACACAGAGAGAGGAAGAGAAAGAAAGAGAGAGAGAGAGAGAGAGAGAGAGAGAGAGAAAGAGAGAGAGAGAGAGAGAGAGAGAGAGAGAGAGAGAGAGAGAGAGAGTGAGAGAATGAAAAACATTCTTGTCACGAAAAGTCAGGGAAAAAAAATAAATTTCACTTTTTACCTAGCCAACTGATAGCACTGACGGGTTACCCCACCCCATTCACCTTTCCACATTTGTTTGTCTGTCACAACTGCTCTCTCTCTCTCTCTCTCTCTCTCTCTCTCTCTCTCTCTCTCCTTCTTGCCCCACAAAAAATGGCGCCCATGCGAGCACCCGAAATAGCAGTGCATGATGCGGACGTTAGAGTCAACATTACATCTACAGTCATTGTATTAAAAAAAATGAAACTCTACACTTCTTGTTAGAGGTCTGCGATTTACTGCACATTATCTGTGTTTGCTGACATACAAAAACGCTGGCGGAGGAATCGATCAGTAGAGTAACAATATCAACAAAGGATTGGCATGCGCCAGCGATAACATATAATAATCACAGCGCTACAGGTATGCACAAGGATTTACGTAAAGCTAGGGGATACCTCGGAGCGCAAATTCACTGGATCCGCACACGGCACGACATGTCACGGCACGACACGGCACGGCACGACACGGCACGATATGTCACGGCACGGCAAAACACGGCACGGCACGGCATGGCACGACACAGCACAACACATGGTTTTCCTTAAATGATAACGTCAAAATCGATGCGTGATGTTGCAGATCCGGTGGAATGAGCTTAGTTAATAGTGAGAAAGAATGGGTATAAAATGTTCCGGGGATGTGACGTACGTGTCTTCTCCGGTTCGGGTGTGTTCAAACCCTATGGCCGCATCACAGCATAACTTAAAAACTTAATTACTACAGAAGGTATAAATAACCACTACTGGAAATCTCTTAGCCACGCACCGATGTTAGGGTAGCACTCACTCACACACTTCTCGTGTCCTCTATAATAGATACTGTCCAACACGACAATTGTGCGCGTGACTCTGACTGTAGTTGTTTCGCTGACGATGCCCTCGCGAGCCGCGTGTTCCAAGAAGCGGTGCCAGTGGCGTGAGAAGGGGATGTGGGTGACTGAGTGAGGGTTAGCAGGTAGTTAAAATACTTAGTGGAAATACGTCTTTTAAAAGGACAGGGATAGATATATGTATTTCCCTCAAAGTCTAAAAATCCACATTTTGTTTTTCAAAAATTATATACCACGTACATTTTCTTTCCGCTTGACCATTTCTGAGGAAACACCGGTAGAAAGTCACGAGTTTCACCCTCTGTGAGCCACCATTACTTCTGCTGCATGACGTCATAAAGCGAAAAGAGCTAGCAGATGACTGGCGCAGACGCTTGCGCAAACTGTCTGGACCAATCGTGTACTACTCTTTCTCGCTTTCTGACGTCACGCAGCACGAGTGATGCCGGCGGTATTTTCTCAGAAACTGTCAGGCGAAAGGAGAAATATATACCATTTAAACTATATGATAAAATAATGCGGACGCATTAGACTCTGATGTTAAGAACTACCTGTCTTCCTTTAAATTCTTGACTTCAGGCTGAACGACTGGGTCAAGCATAAACCGTCGACTGGATGCAATACTCCGATAAACGCAAAAATTCAAATTTCATAAAGGTTAAAAAATATGTCTCATTTTCATAAAAACTGCAACAAGCAAAAACATTTCTCGGATGTAAGATCTTCTAGCAAATCGTCACTGCGCTGGAAGACTGTTGTAACGAAAGTTTGGGTTCATAATGGCCTTTGACACATAATAGGAGGAATAGGGAACTAGACAAAGATCAATCTACAAAAGAGAAGGGCAACCCCTTCCCCTCCTTTTCCCCTCTCCAGATTTCTGGGAAAAAAACAACAAAAAAAAACTGAGCTCCACAGATCATACGGAGTCGACTACATGCTCAGATTGCCATTTCAATGCATTATTCAGGCATAAACGAACCTAATCAATTTATCGCGAATTTGTGGCGCAGTAAAAGGAACAGGAGATTCTAAAATGGAAACGATACGATTTGGTAATATGACAATATCTGAGCAAAAAAAAATCAAATGAAGAGCTCCCGTTCCTCCTCCATGCCAATTGATATGAAGCTTATAGTCATTAACATTCTCTCTCCACTTTATTTCCACGCCCTCCTCCCCTCTCTCCTCTCTCCTCTCCCCCAAGCCCACTAACACTAACATCATAAAGAGTGGATGACTTACAGTAACTTAGCCAAGCGGAAACGCACGTGCAAATATTGACACGACCATTAATTTGCCTCGGGGACATTGTTCTGTATGTGCACACACGGAGGAGGATACATTACTGAATGAGCGCACAGCGAATACTCAGAACGGCGCCCTATCTGAAACCTGGAGTGATCTCCCCGCTTCGTGACCAAAATTTGAGAAACAGCTTACTCTGCTTTATCGCAATCTTGATAATCTCAGTCACAGCTTATTCGCAAAATCTCCCACATAACAAACTGTCATATTTCTATACTAGAAGTCACTATATAAATGCAATTTTTTTTTACTCGCAACTTTTCTCGTGCATCCAAGGTGCTGCGATTAAGCGAACCTGACTGTACTTGATAACGGAGTCTGTGGTACTTCTAATATCCTGGCATCGGATGGGCAACATTGCCGGGGAACAAGTTATCTCCCATGCAAGGCCTGATCTAGTTTAGGTTTTTGGCTTTTTCTTCTCTTAGCCCATCAAATTAAACATTATTCTACAAATTCTACCGTGATTTCGAATTTTTTCCCCTTCCCTTGGAGGTTAAAGTACTTTTATTGCCCTATCTTTTAAGAGGGGGGGCCAATATCCAAACATTTTTCACAAATCTCTTTCAGAGATAGTCACCTTTCCTGTTGACTTGGTCACCAAATTTTCAATAGCTAACTAGGCTGGCTTTGATCGCGTACTAATACACAGGCCTAACACATTTTATTTTTTATAAGGCTCAAACTGTACCCCAAGGTTTAAATCTGGATGCTTTGTCTAAATTAAAGGTCTTTTGACATATTTCGATACCCTGACATTTGCTAGCAAGGCCCTTAAAAAAAAGAAGGGTTTTATATATTAGCGGATTAATAGGGCTGAACCTGTAAAATGAACTGCAGTTCTAAAGCAAACTTTGGATGAAGATTTATTTCAGCTAATTAATTTCCTGAATCAATTGTCTTACATGCTGAGTTACATGACACGCCCCTGCTTGTCAAAATCTGGCACTGAGTCTAAACAAGATGGACACAGCTTCATAAGCTAATGAGGGGTGCTTGTGCAAAGACCACTTCTCCTTTAAATAATTTATAGAATGATACGGTCTTTGCGCAAACACCTCTTGACCGGATGCCCCTCAACCACTTTCAAGTTATGCTCCCCCATATAAACAATAATAACATGCAGATAAACTATCCGAACGAGAGTTCAGCAGAATGGAACCTGATGAAGCTGGCATGCTACTGTTGTCTATTGCACTGGTTTTGTATTCCTCCGCATACCATCTAGCGAATTTTGTATTCATCCGCGAACTATTTGACAATGTTTGTATTCATCCGCGAACTATCTGGCGAAGTCTACACAAAGAGAAATGGACAGAAGGGCCTTTATATAGAGTGTAGAGCATAGTTCCGGTATTTCACAAACTGACGTCAGTAAATAAAATCATTTCCTTACTCGACTCGATACTTGGGTTTAGAGCTGGAAAAGGGAGAAGGCGTGTAAAGGGACGTTATGGTTTCACGTGTAACCCCAGACACCAGACTAATTCCCCTTTCTACGAAAAAGATCAGCGGATATCTATATACTGAGGGGAGGGAGAGAGAGAGAGAGAGAGAGAGAGAGAGAGAGAGAGAGAGAGAGAGCATAGCCCTGGAGGACACCGCAACAGAACACCCTCGCAGCCGTGAAAAAGTTGGCAGAGGCGATGGATCTAAAATTTGTCCTGAATTATTTGAAAAAGAAAACAGACCTACATGAAGATCTAAATTTTTAGTCTACTCACGATCAAGAGAAAGCGGTGCAGTAGAAATGTGTGTATCTTTCAAACTTAAGTACCCAGGAAGTTTTGTATAAGTGAGCTGTACCATAAAACGTCAGCGGCGTCCATGTGGATTTTACATGCGTGTTTTGCGCAAGTTATCTTCTTTGCAAAAATCAACAGAAAATTCGCTTTCTTACTTCTGATACTAAAAATCAGGAGTTCAATGTTTATTCAAGAACAACACAAGCAATGTTTAAAAACACAACCATGAGATTTTGTTTATGAGAATCGCTCACTCTTAAGAACCCATACTGCACTGAGTAGACCATTTTAAAATTTTCACACTTTCAAAATGTGTCTACTTTCTTCTGATCGTGAGCACATCAATTTTACTACTAAAAAACAAAAAAGCATATAGTCTATACCCATCTAAAACCAAGGTAGGAATTGACCTAACTCACCATGAAAATCTGCTTTTTCTACGGCCAACACCAATGGAGAATTGAAAAAGCCCATCAAATCCACTTTTATTTATGTATAAATAGGCATGAAAATATATAATGTATGATGTATGCGTTCTATATGTTTTTAGTCTTTATCTTTCCTTGTGCGCATTTAAAAAAAAAATTGCTTTTGTGTCTGTCTCATGGCCTAAGCTGCCAGAACAGTGTGCAGCATGTTGAAACGAGCACTTTGTAAACACTGTTCATTAGATGTGAATCCTCCCACTTTTTAGACACACTAGGGCCAGTCTATGTCACGTAATTTACATCTCAGGAATTTAATTAATGAAAGGATTAATGGAATAATCAAATGGACCAATCATGAAACTAACTTGAAGCCTTACAGCTTTAAATAGTTTTGAAAGTAAGATAAGTAAATATGAATGACAGATGAAAACTGTTACGTAGATTTCAGCACTGAATTCCATTTTTTAGAGTATCTATGTAAAAAATCCAATCTCTGTAAATCCACCAATCTGTGCTGATTTTCCCTTATTTTCTCTTTAGAATATTTAATTATATAATGAACACAGCTTTCTTGAAGCGACAGTACTATCCTAATGTTAAGAATCAAAATTCAGTGTCACTTAGGCCTATATTTTTTTCATTTTTGATGTGTCGCGTAAATTACATCTTTTGTGCACTGTATATTAGATCCAACTCTGAGCATTGTTACAGTCACACACTCCACGAAATATGAACAATTAACTTCAACGTCAATTTGAAGTTCTGCTATACCAGGTTTAGATATTACTCTTCGCCGCTGTTTGCTACAAATATCGGTATAAACAAGGTTGCAATTTCTCCTGAATGTTGTTTTCTTTTTTTCATTAAGGACCTTGAGGAGGAAATGCTTAGAAGAGACTGTAAGGGAGGTGCACTGCTCAGTGCTGATAATGCAGTCTCGGTTATGCGCATGTTAATCTTGCTGTACACTGCCGATACCACTATAATCTCATATAACCCAAATGATCTTCAGTATTCTCTACAGATTTATTCAGTGTATTGTCGTAAATGGGTCCTGATCATTAATACGAATAAAACAAAAATATTCATTGCTGGGCGAGAGCGAAGAAGGAAGGCATTTACTTTAAATAAGTAAATACTCGAAACAGTTAAATGATTTAAATACCTAGATGTGGTTTTCACCAACAATGGCCGCTACAATACTGCAATGCAATCAAATACAATTACATACAAGGCTGAAGAGCGTTATTCTCAATCCCACAGAAAGCCAAGGAACTCAGTCTATCAGTCAGTTGTCAAATCCATCTATTTAACTCTCTGGTAAAGCCCTCCTTTCATGGGCGCATGAAAGCTATCTTGGTCGAAAAACTACCAGTTCCTGAAACGCATCTTGGGCTTAAAGTCCTCAATTCCCACACTTATGGTCCTAGACGAAGTTGGCGTCCTCAGATATCAATTGATATAATTCAGAAATGCCTGTTCTTTTGGTATCGACTGGTGTCGGGGAATCCCACTAAATACAGTATAATAATGTATACTCGTTTATTATCTCTTTACAGTGATGGAGCTTACGAATCAAAATGGTTAATGTTTATTGCAGGAGAACTGCATAAACTCGGCTTTAGCGAGAACTGTATCAATGTATCAAAGTATCAATGAACGCCAATGTAAACATTGTAATTGAGGCTAGGAGACGTGTTTCACGTCCTATTTGAATGTGCAAAATTTACAAGTGAAAGACGCAAATTTCTCAAAGAAAAATGTTAAAAACACTCCAGCACTCCAAAAGCTCATGAACTCTTCTGCAATCAAACCAAGCAGAACCTTTCAACTCTTGCCATTTTTTGAAAAGCCATCCTGATCTCTTGAACTTTCGATCATATTATTACGCAACATTTCCTCCCCAATCACACCCAAATGTTATTATCATCTTTTGTTCATTTTGTTCCTCATTTTCAGTTCCTTTATTTAATACATATGCAGTTACGTTGTTTTGTTCATAAGTATATATACAGTTTTGTTGCTTTGTCTATGAGTATATAATATGCAGTTATGTTGTTTTCTATAATATGAGTATGAGCATATAATTATGCAGTTATGTTGTTTTGTCTTCGTACTGCCATGCATTTCCAATGTCTGACCACCCATATGTAACTGTGTAACCTGGGTTCGTTTTGAATTGAATAAATTGAGTTGATATCTAGTACTAAGCCTCTCTGAGACTCGGAGAGAGAGGGAAAAAGATCAACTTGTAGTTTCTAAAAGAAAAAAATAAAAGTTTCTGTGCTTGAAATGGGCCATTGAATGAGGGCGTCAAAGTTTTATCGGTGAGTGGGAATATGGAAAAAAGGAAGCAGCAAAATATAAATTCGTCAGATAGATTAAATTGAAAATGAAAAATTAGATTTTTATTTATTCCGTAAGAAAACTGTTTTACAATGCCATAAAGTGTTATACATCTCATCCTTCATACATATGCAAAGAACAGTCCATATACTGACGAGCATTGAAAACGCAACGTTTCTGATGAATATTCACGATGGATTAATCATTGTTTACATTATAAAGTAGTTTTCAAAGAATGTAATATGATATTAACTCACTGTTTCTAATCATGCTGAGTTTTATATTTGTCATGTTTTTGTTACTTTTTGATCAAATTGTGATAACTCGTGACTGGCATGTAGGAGGTTGGTTTATAGGCAGTAAGCAATCTTTGACCATGTATCTTACCTTGTTATAGCTTTGAGCTATGAAGAGGATGTCACGTTTCTCAGAGAGAGAGAGAGAGAGAGAGAGAGAGAGAGAGAGAGAGAGAGAGAGAGAGAAAGTGGGTGAGCAAGAGAGGTGAAAAAGAGATTGATATACAAAACAAGAGAAAGGAGGGGGGAAAGTAGAGCAGTGATGATAAGCGAACGAACGAAACGAACGAACGAACGAACGAACGAACGAACGAACGAACGAACGAACGAACGAACGAACAAGCCAACAAACGAACGAACGAACAAGCCAACAAACGAACGAACAAACGAACGAACAAATGAATGAACGAATGACACAGGACACTACTGGTTCTCCCTGTTAAATGGGCCAACATGGCTTTGTTTCTCAATTTTTCTGTTATCGGAGGCCATCGGATGGGGTAAACAGCAAAACAGCGAAGGTTTACTCTAAAGCACATCTATACACTACACTACACTACACTACACTACACTACACTACACATTACGCTTTTCACTTTGAAACAGCGAACATGAAGCCAATAGCCGAGTGGGCGAATTTCATACAGGAAATGTGGCAGATCAACGACAAGTATCGACTATGCGATTTCAGTAGTCACCACTGACTGGAGAAGAGGGGAAAGTTATATCAGTGCTCCGATTAACGGGTATCTGTTATGTCATGGTAATTCCTTTGGAAGAACGAGTCATTAGTTTCATAACAAATAACAGTAAAAATGACACTAGAGAGCTTTTTAAACTCAAGATCAGATTTCTTAAGGACCTCTATGGCAAAGGTCGGGATGTGCATTTCCGGGTGATACGACCCTGGTGATACACGTTACAAAGTAGAATCAGAAATGAATTTCGCGTCTTGTTCGTAGCGTGCAAAATTATTATAACACTATGAAATGCCATATGCACATGCCTACCTCTGCCATAAAGGTCCGTAAAAGACCCGAACTTGAAAAATAAAGGCTCTCTATTGACTTAACAAAATTCTTGCATTCAGCTTGTGGTGCGTTTCTTATTGGCCCCCCTTTCATCACTTCCCTTCACTCGATCGTTCATTCCACTGCTGTCACGGTGCTTATGCCATTCAATCTGCCAATGACCATTGCTGATTCTCTTGTGTGAGAGCGACAGATAGTGAAACAATGATAAACACTAGGCCGTCTGACGCTGGCCATATTGCTGGTTCCGGCTAGACAAACAGCTGCTAATGGTTATATTATAATTTCCTTGATTAATTCTGATAAAAACGCCACTGCTATTGATTAATGTTCGTTATGCATGCCTTCGTATTACATGAAGGAAGACAATGCTCTGCAGGCGTAAACATTGGCGTCGAGATGGAGGAATGGGGAAGATAAGCAGGGTTCCTGTTCAGATAATCAGCGTGGCAGTGTGGTTAAGGCGTTGGACTCAAGATCTAAAGGTCGAAGATTGCGATCACGATCACGGCCTTGGAAAAGCATTTCATTCACATTTTCCTCAGTCCACCCGTTTGTAAACTGCGTACCTGGCTATAGGCAGTGAAAGATATTATCAGAATGCGAGTGGTCAGCGCCTGTAAATGGCAGCGGCACTGTATGCTTCCCAGGGAGCAGAGAAAGTTCTAGAGTGATCAGGCCTGCTGGCGTAATAATAGTGTGAAGTCGCTTGAGTGAGCATTAACCTGGATACGAGACTCGTAAACCGCATTATTATTAGAAACTCGTGTGGGAACGCCTATTAAACGTGTTTTTTATTCGGAAATCGTCTGATTTTGATGTGGGGAGAGGTAGAGGTTGGTTCCAATCTCCAGACTACTTTCGTGGTACGTTTTTACCTGATATAAAAACTAAAGATCGGAATACTATATGCTCTGAGAGATTGCGGTAGTTAGTTTTTATTTGTTTGATATTGGCAACGCATCCCTGCGGGGGTGTCCACACTACGCCCATGGCGGCAATACGTTATGTAATCATATCATGGGTCGGGGAACAAAGCATCTGCTCAGGGTCATTTATTGACAATAATTCAATGAAGGAGAGAAACGCTTAATGAGAGCTGGCGCCCGTGGTAGAGAGCGTCGGGATTGTTATCTCCCGCATTCCATCAGTAAAATTGGACGATTGCATTTCCAGGATGAGGAGTACTCTCCAAGTCTCCTCTACCCTCCTCTTCGTCACCGCCCCACCCCACTCCACTCATCAAATACATACAAAATAAATGCCTTGCACTCTCTGAATACAGCCCCCAGTCTCTCCTCTAAAAATTCTCCGTGTAACCAAGTACAGCCCACTTTCACTCCCCAGATACTGCCTCTCCTATCCTCCAAAGCCTCCAATTCGCCTACTCTCCTTCTGCAGATATGGCCACTCCCACTCTCTAACTTGTACTACAGCTCATTTCCATTCCCACTCACCGAATATACAGCCCACTCCTATTCTCCACACATAGCCCATTCCCACTCTCCAAATAGGGCCCACTTCCTATCTCCAAAATACAGCCCACTCCCACCTTCCAAATTCGGCCCACTCCCTCTCTCCAAATACAGCCCACCCCCACTCTCCAAAATACAGTCCCGTAACTCTCTAAAATACAGCTCTCAAGGCCGGCTTCCCTTCCTCAAGACGAACTCAAGTTTTTTTGGCAAAGGGTTTCATAACCAATTTACAGAAGGAGAGGTATCGATCCTCCGCGTTGTTATTGATTCCAGAATTACGTCTAAGTGCTGCGTAACGATCCTAAAGCTGATAAGCCCCGATTATATCATACTCTCGAGTACAGGTAATTGCCCAATACATAGAAAAAAACAACAACTTTCAAACGCAGGAATAGGAAACTCCTGAGTGAAACAACAGACGTTCTTCAGAATAAAGGGAGGCAACTGACATCAAACAAGTGTTTCGGGCCTTCACGCCTTGACACTCTTGGAGAAGCTGGACCACCATGATTCTTAGAAGCTTTTTTTTTTCTCCTTCTTTTTAACAGATGGGAAACCGAGGTTTTGAACCCACACCTTTCAGTGTCCTTGATACGTGTACATATATCTCCATACACGGACGAACCAATAGTGGGATTGGGAGGGTTGCAGCTTAGGACACCCCCAATCCCTCCCCCCATCCCAGGCCCCTATCAAAATGGTAATCTAGACGCACTGAAATCTGATATCACGAAAAATTAATGAGAAAGACCGAAGGGAAGAATGAAAGAGCCAAGAAAGAACGAGAGAAAAGAAAATGAAACACAGATTGTATTACCGCGAGAATCGTTTTTATGAACCATGTTTGCATTCATGAATTATAATTCCTTTCGTGTTTCTTCATCTCTCTCACTTTCTTTATCACGATTTAGATCCCTATCTGCATAGGTGTTGCCACTGATCAAAAACATTTGTCTTTCTCCTACAGCGAAAGTTATTTCTCCATACATTTTCCGACGCTGTGTTGAAGGAAAGTTTGTGGGAAATATTCTAAAGTTTTAGTGTTGAAAAGAAGACAGTCAGGCATTAAAACGTACCCCCTTTACCCTGCATATCACGACTTTCCCCAATAACTTCCGAAAAGCCATTTTCTCGATAATGACTTTTCTTAAAGCTGTTCTCTATATAAGGCTAAATCCATAAGAATGACAATACTGTTGCTTTTTCTATATTCTTAGTGGGGAGACCGACATAACTGTCTCGGATTTTGAAGAGTAACACGTTAGTGTTAAAGATGGCTGGTATAGGGTGGATACATCACTGAAGAGAGAACCCAGGGCTTACTTCTATCTTATTACAATATGTCACTGTCCACAAACTCTGACAGCTCACGCTGAAAATTAGCACTCACTGATCTCCTTCCTGATCGCAAGACTGATTTACTTAGCTATTTGATAAACATTACGAAATTTCGCACTCACAAAATCTCCCCTGTTGATCTACCAGCATTTAGATAAACATTGTAAAAACAACATTCACACTCGACGCCCTCTGATCCACTTAAAATTCTTAGGCCAGTATAAACACTGTCAAACTGTCACAAGCCCGTGATAGTGTGACACTCTGGAATGCAAATGTATGCCTTCGAGATAGCCGTGACACTCTTGTTTTGATATTCACAGAAAATTTTCGAGTTTCCTGGATGTATTTCTTGATGTAAAATCAAATTGGAGACTAAGTCGCATTAACTCTATAAAAACTTAAGTTCTGGATAAACTCTATTAAAACCAAAGTCCGTTAGCTGATATATGATATACACTCTTGCTTTCCCCTTCTCACAGCCTCTGTCTATCCTCTTTCCTACCCCATTTTCTTCACCCCTTTACATTGCATTTTTTGACTGCCAAACCAAACATGGTGTACGTAAATGTGCTTTACTTCTAAATCATTATTCTATTATTCTAATGTAATTCGACTTCTAATATCAATACTTACGTACTTTCATTTTTTTTATGATTATCCAGTGACACAGTGTTCACGTAATTCTTAATTCAACGTTCACATAATTTACCTAATGTAAAGCACCACATTGTTCCAGCAACCAGTCACAAACTATCCTCAACTCCAGATGTTGGGTTCTCAAAATTCACAGTAGTCTACAATATAATGAACGCGTTTGCAAGGTACGTTGTAGCGGGTTTATAACCTGAGAGCCGTGAGACAAACCAAGATCTATGTGAACGACGGTTTCATATATATTTCAGTAACACAGTTGTCCTAAACAAGAAACATGACGTCATTTGATGACGTCATCAAAAGAGGCGTTTAATTTTAACCCTACGGCTGTCGCGGTATTTACTGTCTTGTATGAAGGCAAATGTATACTTATGCATAGCACACTGAAGTTAATCCTATCATAAACATAATTTATTATCATCATCGTGAACAGCAGGCGCTTCCGGTCGACTTGGCTTTATGGCAATCCACGTAATCCGAACATCCGCTTAACTTCAACATTTTGCAGATAATTTCCATATTATACAATCATTTACAATGGCTTGTATACGAGTCACTGGATATTTGAAATTTCCTTTAATCGCTACACTTTCCATGTCCCTTGGGGGTTGAGATCGAGCGAAGTCGAAAAGTATTTGTTAAGGTTTCTAATCCGCACACTCGGATTATATCATCAGCATAATCGACTGCATAGATCCACTTTTTTTATTTATAAGACGAGATATGGAAGGAAGGAAAGAAGACGGTTTTCGAGCAGGGAGTGGGGAGGTAGAACCGTAAGAGGGGCTGCGTTTGTTTATTTGAGATAACTCAAGAACACTACATCTTGCACCCAGTCAAAATAAGGTTTAAGATTGCATCAGGTTATTGATATTGAGCTTAGTGTTGTACTTTCGTTAGACTGGAAAAAAAAAATCAGCTAGCTCTAAGCTATACTCACTTGAAGTGACTAGCGATCACATCCTTCCAGTAACAAAAAATCATGAGAAAATCATCGGAGAACAGAGTTTCACAAACAAAAGTCTAATCTGCTGCACAAACACTCAAAATTGATCTACAATTGCAAATTATTCATCAGTAAAATCAGTAGTCTTGTGTATAGAAATGTTTTAACTCTCAATTTCTGTACAAAAATTTGATATACTGATTGGCCCAAACCACATTAAGAGCCTGATATTTATGAAACTAGTCTAGCCACATCGACCTGATTTCGAGTGACTGTCAGACATACCAAAGCTGCTTCTTTGAGCCTAAACAACATTATCCCTTAAGCCATTTAACTTCTACAGTAATCCGGTCCCCTCTCACAGTTTTCAATATTCAGAAAGATTATACAAAATGTTTAAAGTTTAGAATCCTCAGTGAATTTTCGAACCAATATAACTTATATAAGGGGTGAAAACAGTGAGCGGTTGTTCCCGGAGAAAGATTATACAAAATGTTTAAAGTGTAGAATCCTCAGTGAATTTTCGAGCTAATATAACATATAAGGGGTGAAAACAGTGAGCTGTTGTTCCCGGAGAATAAGAATACAGTACCGTATAAAAGACCACACACGTATCACAGTAAATAAAATCAAACTTCAAATTTATTTTACAGAATCAATTTCAAATATAATGCATGATGGCCGTCGGACGGTGGCTGTTACCCATTTTTTGTAAACTTCTTACAATGGAAATAAACACAATTGAATTGAATTGAATTGATAATTTGCGGCTGGATCACAAAGCTAACACTCACGGTGATAAAAATATATCCAAAGAAGATGGCTGTATTAATTACTAAGCATTAGAGGCATGTTCCTCTACATCAATCTCGTTAAAAGAGAATTAAGCTCAACTGTGATCAACTGAAATCAAGACTCTTGATGTTCAGCTGTGCTTTGCATGTTGTGTTTCGAGAAAAGCAGCGTAAGCTTTTTCTCTTCATTTCGAATCAGAAGAAAAAAATCAGGCAACATAGGAGTGAAGAAAAGCAGCAAAACAAAATATAATTATTTTCAGCTTCGTTTTGTTTGACAACAATGCCACGGGGGGTTGCAAAAGATAAGGAGTGGAGAACAACCCAGTTAGACGAAGGCGTTGCAGTTAATGTTGTTGTTTTCATGTTTATGAAACATCGAGTGCGCTTGATCTTCTGATTGCCCATTACAAGCTTACGACTGATCCACAGACAGCCCATTACAACCGTATCATTAAGTAGTGAATCAAACAAAGTGATCTGGGTGGATTGTTCAAGACTCAACACAAAACAGTATGTGGAGCATTTTGTAGTCTGAGTGCACATGACTTCGAACGGCTTTTGTCGCTATCTTCATCAACATAGTTACATTCATCGTCGTCATCAGCAGCATAATCCTGCTTTTGATCTAAAAATATTTAGTAAATTTCATATATAATATATGAACCTGGATAGAAAGAAGAGGTTTAAGGTTTCTCTATTGCAATTATAGCGTAAAAAGAAGAAGAAGAAGAAGAAAAAATCAGCAGAATGCAATTTTCATTATTAGGCAAGCTGCACATGCACATTTTAACTTTAAATTACTAGTATCCCGGCAGGCCAGATCATTCACTATTCATTCTCATCTCAACGGGAGCATATAGTACCGCTGCCACATTGCAGGTCGTTGAACCATAGAATTCTGACAAAATCTTTTCCTACCTTTAACCAGGCCCTCTATTTCCAGGAATTTGGACTCAGGAAAAGTATTAAAGAAATAACTAGTACATTATCAAGGCATCTACAAATGACTATGCCGGAATTCCCAACCCATGACCTATTACTCCTGAATCCAACACTGTGCGGTCTTTCGGTCATCATCATCACCAACACCATCTTCACTAAAAGCGCGGCAAGTGCTTAAAACTAAAATATGAAAAAGTAGCCGTGTATTTATAGTTTACTGACTGTAAAGGAAAGAGGAGATCAGGTCTGCGTCCCAAAAAAAAATCTGAAATCCACTTCCTCGTTCACCCTGACCCACTTTAAGCATGTGTAAATCATCAAAACAAGCAATCATGTTACGACGGAACATTCTATACCGTGAATAAAAATGTCCGGTAATAGATGGGGATAATCTATAAATATTTACCGGGCTGATGATGTGTATAGAAAAGAAAACCGGACAAAAGATAAACGACTACGTCAAATCCCAGCTGTTGCAGAGATTTATGTCCCCCTTCGCTTCTCTCCCTTGGCTTACGCGTGCTCTAATTTGCGTCTCTGTTGTGCTCTGATTGCGTCATAACGGTAAGAATTTTATGTCGTTCATTTTGATATAAATAACGTTGACTTTCACAAAATGGGGTTTGGAAAAAAACGAAGATCATAATTATAGGGGCCTACCTAACGAGTTTTGTTTTCACTTTTCTATCTAGCTCACTCGGCACGCTTCATCATTCTTGGAAGTTGCCTTTGATCTTCTAAAAACTCGGTCCGTTATCGCTTACTTTTTCCCCATAGTAAACAAACGGAAAAGAAACCAGAAGCTAGCAAGTAAGACCATGAGTTCCTCTTATAGATAAAATTGCTGTTTTTATTACGATGAGGCGGGGGGAGGGAGGGGGGAATCGAAACTGCTCAAGCCCATTAAAATGAAGAGACCTTATCTATCTTAAGTTATTTCTTTTATGAATCCGATCAGAACTGGCTTAAAATTCCGAAACAGAATGATACCTCAATCTTCACATAACCTAATTTATAAAATATGACTATGTTATTCTTCAACACAGAAGGTATACGTTATTAGGAAAAGTTAAGCAGAAATGCCCCTGTATTCCTCCCCAAAGTAGGCTTAACTACAAAGTACACTATTCTGTTGTAGCGACCATATCTTTAGGGGTATTTAGCAGCAGGCTCTGCAAATCATGAGTGAAGATTTATTCGGAGGTTTAAATTTAGAAAAAACAACTTTCCCTTTCATTAATGTTTCTTCGAGCGAACGCACACAGCGCATGTCGGCGTCAGCCAGTATTAACAAAGTTGTTCATTATAAGCCCAAGGGAATCATGACCTTTTGTTACTTGACCAGTTACAAGATTTCACACGGTCAAGAACGTGTTACCCTGCCAGGTAGCCACGTGTCATCATATATAACGGACTTTTTCATCAGGTCTCGTGACCTATATACCAACAAGCCCCTCTCAACGTAATGGACAATGCATGAAACGTCACATTCCTGAAAAGAAGCGGAAGTGACCTTTGTATTTCGAAAAGCATTTTAAAATATAAATTTTCCAATATGGCGTAAGAAGCCTGAACTGAGCAATATTTATCCTGATGGACTGTGCTGATGGAGTGAATTTTGCACATGGCAAAAGGACACTTTTTTAATATTAATTAAACTTAAAGGTCATGGTGATATTTATGTGTTATATTTTGGAAGAACACCAGTTTGAAATTCAGTGATACTGTCCTTGCTTCGGTATTCTGTCTCATTTTAAACTACATAATGCGATACTATACTCCACTACGGCGTCATATGATCGCGCTGACATTTTCCATGACCTCAGTTTGTATTATGACTACTTCCTTAGAGTCAAGAATAAAGAACTGTCCACATTGGTGATCCCCAACGTGACCTGATCAGTTCTCCTTTTTCTTTTTGCTAATTTCTTGTACATTCTAGTTTTCTATAAAATTTTCAGAGGTCTACACATGGCGTGAATGTATCGTAGTATAATATATCTTTTCTGCAGCGCTGTGCATGAACTGTATTTTTTTCCAGGCATATCCCATGCGTCACGACCACCATGTCATCACTGTCATCCAATGAATTACATACTCTTCTGGTCAAAGTCGACACAATTTGTTCTCACCCGGGGTTATACTCATTGCAGCCCACTACAACGACCAAGAATAATAATGGAAAATGTCCAAGTTGAAAACACATTGGTGATCCCAACGTGATCTTGTCAGTTCCTCGGTTATTTTTTAAAAAATTTTGTTCATTTCATCTACATTCTAATTTTCTATAAAATTTTCACAGGTCTAAGCATGTCTAAGTGAATTATTCGTAGTATGTATCTTGTTCTGCACCCCTGTGTATGAACTGTAGTTTTTTCAGTCATGTCTTGTGCACTACGACCAACGTCCTACCATTGCCATCCAATGATTTACGTACTGTACCCGCCTTGTTAAAGGTCGACACAATTTATTTTAGTCGGGCGCGATACTCATCGCAGACCACTATAGCAACCAAGAGTGAAAAAAAAATGTTTTAACTGAAAACAGTTCCACAATGCACTGATTTATAAGTATAGTATTCCGAAGACCGTATAGTATGCATTACACAGCGATATCGTCCTTGTTAACACAGGGCATCAAAATGAGGTTTGGAGATAAAAGAGAAGCTGAAGATTAGCCGACACAAGACAACCTGGCAAGCAAANAGGGGGTCTTATATGACGAAAACGCTACCAAAACGGATACTTTTTAGTGACTCAAAAAATTATCATATCTTGTTGCTGTTGATGTTGTTGGTGTTGCAAGTGCTGTTGCTGTCTTGAATTTGTATTCAGGCAATAAATAAATGTCATAAATAGAAAAAAAGGGAGGGGGTAATCTCATACCAGGGGGGGTAGCTTGATACCGGTATCAGATTACCGGGGGGTAATAATTGAGGGGGGTAATCTGATCACGGTACACCCGGGCTGATGATGTGTATAGAAAAGAAAACCGAACAAAAGATAAACGACAACGTCAAATCCCAGCTGTTGCAGAGATTTATGTCCCCCTTCGCTTCTCTCCCTTGGCTTACGCGTGCTCTAATTTGCGTCTCTGTTGTGCTCTGATTGCGTCATAACGGTAAAGAATTTTATATCGTTTGGAAAGAAATGGAGATCATATGGCATACCTAACTAGTCTAGTCTTTGTCACGAGTCAGATAGTCGGTATCTATAAACAAGTTGTTATTAAGCGGAATGCTGTCTATTTGTTGTGAACAGTCAGCAGCATGAAAACTGCTAACTATCATGGGAGCAAAGCGTGGAGTTGTTAGGGGCTGATTAACGAGCAAGTCTGTGTAGTAACTTCACTGCGATCTAAGACGTCGAGCTGAATAGACGGACGCAGTCAGGCTCTGAGAATAAGCCAGCAAGGGCTGGTAAGTTTACAAAGTAATAAATGATAGTGGTGATAAGTACAGTATATTATATAGTTGTGATGATGGTAATGATGCAACTAGGTTGTATATGAGAACTTAAAGTAATTGTGATAGGGATTCATTTGTGTATGAATAGATGTGGTTAGTGAACTAGATGCATACACTGGTGTGTAGGGATTCTAAACGTATTCAGCGTGCTGTAGAAATACTACGTGTGATACATTGAGTGCGTGTTATCATAGAGATGTGTAGCTGTGTTAGTTGCGTGTGGGAAGGGTAGATGCGGGCAGGTTGTGGTAAGGTGTGTAGTGAGTAAGTGGAAGGTCATTGTGTATGCTCGGATGATTAGTAGTGAATGGTGAGTGCATAGTAAGTAGGTGGTATTATATCGATGATATTATTCTTTGTAGGTGACGGGGTGGGCTAGAAGCCACCGCCGAATGTTATAGTGTTGAGGCCAGACAGTGCCAGTGAAGCCAGTAACCCAGGCAGCCGTAGTGGGCAGGTGATTCCAGGCCAGGGAAAGTGAGGGCCTGAGAGGACCAGATAGGGCCCTCCAAGCTGAGTGATTTGGCGAAAGCATTCGCGAATCTCGTAATGTTCAGGGAAGAGAAGTTTAATGTATATATGGATGTGTATGAAATAGAATGAGTTAATGAGCTGTACCTTAAATCGTAAGGTGTTCTGGAGTGTTTAGAGTCACTAGTACTCCGTTCTGGGAACTAGAACGTAAAACGCACTAAGAGGTAGTGTTGAGGCTGAGGCCAGTGTCATATTTTAAACGATGTTGTGAAGGCAGTGGAAATGGTATTTTGATATACTTGTAATTGTTGTATTGATTAATAAATGTGTGAGCCTGATCGGTTGTTCTGTTGATTGTTCGTATTGTCTTAGTTGTTTGTTATAGTTTAATTGTTTTGTACATAAGTACATATTCCCAATCTGGGATATGTTACAGTCTTGTTTGCACCCTTTTATCCATCTCACTTGGCACTCTTCATCATTCTTGGAAGTTGCCTTTGATCTTCTAAAAACTCGGTCCGTTATCGCTTACTTTCCCCCGTAGAAGACAAACGGAAAAGAAACCAGAAGTTAGCAAGTAAGAGCATGAGTCCGTTTTATAGATAAAATTGCTGTTTTTATTACGATGAGGCGGGGGGAGGGAGGGGGGAATCGAAACTGCTCAAGCCCATTAAAATGAAGAGACCTTATCTATCTTAAGTTATTTCTTTTATGAATCCGATCAGAACTGGCTTAAAATTCCGAAACAGAATGATACCTCAATCTTCACATAACCTAATTTATAAAATATGACTATGTTATTCTTCAACACAGAAGGTATACGTTATTAGGAAAAGTTAAGCAGAAATGCCCCTGTATTCCTCCCCAAAGTAGGCTTAACTACAAAGTACACTATTCTGTTGTAGCGACCATATCTTTAGGGGTATTTAGCAGCAGGCTCTGCAAATCATGAGTGAAGATTTATTCGGAGGTTTAAATTTAGAAAAAACAACTTTCCCTTTCATTAATGTTTCTTCGAGCGAACGCACACAGCGCATGTCGGCGTCAGCCAGTATTAACAAAGTTGTTCATTATAAGCCCAAGGGAATCATGACCTTTTGTTACTTGACCAGTTACAAGATTTCACACGGTCAAGAACGTGTTACCCTGCCAGGTAGCCACGTGTCATCATATATAACGGACTTTTTCATCTGGTCTCGTGACCTATATACCAACAAGCCCCTCTCAACGTAATGGACAATGCATGAAACGTCACATTCCTGAAAAGAAGCGGAAGTGACCTTTGTATTTCGAAAAGCATTTTAAAACACAAGTTTTCCAATATGGCGTAAGAAGCCTGAATGAGCAATATTTATCCTGATGGACTGTGCTGATGGAGTGAATTTTGAACATGGCAAAAGAACACTTTTTTAATATTAATTAAACTTAAAGGTCATGGTGATATTTATGTGTTATATTTTGGAGGAACACCAGTTTGAAATTCAGTGATACTGTCCTTGCTTCGGTATTCTGTCTCATTTTAAACTACATAATGCGATACTATACTCCACTACGGCGTCATATGATCGCGCTGACATTTTCCATGACCTCAGTTTGTATTATGACTACTTCCTTAGAGTCAAGAATAAAGAACTGTCCACATTGGTGATCCCCAACGTGACCTGATCAGTTCTCCTTTTTCTTTTTGCTAATTTCTTGTACATTCTAGTTTTCTATAAAATTTTCAGAGGTCTACACATGGCGTGAATGTATCGTAGTATAATATATCTTTTCTGCAGCGCTGTGCATGAACTGTATTTTTTTCCAGGCATATCCCATGCGTCACGACCACCATGTCATCACTGTCATCCAATGAATTACATACTCTTCTGGTCAAAGTCGACACAATTTGTTCTCACCCGGGGTTATACTCATTGCAGCCCACTACAACGACCAAGAATAATAATGGAAAATGTCCAAGTTGAAAACACATTGGTGATCCCAACGTGATCTTGTCAGTTCCTCGGTTATTTTTTAAAAAATTTTGTTCATTTCATCTACATTCTAATTTTCTATAAAATTTTCACAGGTCTAAGCATGTCTAAGTGAATTATTCGTAGTATGTATCTTGTTCTGCACCCCTGTGTATGAACTGTAGTTTTTTCAGTCATGTCTTGTGCACTACGACCAACGTCCTACCATTGCCATCCAATGATTTACGTACTGTACCCGCCTTGTTAAAGGTCGACACAATTTATTTTAGTCGGGCGCGATACTCATCGCAGACCACTATAGCAACCAAGAGTGAAAAAAAAATGTTTTAACTGAAAACAGTTCCACAATGCACTGATTTATAAGTATAGTATTCCGAAGACCGTATAGTATGCATTACACAGCGATATCGTCCTTGTTAACACAGGGCATCAAAATGAGGTTTGGAGATAAAAGAGAAGCTGAAGATTAGCCGACACAAGACAACCTGGCAAGCAAAGGAAGACGGCAAATCTCGCAAGACGTCACAGAATAGCCTCAGTATATCACGAACAGGGAAGCTCTGACGTCTGACCAGGAAACTGTGACAACAGTCCTCCTAAACAAGGGAATGAGATGGAACCTGAAAGTGAAATCCGTATAAGCAAGACATCTCTCTCAGTGCTCGTCAATCAGGGTATTGAGAGGTGATGTGACCACACTGTATTCTAGCGGACCTCAGCGCTACTATTAACTACCCATTTTGTTAGCCTAAAAAAGCTCACTTTAAAAAAAAAATGATAAGCACAGAATTGAATTTCGATATCTGTGTATCTCCAATTCAGGTTCAGCTACCATTCAGCCACCATTGGACAATAAGGTAGTAGATAAATAGACAGACAACCAGATAAACAGACAATCAGAAAAAATGGACAGACACCCAAACAGACGAATGGACATGTTGTCTTGGTTGCTTGAAATTATTATCTTCAATTTTGTTTTCGTATGTTTTTACGCCTCTAGCCCGGATATCCGATAGAGTCAACCCCAAGCAAGGCTTAGTAGGCAAAAGGTACACGGATTTTTTATTTGTTTGTTACTGTCTTATCAGAATGTATTATAGAGTGGCGCAGTCTATGTCAAACAGTATTATCGTACTTTCTGACACCCCCCTTGGGCGTGGCCCAATTACCCATGTGAGGACACCTATAAAAGATTTGCCCATGTTTTAGAATAAACGTCGTATCTCACAAAAATGCTTTGGAGAAATATACGGTTGTATGCAGTCATTACCCTATCTGTACAATCAGATTTTTTTTTCAAGACTAAGAGGCCAGTTTAGGACTAAAGTTTTAAGAATGTCATCGGAATCAGCTCAAAATTCAGAACAAAATAATGCCCGTTTGTCCCAGAACTGAAAAAGAAAATCCAATACGACCTGAAGTGTGGAATACGACCATTCCCATCAACGTGGACAAGAAGTTTAGAGGTCTCCAGAGCTGCGAACTCGCGAGATTTTGTCGAAGGTGACGAAACAAGCACTGGATAACTGATACAGGAAGGAGAGTTAACTGATATGATGGACGTGAGCGAGCTGATACAGGCCCCTGACATCTACGGTAAGGGGTGTAAGTAGGGTAGACTCCTGTCTTCGGAGAGATTACCGCAGCGCAACCGTGATTAATGTTCCACAACATCCTCTGCTCGTCACGCGTTGACCACAACAAGAAATCGGAGGAACCGAGGGATAAGAATAGATTCCTTTAATCAGTCGTTATTACACGTGTACGTACGTACGTGTGTGTGTGTGGGGGGGGGGGGGGNGGGGGGGGGGCAGCAGTTGTAAGCGTCTTGAGTGTATTCCACAAATGAGGTCAAATTACTCAGAGGCCATGATTCATTCACATGATTATGTTCAATCCATATTGGCTTATGAAACTTTTATAAGTTTTGAGAATTTAGTCATTCTAAGCATTTTGCCCAAAGACAGATGTGGTTTAGCTTTAAATAGTATAAATGCATTAAAGAGAAAAAATCTCTACCTTCTTTTAATAATGAAAAAAAATTATAGGAGTATAAACCAATCAACTCATCTCAAAACAAAACAAACAAAAAAATAGGGGAATATTGAATAAGCGTGACGACAACTTAATACATGGCCTCTGGTCAGGTGCAAAGTTTGTTTTTTTTACGTAGAATTTTAAGCCCGCTTTGATAACAGTGCTGGAATTCATATTAGCGTTCAAATCATAAAGAAATAAGAATCCTGTCATAAATTCGTGGCAAAACCGATTTTCTGTAAATCTCTGTGCGAAACGACTCTTTACGTGAAGTGGGGAGAACGAGCTGTAATCGAGCTTTTAGGCAGTAGGTAACCCAATTCATAGTATCACGCTGTCTGCTTAATAACTTTTTCAGCCCCTTTAGAATTGTCATTATGAGAATATGACTGAAATAGAGCTCTCATCCTACAAGACTGGACGACACTCTACAACTGAAACAGACGACACTCTACAACTGAAACAGAAAGAGAATATGGCACCGTTTAGAGTGAAAATAGCAGAAATCAGTTTAGGGACAGTCCGGCTTGCTCCTGGGGAAAAAAAAAACCAACGACTTTAACATTGTAGTGTATGGCAAATACTTTGGTCTCCCTAAAATGAAACTAAAATAATGAGATATTTTTCGACGCAGCTATTTATTAACAAACAAATAATTCTGTAGTACAAAGTGACTAAAAGTTGCTTATTAAGCCTCAAAAGATCAAGTCCCATGAACCTAAATAATGAAAGGCTTTTCCTGACAAAGTTAATGGACAAGTTCTCTTGTGAGAGTCATTGCACGATACACAGTGCAAACATCACGGATTCATCCTGAAAACGTTAGTCTAATTTCAAAGAATACTTTTCCCACTCATTCAGTCGATTCCATTTCATGAGAATCCGCTTGTTCGAAATTCTGCCTAAATGCAACATTATTCATATAACACTATGCTTTTTTTTAAAATCTATAATATTCAGTAGAAGTCAATGAATTATCGCATATCCTTTAATTGCTGTTTTCCTCCTTTAATCCCAAAGGGTTGCAGTGTGGCGGAGTCGATTGGATTATCATAACGTGAGACCAGTGTAGGGGTAATAAACGGTTTTATCGAAGGAGATAGCCACTTTCATAATGCAAGCCTGACAGAATCAAAACTGATGAGGGATGGAGCTCCCACAAAGACGATAGCGAAGGGAATGAATCAAAGTCTGATAAAATTCCAGCGGCTTGGAATGCTCCGACGGTTTTACCTTGGGGACAGTTACGAGCCAACATCGTCTTTAAAACATCTGGTAATGCTGGCATCTGACACTGACACAGGGCGGTGGCGAAGATTTGGCTTGCGAACTTGACGATTACTTCTAGACATTATTCCAGTTAGAAAAACGTCTCACACGACTTTCACAAGTTCAAAACTGACTTTCAACGTTTTAAAATCATGTTCCCCTCCACTGAAAAAGAAGTTTCATATGCTCTCTCTTTGGCCATTCTGGTACTACGCACTAGTTTTCGATTTTGTGTTGTTTTTTTTTTAAAATGTATTTTAACAGTACTCACTGATTTGGTTTAGGCATCGCCAATGATATTTTGAAATACTGTACGCAACAAAGCGCACTAAGATGGTAAATTGTTTTCACCAATACAAACTGAAAGACCAGAAAGATATGGGGAAAAATAGTACAATGAATACGAGTGTAAGGAAACAAAATAGTACAATGAACAAACCGTTATTGGTACAGAAAGTCTAGTTTTCCATAGGCGATTCGAAGTATAACCTCATTTCAATGCATACAGATAAGTGTGTACCCATTATGCGTGCAAATTCATGTATGTTGAAGATATGTAAATGATATAATGTGGTAAGAAGATGTATTACATTAAGTCAAACGTATAAATACGTCTATGTATATATGTTATATCAACTTGAAGTGACATCTTATTCGATCTCCTAGTTGAGTTGCTCATGACGGCAGCCAGATACAAGAAGTAATCGAATGATATTAAAAGTATTAAAAATGGAACTCGATTCCACCCGCCCTGAATTTGTCTAATCAAACACCGTTTCAATTGTCTGTTATCAAGGCTGTGAAAGTCTCCACTCTCCCATTATCTGCGGCAGATAGACAATCCATCTTCAGAACGATTCTAATGAGCAGAACGATACGCTATTCACAAACCGATACACGTCGGCGGTTATCTCTGGGTTTCCCGTAGCCGGGCATAAACCAGGAGCAGGTGAATACCGCTACTGCGCTACGAAACTGGACCTTGTGAGACTTAAGCCACTCTGAATACCACGTCGTCACACTAACATTTGCTTCAGTCATTTTCAAAAATTGTTGTTAGATTTTGAGAAACTGAGCACTTAAAATATGTTTCTCAAAGCCAAACAATGAGGTGGATGTGGTTTAATTTATAAACTTGGGATAAAATAAGTCAAAACCCTACACTGTTTTAATAGGAAAAGAAGATAGATGGAAGATTATAGTAATATCATCCAAAATAAAAATACTCAGGCAAATGTGGAAAGAGTGTGGTTATGTTGTGTACAAGATCAAGGTTTTTTTTCCCCGCTAAACTGGCAGTCACAAAGACACAAATTGACTCTCTTTTATTTTGCAATAATAATATTGTCCCCACGTTCTCTTCAAAGTTCTTAGCATAATAACGCCCTAATTGCCCCCTCCCCCCACCCCCTCTGAATTGGATCACAGTTTACAGTAACGCCCTATTGAAACTCTGTCATCCAAAGAACTATATTTAGCATATTCTTGAACAAGATCCAGCCAAAGTCTGGAGTAGAATGATCGATCGATCCTGCCACCTAGGTTGTCAGCTTAATCATATAACACAATATTATCAGGTTTTATACAAAAGAGTAATAATATCAATGTTGCTTTCAGTTGCAAATAGCTTCTGTGGGGGAACCAATTCGCTCTTGTGATGAAGTTTATACGTTTGCGCTTCATGATCTCCACTCAGTTGACATAACAATGCTAATCTCACGAAGGAGCGTATTCGATAATTTGGGTGTATTGAGCTGAGACTGCCGTCCTTTCGAAAGCCCACAACGAGATCTGTGTTCTGTCGAAGTGGCGTATCGATAGTTCTAATAATATCGGAGATATTAAACATTTATGATAGGGCGTATGTTATCTATTCTAATTCCCTATGGAACTGTAAAAAACTCTCCTGAAAATCTAGTAAATGTCGCATACCCTGATCATGAGATGGGTGATGATACTATGTGAATGCAAAGCCGACAGGCTCTAAACTCAACACAAACGAAGAGCACAGGGTGAAAGGTGAGTGGCGATGTGGCCTAACGATGTGAGTGACCTCCCACATCCATTGTCTCTGAAAGTTCGAGGCAGGGTTAAGCAGAAGTGAGACCATTTGAACGCAGTTCGTGAATTTCTGTTCAGTTCACGGGAATGTAATCCGAGCTTAATAGCTACTTTGGAAGAAGTGATCTGAATTTGAACTGTAGCGATTTTGGATGCTTGATCTAAACTTAACTTTCTACCTAAATTTCTTTTCAGTTCACAGCCATCTCGAAAATCAGAGCCCAATGCTAATTTCAAAAACCAAGAGGAACTGATCTGATCTGAAAACTACTTATATTTTCATGGCATTGAGCTAAACTTGATCACAGGGCTTAACTTTCCATTAGTGAACTGAACTTGATCTAAACTATTTTGGTGAACTTGTCCAACTCTAGCCCGGAGTCCTTGGCTTGATTGAACAGGGAAACGGTTACATCTGTGAATCAATGGCAAGAATCACAATAATTTGTAACTAATAAGGTATCGCCAGGAGGGGGTTGGTGGGAGGGGGGCGCTTGCATTCTCAACATCCCTTAAAATCCTATAGCTTCCCTCACCCACCCCTTCCCTTAAAAAAATAAAAAAACATCCCGCTCGCATTCCGAACTGGAAGGTCGATATGATGCCCTAACTACAGCCTTGGTTACAGCATATCTGTCGTATGTACTGAAATACGCTTCGTGCATTCTGACTTAGGTGCATTCTGGCCTTGATTTTGACTTACGGTACAGTATATTCATTTATGAAGTGCAAAACAAAACACACAAAAAAAAACCGCTTAAACGCAAGAAACATTTTTGCTGCAGACCTAATCGATTAAGATCTGTTCCCCGACAGGAGAAATAAGCAACGTCTTGTGGAAGAAATCAGGAGACCATGCCAACTGATGTTTCGCAGTCCAGGAGAAAGGTTCCTTATGCGGTCATCTGCCATTGTGAATGTATCATTGTCCCTTTGAAAAATAAAAAAAACCTCTAGAAGTGAAACGGTTATAGAGAGTGTTGCTATATTTTCAAAAGAAGCGTTTAGAAGCGGTGAAGACCTCCTAAGCAAACAAAATACAGATGCAACATAGATTAATATAATAATGATGAAGTGTAGACTCGAACAAATGCTCATGTCATGCTTGGATGCGATGTCTATGGAAGTTCGATTATTACAAATATTGTTTCATGCTACATGTCATAATACAGATCAAACAGACGTTTTCATGCAATAGATGAATTGAACTATTGAAAAAAACGAATTCATCCTCTGCATCAAGGCATCTTTTCTAAATACTGACCCCTTCTTATAGAATATGGACAAGTTCCTGCCTTCAAGTCGCATGGTTCAATGTAAATTATTATTGTCCCTTTAAAAAAAAACCTCTGTTGGTTTACACTAAATGAACTCCTTCCCTGCACCTGGGCACCTGTTCTTCCTGCTGACCCCTTCATAATAATAGTCTAGACAAGTACCTGCCTGCGAGTCGCAAGGTACAATATATATTATTATTACTCATGCACCGGTCTATGCTTGAGTGGTTTATTTGGAGGCGCACTACAAAGTGCACGGAGAACTTGAGCAAGTTAAACAAACACGACTAATGAGTATGAGGGAATGATCACTATCTGAAGGGTTTCATGACAAAACGCGTTATCCACCAATATGAATGTTTAGCTTATTCTACATACTTCATGTACAGTAGGAGTATTTAGTATACATGTATATTTCCATTCCATAGAAGGACATTTGATCTATACTATTAAAGACAAATTTCGCCTTTCACATAAAAATATGCTTTGAATCTGGTCTGTTTTGCCTCAACTCCCGAATGGTGTATAATGCGTTTTGCCATGAAGTCCTTCATCTCTAGCATGCTATGCCTCACTCACGAGTAAGGCTATTCTTTGGTATTACGGCAATGCTGGTTGTTGCAGATTCTAGCCAAGCTCTTAAAGCTGCGCCATTCGGTCATTACTGTCGGAAGCAAGGCACAGCCTACAAATGGCCATGTACACTTTCTCGACTCAGATCTATGGTTTTGCTTTAAGATTTCAAAATACTAGACGTATGTTATTAATTTTCTTTACCTTAGCATTTGGAGAGATAGCCATCTGCACAGTTTCTATGAATTATGATTCATTTTTAATTTATGAAATTCAGGGAAAAATCGCGCTCCCAGATGAGAACCTTGCGAATGAATTCAAATTAATGAAGTCGACTATCTTAACATTCTTCTTCTGACCTTTTATACCGCGGGTGGGTTTTAACGATTACTTTTAGATGTTGGCTATTGGTTACGGGTGATATAGAGAGGGCGGAAGAGCAGTTCCATTTCATGCCCCGCTCCTCAATACGTAACTATTCAAATATATAATTTATAATGGATTTCTGAAGTACTAGGCTAAAATAATCTTTTAAAATATTGGAAGAGGAAAGGGGAGAGAGGAGAGAGAGAGAGAGGAGAGAGAGAGAGAGAGATAACGATTTTTTAAAATATGTTTAATTCACGTTTCCGGTTAAAAATATGCGCTTCAGCTTTTCGCACTCAAGTTGCAAGTACATATATTCAGCAGAAGACTGAGAAGGGATGGTTTACGACATGATAAGGTGTTAAAAACAAGAGTTTTTAAAGACAGAAGTAATATAGATCAGACATACGTTTTCATGCAATAAAATGCCATACAGTAGAGCTTAACTACAATCTACTTAATTGCCACTGCCACTTATAATCGCCACATGCTAACTCCAACTCCATTTAATCTAACTTTTTTCACACGCCCGAAGGGTCTTGAGTATGCCAAGCCAACCGTCCACCCACCAATCTGAACTACCAAAGCATGTGAGTGTGAAGAGGGGAGAGAGAAAGAGGGAGGGAGAGAGTGAGTGAGTGAGAGAGAGAGAAAGAGGGGAGGGAGGGGAGGGTATGAATTGATTGTTAAGAACAACTGAGTGTCTGTCATGATATCTGGCACCGCAATGCCCGATACTGTTCACTCTAATGATTCACTAAAGCACTGTGAATAGACAGATGAACATTTGGAACACTGAATAGCAGCTCTGCCTATAGTGGAGAAGCAAAGCCAATTGTTGGTTGAGTCTCAGTTCCATTGTGGAATGGGAAATGGCTAATATCTATGGCTAATCCTGGCTTAGGATTATCCTGTCTTACCCTGTCCATCTGAGAAAGCCTGTGACTGATGAACCTACCTGGTACCAGAGTCATCGACTGAGGTACCCCCACCCACCCTAAAAACTTCTCGTGAACAGTAAGCACGGAAGGTCGACCGAATATTGAACACCACCCTCAACCCGCCCATTGACTGCACAGGTTTAAAATAAAATGAAAGACATTAGTGAGCAAAAGCATGCAGACGTGATTGAGCAGGGGCGTTAATGTTAAGTTCCAAATGGCAGTGGTGACCTAGGGAGATTACTAGATGCCTTTAACAGATGCCTAGGCATAAATCTCGCAAACGCCTCCCATCGACGACACCCCCATCCGCAGAGAAAGACGATAAAGCACACAGAGAACGGAAACAAAAGACAAAGAAAGCGAGAGAAGAAGGAGGAAAAGAAGCAAAAATGGAAAACGGAGCAACAGGAAAGCCCCTACCCTCAGCTTCACAGTGGGAAGGACCCTCCCCTAGAGCACCTCAAGCTTCGCCTGTGCACAGTGCAGAAGGACCAGTGTACACACCTGGGAGGCAGCTTCATTATACTGTACTTCACTGAATTACAGTGGAGTCGCCTCCCCTGCCTCTACACTTCACTACGCACCGTTGGCCTACCCGCCCCAAACAACTCAGTCACTGCTGCAAACACCGCCAAGTATGGAAACACTCCCTAGACCGGCATCGGCGTCGGCTCAGGGGGAACATCCGCCTCAATGGGTACAAGAAATTTTAGGATCCATCGGTGATCTTAAGAAAGAACTAGCATTTATAAGTGAAAGGATGGCTAAGCTTGAAACCATCGAGAGGAAACTGGTCACTATGGACAAGGACATGGGCGAGATAAAGGGGGAATTCAGACATGTTGTCGATAAGGTCAACCTAGTGGAGCAGTCGGTACAATTCCTTAGTGACACGTACGACGAAACGAGGAAAGCTGTGGAGAAAAATACAGAGAACATCAAGAGGATGAGCAGTGGACTGGACAGTGACTTCTATAAGATCAAAGAAGTGGAGCAACGAATCATCGACACTGAGATGAGGGCAATGAGAAATAACTTGATATTTACGGGCCTTCGTGAGGGTGGGGTGGATGAGGATCCAGAGAAAGCTGTCAAGGACTTTCTGGCCAGTGAATTAAACATCACAGAAAGCATTAGCTTTGAGCGGGTCCACAGAATGGGCCAGTTCTCCAGAGAGAAAACAAGGCCAATCGTGGCTATGTTTCGTTCATTCAAAGCAAGGGAAGCAGTAAGGAGAAGTGGGCCGAAGCTGGCTGGAAAGCCATTTGGCATCCATGAACAGTTTCCCCGCGAAGTGAATGAACGGAGACGCCTCTTACTGCCACTATTCAAGACCGAAAAGCGACAAGGAAAACGAGCCACGATGATTGTGGACAAGTTGCTTACCGAGAGGGGCAGATATTATGTAGATGACAGCGGGAAAGTGTCGTTAGACCACAGATTCGCCCTAAGGCCACCGAGGAGACCAACTACGACCCACACAGAAGGTTCCAGTACCTCATCTCAAGGGGTATTCCCAACGTCGGACCTTACCGAGGCCAGAACTGATAGGATGGAAGTGACAACTGACCAGTCCGCTACCCATGACATCAATCCAGATAACAATGGGACTGTAAATAATACCGAAAACATTGAAATGGACCAGAACAAGAACACACCCTAGTACAAGAGAGGGCACCTACTGTATGGGGACCATAATAACTGTCTCTACTTATCTGACCCATTAGACAGGAAATTTTGTGCAATTTCTTATCTAGAAACTGTTGAAGAATTTGGACGACATATTGGAAATGAACTTAATCCAATTTATGAAACAACAAGCCCCATCTGCAACCACAACCAGCAGACAAGCACCATAAATGAACCAAAGAAAACACCCTTACTTAAATTCCTTTCAGGTGCCGACGGAGTAAAACAGTATTCAGCTAATATTGATTATCCTTTCAAAAGTTCAGGATTAATTACTACGTCCAAATTGATCAATGGCAACGTAGGCGGTGATTGTATCGATGTTGATGAGGCTGCAGTTGAGTCTCTTAATAAATCTGAAGAGAAGGTATATTATAATGAGGTGTATTCCTTGACTTGCTATACTGATATGTACCAAGACCCCAACTTCACAAATAAGTCTACGGATGTGCCTTTAAGTGAAACTCACCATGAAAACAATGAAATAAATAATGCTATTAGTGTGTGTTTTATCAATGTATGTGGACTGAAGGCAAAGTTGAATTGCCCAGAGTTCATAGAATTTATAAAGTCTAAAGATATTGTCGGCATTGCTGAGACAAAATTTCATGAACTTGATGTGATACTGAATGAAGATAATGTGGATGTAAGAAGCATACCCGGGTATGCATGTTATCATAAATTCAGGTACGAATGGAAGAGTGTCTGGTGGTATATCGCTTGTCATAAAAGATGGTATTGCAGATACAGTTAATATCATAGAGACAGAGAGCTCTGATGTCCTATGGTGTAAAATGCTGTTAAAAAAATGTCGCTGATTTAGGAACACCAGCGGTGATTGGTGTAGTTTACATATCCCCAGAGGGATCCAATTTTTCTAGCCATCGATCCTTTCTTGATATTGAAAGTGATTTTGTAAATAACTTTATTGATGTAAAACACTGTTTATTGATGGGTGATTTTAATGCCCACACTGGAAATCAGTGTGACGTTGTGAGTTTAGACCCTGATGATATTACACTTACAGCTGAACTCCTTGAAAGCCAATATCCGGATTTAGCAAGTTCACTTGAGAGTGCTAAATTACCGTTGATAAGGCAAAGTAAGTGCAAACATAGAATTAACAACTGGGGAAAATACTTTCTTGAACTTTTGAAGTCTTTAAACATGTATATTTGTAATGGAAGATGTGGCATAGCCTCGGCGGAATGCACGTCAACGGGCCAGTCTGTAATTGATTACATAGGAGATGATACCATATATAATTTCTTTCAACGTATATGAATACTGCCCCTTACTATCCGACGTCCACGCCCCGGTTGAGCTTTTTGTAAAAAAAGATGTACCGACTAGTGCGCCCCCCGACCCACCAGAAGCACAGGCTGCTCGCGGCTCGCAGTCGCAAGGTCGGAGAGTAGGGCGGTGGGACTTAAGTAAAGTTGAGGGGTTTGTAGATGCGATTGATATGACTAAGGTAGAGGAGTTAACCGCACTATTAGATCAGCCAGGAGGCCACACGCAAGAAATTCTGGACCAGGCCTGCTCCGATCTGCAAGAAATATTTCTACATGCCGGTATTAAAACTTTTGGCGAGAAAAATGTGCATTTTAATGAACTTACTAGCAATAAAAGCAAAATAACAAAACCATTTTTTACTACAGCGTGCAGAGCCAAAAGAAAACTTTTCCATAAGGCGAAAAAACGCTACACTATTACAAAACATCCTGATGATTTTGATAAAATGAAGAAAACCAGTAAAGACTATAAAAATGAATTGAAAAATGCAGTTAGGGATTATAAAACTGACATCCGAAGGCGATTTAGAACACTGCGAACGAAAGGAAACTCGAAAGAATACTGGAACATGATCAAGCAGTCAAAAGACAGTATGCAAGCTACACCTAAAGATCTAAATGAAACTGACTTCTTTAAGTTCTTCAGAGAACTTAATTCAGATACGCATGACTTAAATGTAAATATGGATTCCGAGGCAATTGATAATGATGAAATGGACAAGCCGATAACAGAAAAAGAGATTATGGACTGCATTCAAAGACTAAAAAGTAATAAAGCAACTGGGCTTGATAATATTTCCAATGAATACATAAAGTCCACCAGGGACAAGATGATCCCAGTTTATACGAAATTATTTAATGCCGTATATTATTCTGGCAAAGTTCCAGAGTCGTGGACAGTAGGAATTATTAGACCTATTTATAAAAATAAAGGAAGTAAATATAATCCAGACAATTACAGGCCAATCACACTGCTTAGCTGCCTCGGGAAATTATTCACGGCTGTTCTAAATGTCCGCTTAAGTAATTACTGTGAAAACCAAAAAATTATAGGAGAAGAACAGCTAGGTTGTCGACATGATTACTCAACAATGGATGGAGTGTTTATTTTGTATAGTCTAATTGAACTTTTGAAGACTAGAAAGGAGTCACTCTTTGCAGCGTTCATCGACCTGAGAAAGGCATATCCTAGTGTCTCCAGGCCACTTTTGTTTGAAAAGTTATCGGTAATGAATATTGGTAAATGTGTAATGAATATTGGTAAATGTATGTATAATGTTATTAAGTCAATGTATGAAAATATAAGGTCATGTGTGAAGCTTAAAAGTGTATCTGCTCTGTTTAACTGCAAGGTTGGATTAAGGGAAGGAGAGAATCTCAGCCCTCTACTCTTTTCCCTGTTCCTTAATGACTTACGTGCCAATCTTGCTTGCCAAGATGGACTCAAAGTGGATATGGAAATTGATGACATTGTACACTACTTTAAACTTTGTCTTTTAATGTATGCTGACGATACAGTTTTGTTTGCTGACTCAAATGCAGGGTTACAGAACTTACAATTACAATATGAGCGCTACTGTAATAGGTGGCAGTTGAATATTAACACCCAGAAAACGAAAATTATGGTTTTCGGCAAGAGCTACAGGAAACCCAAATTGTTAATATATAATTCAGAGATAGAAGTCGTCAACAGTTTCAGATATTTGGGAGTAAACTTCAGTAAAAACGGCAAATTCTTAAGAAATATAAAAGACAACATAGAAAAAGCGAGAAAAGCAACCTATTCACTGTTGCGTCGCTGTAGACAAAGCTGTATCCCGATTGACCGTCAACTTTAACTTTTTCATAAATGTATAGAACCTATTTTGTTGTATGGCTGTGAAGTGTGGGGATTTGAGAATATGGTTGCTATAGAAAAGTTCAGACTTAAGATGTACAAAATCATCCTTAGAGCACGACCATCTACCCCGTCATATATGATCTACGGCGAATTAGGGAAAGTACCATTACATTGTGATATACAAATACGAATGATGTCATTTTGGGTGAGACTGCTTAGTGGTAAGAAAGAGAAGTTAGCTTACATACTTTATATCATTATGTGCTGCGACGAATTTACATTTGGAGAGAAATATACATGGTTTGAATGTGTTAAGAATATTTTACAGTCAACGGGATTTAACCATCTTTGGATAAATCAACAGCAGATATCAAATTTCAACAGTAATAAAATCAAAGAACGCTTAAAGGATCAGTACATTCAGAAATGTAGGGCAGACGGTGGCAATAGTAATAAAGGTAGAAGTTATTTACTACTCAAACATATTTGGAATTTTGAAAATTATTTTAGCCAGTTAGAGCCCTAGGAAATAAATAACCTTTTCAAGTTCAGAACTGGTAATCAAAAATTTCCAGTAGAACTAGGCAGATATAACGACATTGAATATAAAGACCGTAAATGCAATCTATGTACGACAGACGTCGGCGATGAGTTTCACTATTTACTATGCTGCCCAAACTTTAGACCTGAAAGAAATAGATATTTACCAATAAGATTTTGCAGTAGACCAAATGTACTGAAATATATTGAATTACTCAGAACAAATAATATTGAAATCCTTAAGAACGTATGTAAATTCGTAAAATGTTTGCTGAATGGCGTGAATCCGTAGAATGATGATATTTTTTATACATCTTACCACCATTAATATTATCTTCATATGATAGATAAGCATAAATATTTCATTTCAATATGTTAGTATGTGCCCTCAGTGTTCACCATTTTGAAATGTATTTTTGTATTTGTTTGCATTGCTCTAGTGCAGAACTCTGCCAGAGCTAATAAACAGAATTGAATTGAATTGAATTGTTATTGTTTGCTCATTTACAAATAGTTGTTGTCTGAGCTGAATAAACATATTGTTATTGTTATTGTCGCCACCCGCACCGCCGCCATCCGCACCGCCGCCACCCGCACCGCCGCCCCCCTTCTCTTTCAAAACCCCTGACGTCGTATCTCAACAACTTGATATCTTAAAAGGAAGAGAAACATGTAGTTCACTGTCTCGGGTGCATGTCTCACTTACGTCTTGCCAAAGCGCGGCCATACGGCCCAAAATGTTCAACAAACACTTATCTGTCTGGTCGGGGTTATTAATTAGTGCATCAATGCATTCAACACCAGTGACATGCGACCACAGGTGTGTGGGGATAAGAGGGGCCTGAAGCCGTGTTGACGGAGCATTATTCAATGCAGGTTATAAAGTATAACAGAGTTGTTTCTAAATTATAACAGAGTTGTTTCTACTCCTTAACCCCACCACAATGTGTCTTCATAATGATAACTCGGCAGGCTGTTGAACTGGCACTTTAAGCAATTACCTTGAGTGCGCTAAGTAAACTCACGAGGGCACTTTCTCTTAAAACGTAGACTTTAGGGGTGAGAGATTGTTGGCTTTCAAAACACAGCGCATAATCATCCCTCTCCCCCCTTCTCTGCTTTCAAACCCATAGTAATATGTTTCTCATCTGCTATACTCTCAAATCCACATCTCTCTCAGTAGCTATACTTTCAAATCCAAAAGTCTCTCAGTTGCTACCCATATGATATCCGGTATTGCTCATATGTTCACCGCACATACGGAACCCATTTTTTTTCCGCGGAAGCAAGTCCGACGCATATCTGTTGTAGCTGCTCATACTATGTTCAAACTTATAGGTATGAAAATGTCAGTAGTACCTAGCATAGGATCTGCAATCTTAATTAGTCGTTGTGAATGCACGTGAATGTAACATTGAATAGTGAACATGTGTGAAGTTAGTAGTTATAGTGCTTAAAATGTCCATGTGCTGACCCGTTGCTCATTGTATTTTGCCCATGTACCACATTAATTTTGTGGTGTGGGCTTATTCCTAATAACTTGTTAAACTCATGGAGAGGAAGAAAGGTATTGGATTTGAATTTCAAAGGCTTGGATGGCTGCAAATACTCTTATACATTCAGAATATTGCCTCTATGTGAACTGTTAAGTTGTTTCTAGGTGCGTACGGACATCCTGTTTACTGTGTGAAAAGGATTAATATATTAGGTAGTCTGGTTTGCTGCCAAAATACTTAACATCTTATTGGTCTTGGGGCATTTCTCTGTATAACAAAATCTGGAGAAAGAGTTAAACAATGTATGTGGAAAGTACTTTAGCTTGGGACGCCTTGATCAGTTTATGAGGGGTATGAAAGTTTATATAGCCAACAGGGGAAAAAGTATTGGCATCTTCATATCATACAGCACGCACGCACACACACACACACACACACACACACACAC
>JAWQUT010000099.1:1443124-1467145 GCA_033807755.1 Ellobium chinense | reverse complement strand
CACACACACACACACACACACACACACACACACACACACACACACACACACACACACACACACACACACACACACACACACACACACACACAGAGAGAGAGAAATGTGATAGCCGGGAATATACACTTTTCATTGCATGATAAAACTAACAGATATTAAAATTCTGCTAACAAAGTCATTGTGTAACTCTAATTTAACTGCTGGCTTCAGTCACTTATCCAGGAAGGTAAAACATCCAGTGCCTTTGAAGTCGCATTGTTTTCCAAGGTGTCTTTCAACGTGCTTTCAACAGACAGCCAAGCAATAAAGAAATCTCCACCTCTCATCGAGGTTTCTTTCTGTCAGATCCTGATCTAAATTCTCTAACATCCTGGACTGGATAAGATTTGTGGGAGAAAAAGAGAATAAAAATGTGATGGCTGTTGGTACAAGGTGGCAGCTGAGCACTTTTTTAACTGAGGTACAATGAGAAAGCAGACATAAAACAGGTGCTAACGTAAGTTTGTATAGTACAGTGGAGGGGAGAAAGGGAGAGGGAAGCTGGTAAAATTGGTCGAACGACATAATATGCAGCGAATAAGAGAAGGAATGAGTCTCGAATCCAAGACTCCCTGCGTCAGCATCCATAGCGTTCCCGTCAGCTCGAAATCAGGAGGGTGTCAATATAGTTTCAAGTTTCAAGTTTCAAGTTTATTCATCTAGGCATAAGCCAACCGCATACAATATAAATAGGCTGCAGAAACCTAATTGGTAAAAAAAAAATGGGACTATCAGAGTCGACAGTAGCAAAGTAGAAATAATCGTATAACATGAAACCACACCGCAAAAGTGGTGTGAAAGCCAGTCTTGAATTTGTTAAAAAATAATTGTTGCAGGCCGTGTTTCCCAATGGCTTCAGCGGATTTCATTTGTGCGGGCCTGTGATCCGCAAGATAATGCCAAATTTTTAACCCCTTTTCATTTGATTTAAAATTGTGAACATTGTAAATGAAAGACCCCCACTGTAAACCTTATATAATTTGAGCACAATGTTGGCACCAGACCTGCAGACTAGCCTTGGCCTTCTCGGAACGTTCCTGCGGTTCCCGGAGAAATCTGTTAAATGGCTCAAAGAGGCTTTTACAATTTGGCTCCTGCAATATATACATCCCTGCCCTACTCTATCACCTCAAATTCTATGAAGGGCTGTGGGGTTTTGCTTTCATGAAGATGGGCGGAGGTAGGGAGATGTATGGAACTGCCACTGGTTTTTACATTAAATGCTGGTATTATTGTGATGTATATAGTACTAGTTGTCAGTGATGCAGGCCTGTGTTCGTGAGGGTCGTCATTAAGATAGTGATGATGATGATGATGGCAATGATGAACGGCGTTTGAATTTGTGGTGGTGGTGGTGATGGTGGTGTGGTGAGAGTAGTGTAAATGATGGTAGCATGGTGAAGGCGTTTGAATAGAAAATTACTGTCATTGTTAAATTCAACCCAACCGCCGCCGACAGCAAAATTATTCATGGGGATCCATAACAAATGTTTCTTTTACTCTATATTTTAAATAATGTTTACTGAATTGAAATCATACGAAAATGTCTTTTAAGCCATTTAAATCGCCGCTGAANGTTATTTAACCTGGAGTACATGCAGCTTTCATTTTGTGGTGAGTACATCCGTGTGTTATGTTTACTGACATGTCTCTCTTTTTCTGCTGTATCATAACAACCCCTCTGCTGTCTGCTCACCACTCCCGTTCATTTGAACGGGTATCATACTAGTATATATATATATATATAATAATATATATTCTGCTGCGTTAGACTCTTATCAAACGAAAAGAACGCTTAAAGAATAAACTTTCTTAAGTCGTTATGGCATGTCTGATTTATGTAAAAATATTAGATCTTTTTTAAGAGGCAATCACTAGTATATTTTTTCCCGTTCACAAAAGACGACCTCAATAGTTTGAGAAGAAAAAACATTATGCACTAAAGTGAAGATTATATTTCAGCGTTGTAAGTAGTAGAACAGTGTATGTGTTCAATATTTAAGTCCCATCATACACGCTGGCGGTCTGTAAGCGCAAGTAAGAGTGTGCGAGCGCATCTATATGAGTATATGCTATCATACTTGCAGATAGACACTAATAGAGGGCGTGCCATTGTGCCATAGCAGATGGGCTCCGCCCAAACTGTACTCTTTTAAGTAATGTGACAGCTTTCACCTTCATAACGATGGCATAACACAGATAAACACTGCAACTCTGTTGCGCGCACGCGTGATATGTGCATGGGTGCGTGCGTGCGTGCGTGTGTGTGTGTGTGTGTGTGTGTGTGTGTGTGTGTGTNTGTGTGTGTGTGTGTGTGTGTGTGTGTGTGTGTGTGTGTGTGTGTGTGTGTGTGTGTGTGTGTGTGTGTGTGTGTGTGAGAGAGAGAGAGAGAGAGAAGGAGAAAGAAAGAAAGGGGAAAAGATATTATTTTATTGAAATGATAAGTGATAAAGAAATAACACTTTCAGCAGAAGTTAACCGTATAAGAGTTCATTAGGAGAACTACAGAACTGAAACAAAAAGCAGCACAGGTAAAGGTATAGAGATATATGAAGAGGAAAAGAAAACAAAGTCAATATGAGGGATTGAAGAAATATAATGAAAGCACTAAAAACTCTCCACATCAAAACGCAGCAAGCGGTGGTCGCACCTCTCTTTGAACTTTCCTCAAATGGTGGTAAGATAATAAAATGTCAAATCAATAAATCGTATCCCTAAATTCGGAATTAGATTTTGTTTGCTATGTCTGCACTTTTGGACGTTAATAGTCTAAACAAATAATATGTAAAATTTCATTTCTGTAGCTTTTTAAGTTCCTTTATTTTATGCATCCTTACTAGTGGAGAATTTTAAATGCCGGTCTGACGAAGAGGAAGAACAGACAGATCGCAAGGGAGAAGATGCGAGGATCAATGCGAGAAACAGAGGGGAGTCAGACAAGGAGATGAAAGAGGGGAGTCAGACAAGGAGATGGAAGAGGGGAGTCAGACAAGGAGATGGAAGAGGGGAGTCAGACAAGGAGATGGAAGAGGGGAGTCAGACAAGGAGATGGAAGAGGGGAGTCAGACAAGGAGATGGAAGAGGGGAGTCAGACAAGGAGATGGAAGAGGGGAGTCAGACAAGGAGATGGAAGAGGGGAGTCAGACAAGGAGATGGAAGAGGGGAGTCAGACAAGGAGATGGAAGAGGGGAGTCAGACAAGGAGATGGAAGAGGGGAGTCAGACANCTGGGAGGGAGGGGGGAAATGGAAATGAAGGCGTAAAGAAAAATTGCAGCAGTAAGAACGTATAGCTGAAAGAATATACGTAGAGACATACAACAGAAGACGAAGGCGCACATGCACAGGCAGGCAAACTGGCACGCAGACACGCGCACACGCACACACACGCGCACACACACGCGCACACACACGCGCACACACACGCGCACACACACGCGCACACACATAATGCAACATAAGCACACAGACTAGGAGACAGTTGAGTCTCCCATGTAGAACAGCCGGAAGGAAAGCAGCGCTGACACACTCCAAGACTATGAACCGGAAGTGCAGCCCATCTGCCCATCGCAACTCCAGACTTCAGAACGAGCGAGAGAAAACCCAGCCCACCAAGCCCATACTACCCTTATAGGTGGCATCCTGCCAGACCGTCCTCATCCCGCCGTGTGAGGGTCTTGGATACAACAGGCTGGACCAGGCCTGGAACACTCTCCAGGTGGTCTCTGTATTTGCCCTCGGTACAGTGCTGACGAAAAGCTCCAAGTAAAAATGGTTAGACTGGCAACTGAGAAAGAAACTTTAAAGCCTGTCACAGCCTTAGAGGCCGACCCCCAGATCCCACAAGAATAGCGCCATCTAAAAAGAAACTGCCCCTAATATGTTTGTATGTATATATACAGATACACCCCAGAAGTTTATTTAGTCCTAAGGACTGGTTACAAGTGAGAAATAGATATCTAAAACTGGGCAATCTATTCTGAGAGCTTTTGAGACGAGGATAACGCGGCGTTGGCTCCAATTTTAGAGACTCATCACGAAGCGAAGTTCAAACAACAACTGATAATGATATGGACTATGGAGGCTGGTATCTGCACTTTCTGGTATTCAGGCTGCAACATAATGTGCTCAATAAGATTTGTCTTGCATGGTTTGCAGCAAACGATACATTGGCCAATAACTCGAGTGAACAACTTTTGTTATACTCCGGTTGCTAGAATATAATCTAGTCCAGAAGCACAGAGTCAGGATGCGTGGATATGACCTATAGTTAAGAGTGCTCAACTTTTCTCAAACCCCAGTTGCCAGAACATTGTCCAACAGCACAGAGTATGGATGTTTTTGGTTATATTGCGCACTGGGTGGTCTGGTGCGTTCATGTATACCTTGTGTTTGCTCGTAGGTCATGTGCTTTAATGCAAAGTTTCGGTTGAACAAGGAAGCCAGCAACATAGAAGACTATGCAGGAGAATGTTCCTCTAGTTCAACTAGTAACTCATCTTATTGAGAACGGGTTCGAATAATCTTTCTCCTATTATCAAGGCATGTTAATGCTGCTATACGACTTTGGCCAAAGTGAGGGGCTGACTCTGTGTTGCAGCAACTGATCAAGTGCATTATTGTTTGTCGTGCAACAGTAACCAGTATGCTTTCTTTCAATCAACGCAATCAATAGCCATTAAATTTACGGGAGTTCATCGCGATGCCATCCAGGCTGGTTTATAAACGTTTACTCGCTTATTCCGTGGAGTAGATTAAACCTGTATAATGCAAATTAGCAAGTGGTCGGGCCAGTACGTATCTAAATGTCAAATAATATGGTGGCTTATGAAGCGAGCGCCTTTTGTCAAAGTATTCATAAGTGATGAAGCCACAAAAATTCTCATTATGTATATCTGTTGAATATGTCATCTTTTCCCATAATCAGGCCACCAAACCTTCATCTCGTGGCACAGCGTATGGACAACAGAATAAGGACAGCAATCAATAGAATCTCTAAATGACCGATCTTTTGCCCGCTCCATATAGTTTTAAAATTAAAACTTGGGAAAGTAGTTGGCTTCTTATAATTTTTCTTTACTCATCTTGTCACTTGTTCTCAGCTATAATAACAAACATTTTTTAATTGGTCAGCTCGATGGAATCTCTCATGCACATTTTTACCTTTCTGAGCTACAAATACAGACTGTGATATATCCTCTAGTATCTAAGATGTCGATTATGAAACTGAAAGTTAAAAAAAAAATACTCGACTATCCTTCTCCCTTCTTGAATATGACATGCAACATCGGGGGCCGGACGCTAAGGATAAAGCTAAAATGAATTTCTCAATTGCCAGTCTAACAATTTTCATTTGAAGTGTATCACCAGCATTGTGCCGAACACAAACACACAAAACTACTTGGAAGGTGCTCCAGAAATGATCCAGTTACCTGTTGCATCCAAAGAACCCTCACACGTCGAAATGAGAAAGATCTGGCAGGATAACACCCTTATGGGTAGCCATGGGTTGGTGACCGGCGTCTTTCTCTCCTCTTCCGAAGAGTGGTAGTTGCCCTTGGCAGATGTGTGCTGCTGTTCCTGGTCCCGAGCTCCATGACATCTCAGTTCACACCTCTGCTCACTTAGTCATCTATGGAAGGATCACTGACGCCAGGCCTCTACTTAATGATTAGGATTAAGCAAAGAACATGCTAAAGAACATGCAAAGAACACGCATCAAGCCAAAGATGGCAACAATTCCCTTACAAGAGGAACGAAACAGAACGCTGGAAAGTGTGTCAAATGGATTTTTAAAAAACACTGGAAACTATTTTTTTTAAAGAGTGCGACCAAAATTAACTTAATGCTACAAATGTGACTCCCTTTCCCAGAAACTGAATGCGGTCATCTGCATAGTAGAATTTGCTATAAAAGGCGGTTAACTTGGACGAAGTTTAATCATTTTACACTAGCAGCCAAAATTGTTCATAACTTCATGTGTAAATCCACTGTTCAATAACGTGAAGCCTTCCTAGCCAACACACTTTCCAGCTGGTCACAAAGTGGGAAGAAAAGTTCCTTCTGCGTTCTGAAATTTATCCTTGATCACTGTGTCAATACTCTAAGCATGAAGCCCCAAGGTGTATATAAAACTGACCATTTCCTCTGCCCCAAAAGCTCAACAGCACAATAGAAAATTTTAAATGTCTTTTTTTTCCCGATATTCCTTAAACACAGAAAGAACTTTTCTCTGACAGGTTTCCTTATCTGACACAGCCAAGCCACGTTCTGCCGTCGTATGATAAAAAGGCACATATGCACTAAGATTTATAGTGCATAGCCTTCTTGTCATAAGATGGCGTAGCTCTATCCCTAATACAGTCGACTCCACTTTATCGCAACTCCAAGATAGTAAGGAATACGTTATAATTAAACAGAAGTTATCTTTAAGTGGCGCTGTTTGTTTTTAACTTTTATTCATGATTTTCTGACATCCACCCCCTCCTCCCCCAACCCCTCAAAAAAAGATCAAATTACTCGAAAGAGGCGATTGAGCGGATTGCTATTATAAGCGGAGTCGAATGTATAACATTAACCCTAGCGCTCACTTTTACCTTATCCCTATCCAACATTCTTTAACTCCAATTTTACCCTATCCCTTTTCCTCATCCAAAAACAATAATCTTGAATACATAAGCCTTACTCTTAATTTACTACTCTTACTTTCTATTCAGTCCAAACGTGAGTGTTAAATTGGGACACCACATGACCCATATTTATTCACTTTTCATTTCACAACTTGTACAGGTTTGTTATTTTATTATGTGTCAGATACGGAAATCTTCCCTTTTTCTATGACTGTGCAGAGTGGGGGAAGGGTTTAGGGGTCGTCCATAAATAGGCTTATTACATACGTCAAAAAGGGGGGTCGAGGTGAAGGAGGCTTAATGCAAATCTTCCGTACATGATAACTTTTTCCTGATAGCATCTGAAACCAAAGTGAAGAGGGAAGAAGTTGGAAAACCCACGTACTGGAGAGTGAGTAGGGGAAAGGGAGGAGATGGAAGTAACGCTGATGAAGGGAGAATGAGGGAAGAAGAATGTTGAAAAGTCGCGAAAACTGTCTATGTACTTTATGAACGACCCCTTAAAATGATATGATTATGCTTTATTGTTTGGCTTAGAATGTGAGATTAGTGCAAAACCACTTTATGACCAAAATATATTTCATACAGGAAGCATACTAACCGATCTACTACTTATTATAATTAATGGAGAACTTGTACATTAGCGGTCGTTAACTTTAAAAAAAAACCGTTAACGACTGCAAATGCTCAAGCTCTCTATTGTAAAGATGTCATGTCTTAGGTATTTACTCTGAAAACTCTTTCGACACATGGTGGTTTCGCATTAACCAATCACAGCGAGGCCAAACAGTGAAGGTTAACTCTTGAGTTGTGAAGGAAAATATCATCGCTGTGCTGACAGAACAGCCTATCTCATTTTCTTGCCAGTTTCCGAGCAAAACGAAAAAAAAACCAAAGCAGAAAAAAAATGATGGCCCTACCAGCAAGATAATCGAACATAGTTCATTATGAATAACTAACAAATTAACAATAGGTTTGAGATAGACCTTGCTCAGAACAGCGGTGATATGAAAGTTCAGTGATATTAGAATGTTAATGAAAAAGGTTAAGCCTGCAAACTATAATTAAAGAGAAGCCTGACTCAAGCAAACCATTCCATGTCTGTTTGTCTGTGTGTCTCACTGTTTATCTATACTGCATGACTCCTTACTTTTCACATTTCATAGATGAAGAGAGCGAGCGAGCGACAGATTGAGAGAGTGAGAGAGAGAAGAAGACAAAAAAAAAGAATGAGGGTTGTGGATGAATCTGGAAGACGATCTAACGATCTGGAAGTCAAAGCAGACTTACAAACTAGAGTTTAGACACAGGCAAAGTCAGACAGTCACACACACCCACAGACTAGAGGGAACGACAAAGAGACACAGGAGGGGAAGATGGCGAGACACAGACAGGGAGAGAGGCAGAAAGGCGAGCGGACAGACGGACAGACAGTAGGCAGAAAAGCAGGCAAAAAAGGCAGAAAGACAGGCAGGCAGACATGCAGGCAGGCAGGCAGGCAGGCAGGCAGGCAGGCAGAAAGGCAGGCAAGCAGGCAGGCAGGCAGGCAGGCAGAAANTCCAAAAAAAATATCAAATTACTCGAAAGAGCCGATTGAGCGGATTGCTGTTATAAGCGGAGTCGAATGTATAACATCCCTAATCCTAGCGCTCATTTTTACCTTACCCCTATCCAACATTCCTTAACTTCAATTTTGCCCTATCCCGTTCCTCATCCAAAAGCAATAATCTTGAATACACAAGTCGTATTGTTAATTTACTATTCTTATTTTCTATTCAGTCCAAACATGAGTGTTAAACTGGGACACCACATAACCCATATTTATTCACTTTTCATTTCACAACTTGTACTGTTTGTTATTTTATTATGTGTCAGATACGGAAATCTTCCCTTTTTCTGAGACGGTGCAGAGTGGGGGAAGGGTTTAGGGGTCGTCCATAAATAGGCTTATTACATAGTCAAAAAGGGGGGTCGAGGTGAAGGAGGTTTAATGCAAATCTTCCGTACATGATAACATTTTCTGATAGCATCTGAAACCAAAGTGAAGAGGGAATAAAGTTGAAAAACCGACGTACCAGCGAGTAGGGGAAAGGGAGGGAGAGGGAATTAACGCTGATGAAGGGGGAATGGAGGAAGAAGAATGTTGAAAAGTCGCGAAAAGTGATTATGTACTTTATGAACGACCCCTTAAAATGACATGGTTAGGCTTTATTGTTTGGCTTAGAATGTGAGATTAGTGCAAAACCACTTTATGACCAAAAAATATTTCATACAGGAAGCATACTAACCGATCTACTACTTATTACAATTAATAGAGACCTTGTACACTAGCGGTCGTTAACTTAAAAAAAAAACAAAAAACGTCAACTTAACGACTGCAAATGCGCAAGCTCTCTATTGTAAAGATGTCATGTCTTAGGTATTTACTCTGAAAACTCTTTCGACACATGGTGGTTTCGCCCTAACCAATCACAGCGAGGCCAAACAGTTAAGGTTAACTCTTGAGTTGTGAAGGAAAATATCATCTCTGTGCTGACAGAACAGCCTATCTCATTTTCTTGCCAGTTTCCGGGCAAAACGAAAACAACCAAAGCAGAAAAAAAAATGATGGCCCTACCAGCACGATAATCGAACATAGTTCATTATGAATAACTAACGAATTAACAATTTGGTGTAGGTTTGAGATAGACCTTACTTAGCACAGCGGTGATATGAAAGTTCAGTGATATTAGAATGTTAATGAAGAAGGTTAAGCCTGCAAACTATAATTAAAGAGAAGCCTGACTCAAGCAAACCATTCTATGTCTGTTTGTCTGTGTGTCTCAATATCTATCCATACTGCATGACTCCTTACTTTCACATTTCATAGATGAAGAGAGCGAGAGAGCGAGAGAGCGAGCGAGCGAGCGAGTGAGCGACAAACAGAGAGAGAGAGAAGACCAAAAAAAAAAAAAGAGTTGTGGACGAATCTAGAAGACGATCTAACGATCTGGAAGTCAAAAGCAGGCTGACAGATAAACTAGAGTTTAGACACAGGCAACGTCAGACAGTCACACACACCCACAGACTAGAGGGACAGACAAAGAGACACAGGAGGGGAAGATGGCGAGACACAGACAGGCAGAGAGGCAGAAAGGCGGGCAGACAGACGGACAGACAGCAGGCAGAAAAGCAGCAGAAAGACAGGTAGGCAGACATGCAGGCAGGCAGAAAGACAAGCAGGCAGGCAGGCAGGTAGAAACGCAGGCAAGCATTCAGACACAGCACAGTTCATAAGACAGTCAGGCAATAGGTACGGCAAGCAGATGGATGGATGGATGGATGGATGGATGGATGGATGAATGGATGGATGGATGGATGGATGGATGGATGGATGGATGGATGGATAGAGGAAAACAACAAGCTCTAAAGGAAAATGGCAATGACTTTAACAGATAAATAAGATTAAGACAGCACGCGCTCTCGTGAGTGAGAAAGACAGGGAGAGAGAGGAAGGAAGAAGGGGTGGGGAGAGAGGAAGACAGGAAAATGCAGCATATATGTATAGTGTATTATTGAATGATTGTATATAATGAATGAGCTGTTCGTATATAACATTGTTTACACTGGTTTATACGGGAACAAAAAGCGCAGCTTGAGAAAATGGCTGACGGAGCCCCGCTGCAAGATAAACTCTCTGAGATCAGCGATAGCCCTCCGCGCAAGGTCCCACGTGCGACCAAGACCGGACTGAACTCCTACCTTGGTCAACTAACCACTGCCTAAAAAGAAAAGTAATTTTGAGTTTGAAATTCACATTACTTTCTTCAATAAAAAAATACCAGATCTTACGCTACTGTGATTAAGAGAAATTTTTACTAAACTGTATAATATGGATAAAGACATGTTTATAATGCTGCAAAAATCTTGCAAGATAGCACCTTACGTATGCGAAATTACTTTGTTCCCAGTCAAGAATTACCGGATTTGAACCTCAGCACCTGAAGACGAAAGCTGTGGCTTTTGAAACTTTTTAGCATTGAATTTCAAGTGTTCTTAGATCATTATTTCTTGCAGCATTGTGGTGCAATTTGAAGAACTGTTATATCTATGCATTAAGTGTTGAAAAGGTTCAAAAATGAGGGCCACCGAGCTGGTAAAGCCTCTAAAAATAACACCTATGAAGAGAGGTTTTTCTGAGATCCAGAAGAAGACGGCGACAAAACCACATTCTGGTTTGCAGACACCTGTATACAGGTTGCAAGAGCCTAATTGGTAAAAAAAAAATGGACTATCAGAGTCGATAGTAGCTTAGTCCAAAGGACAAATTGCGTAGAAATAATCAAATAACGTGAAACCACACCGCAAAAGTGGTGAAATTCAGTCTTGAATTTGTAAAAAAATATTTCTTGCAGACAGTGTTTCCCAATGGCTTCAGCGGATTTCATTTGTGCGGGCCTGTAATCTGCAAAAGAAGGTCAAAATTTTTAACCCCTTTTCATGTAATTTAAAATTGTGAAAAATCTAATTGAAGGACTGCCATTGTAAACGTATATAATTTGAGCACAGTGATGACACCAGACCTGCAGGCTAGTCTTGGCCATCTCGGAAAGCTCCTATGGTCCGAGAAGAAATGTTTATTAAATGACTCAAAGAGGCTTTTACAATTTGGCTCCTGCAACCTTTGTAGGGATTTGGGAATGTTGACATGTCTGACGTCGTTCAAATTAGACTCCCCCAAATTTTTTTTTTTTAAATTTAAAATGCTTAAAATTATTTTAGCATAAACTGTTCAAAGGACACTGTTTAACAAAAGAGGAAACAAGTATGTTTATAGTCAAAGATCTGGGTCATTCCAACGTAACTGACGGGACATTTAGACAATACTTTTCAAACAAAAAATACTCGCAGATATAAGCCATTTTATTTAGTTTCCTTTATACAAATCAAAAAAGCAATGGCAAATTAACTGACAAAACTTACATTTGACTTAAGACATAAATTGGATCTCATATAATCACACGTTAGGGGGTTGGTAACTGATGGGACAGAAAAAGTACCTTCGTTTTTACATGGTAACCCAAAGTAGCAAAATTTCTGAAATTCAACCACTGATAATAGAAAAACTTTTATACACTCGGATAATGCATCTTAACATGTGGGTAAAGCAATTTTATCCAACAACAATAATTTAGCACACTTGGTCGTCTTTCTGAGTAACTGATGGGACCAAAAAAAAATTGTAACTGATGGGACACAATGGTAACACAATATTCTAGAGAAGAAAGCTACTTTGCACATGACCATGCATGGAAGAAAAATCTACCAAACACTGTTATTCCTACTATATTGCACAATGATGCACCAACTTGCTTTATAGTAAGTTGCATTTGGAAACTGGTCCTCAGGTAACATTTTACGTGGAATGACCTGACTGGAATTTGCCTTCTAACCATACAATTTCTACCAGTACTTAAAAATATTAATGAGATCAGACTGCCTTTTAGACTCACAGCTCGCAGTCTTCAGCGGCATTTCGACCAACAATCTATAAGCACATGTCAGGATAACGACAAATAAGGCGTTCAAGAGGCTTCTACAAAGTCCTAAATTTGAGGCGCCCATTTTAAAGAAGAAATGAACGGTTTGACATTAATTTTTATGATACAGATACAAAACAATGAGGCAAAGAATTCCAAATTAAGAAAATATGGAATCGAGATATTGATTATTGTGTTTTACATGTGGTGGACGTCTTCCCCAAATCACATACTATAAGGAGTATTTGATGTCTGATGTTTTATATCGTCACTTTACTTCCAGCAGGTTTTATCACTGTCATTTTAAAGCAACTTTTTTAGCCCTATCTTCCAAGTCATTGCCGACCTCGTGCTGTTGGCATGATTGAATGATCCCGCTCTGATCTCAGTGACTTCCCTTAAATAGTTAAATGAATGAGATTGTGCTCACTACAATGGCCTGAAAGTCGACGAAATTCAGGGTCAGAAGAAGCGGAGGAGGCAAAGATGTGTTTGAACAGCACCAAAACAAAGAAGTCTTGACATGATATCTCTTGGAGCCGCTGTCTTGCATCATTCAGAGATTTCAGTTTTGTTTGCGTCACATGTTTAAATCTCCTATTTCGGCTAACAGTGAAACATGAGTAGGATATTTTGTTTTAGGGTATACCAGAAAATTGTTGAAGCACCTTTCCTGTTTCATCTATGTTCGAATTTATCTACTGTGACTTAAGCTGGCTTTAGAGACGTTACCGACTTGGAATGACTGAATGATACTGGTAAGAGCTCAGAAAATCCTCTTGAATGGATAAGTGAGTGCATAGAAGGTTCTGCTCACCAAAATGACCACGAAACCAACCAACTTTCAGGTCTCAGGAGACGAAGGCAGCAAAAGACATTCTTGGAATAGCGCTGATACAAAGAAAAGCGCATCTCACAAACCTCCAGACATGCAGCTTTCACATTCCCTCGGGTCTCTTTAATTCTTATGTGTACGCCACACTCGTATTTAAACCAGTACAAGCAGGACAGAGGAAATCTTATCAACTTAACTGAAAACGGAAGGCGCAAAGCACATCTAGATCTGACAAACCCCCAGACGCGGAATGGGGTTCTACAATCTGTTTTAAATCATATTCAAGTTTATCCTCCCGTGGATTTATATATCTCCAAATGAATCATTCCGAACATTTCGTCGACACTTCCTCTGACGGATCCAATAAAATAAAAAGAAAAATTGCTCACATATATCACTGTTACTACGAAAACAAGTTGAAACGTGAAATAAAGTAGCGTACTATTGAGTAAAATAAAAATTACTGCAACCATCGCCTTAGGATTTCCAGGGTAAAAATGGCATGTGGATGTTGACTATTGTGTTTAAATGTGGGGCTCAATATATGGAAGTCATATTATCACTTCATTAGTTCCAAAGGGTGGTAGTTAACTGTCTGAGACAGAATCATTCTGGAACAATTGTTTTATGGTTTACTTAATTTAGTAGATTATCGTGGCTATAGCTGAAAGCTTGCCGACTTGGTGGTGTCGGAATATATGATCCATGTTTAGAGCTCAGTAAATCTCCGTTAATGAATAAGTGAGTGCACAGGAGGTCCTGGTCACCAAAAAGGCCACGAAACAGATCTACCTTCCTTTTTTTTGTCCTTTCTCCCTTCTGCATGATTTTGTATTACTGTTTCGATAGCTTCCCACATTATTGTACATGTTACAATCAGGAAAATAAAAGTTCTGAGACCAGCTTTCAGCTTGCAATAAAACAGAGCAGTAAAAGACATTCTTGGAACAGCAGCTTTTAAATTATTTCGTAAGTTTTAATTAACATGTGTGCTCTACAGCTTTCAAGCATTTTGTTTTGTTTTTCTATTAACCTGTCCACACAGAAGAATACTTGTGCATTTTAACTGAACTGAAAAATATGGGAGAGGGGTGCAAAGAAGTCCTTGGAACAGAACCGAGACAAAAGCAGGGTACATCTGACAAAACTCCTGAAATGAAGAGTAGTTCTTTACTCCATACATGTTTAAATCATAATTATTCGACATTACTCTTCCATGGATATACACACCTGCAAAAGAATCATTCCATAACTTTCGTCGACCCTTCCTCTGAGGGCATCAATGAAATCGAAATGACGTGGTGGGAACTGATGCGTTCAATTCCCTCTATTCCCACAAGACAGTCCAAATTCCTCGGCCATCTGACCGAACACATAATATGAAGGCGAGGCAAAAATCGAGATACACCCTGTACCCTGTTTGCTCAGTTTATAGCAGAAATTGTGAGAGTCTATAACGGCTTCGGTGGCTCTAGTGTAAAGCTTTGAAATGACACTAGCCTAAGAGCAAGTTTTTCTCCTTTGTTAACGGTGGGTAACAGACGGGTAAACGGTAAAGATGTTTGTTTTTTTTAACCGTTGATGCCACTTAATGATCATCTGATTAACTGATTGGACTTACTCTTAAAATAAGAATTCCTTTCAAAGTTTGGCCCGCTGAACATAAAACTCAGACCTACTTAAAATGAAATTCCTTTTTGACCGCTTTTAACTGTTAAAATATTAAACATAATGCGTAATATTAAAGGAACAGATCAAATCCTAGTTACTCTGGGGTTTGTGAAAAAATTGATGTGTTGGATGTTACCTCTTTATAAACGAGGACTTTCGTCTTATTTCACGCATTAAAAGAAAAAAAAACGAGAAAACCGACTATAACCCCATCCCTTTCCATAACTCTAACACTGTTCCTAAACCGATCCGCGGCCGCGAAAGGATTTCCGCACGCGCCTCATAGCTTAGATAAACATACCAAAGAAAGATTATTTTGGTGGGGTTGCTATAAAAAAAGTGGGGCCTGCATTTTTGTGGGGAAAACGTAAAGAAAGAAAAAAAAGTTGTATGATGTGCGTCTCAATTACGTTACTCTGTAATACTATCAGTCTGTGGGGGGCAGTATAACATACTACACGGCGTTCAAGAGGCACATATTATACATAATCAATCAGTGATTAGTTAATAAGAAGTGAGGAAATTGAGTAGGAAAGGAACAGATTTGAACTCGGGTCGTCGGCATGGTAACTCACACAATTACTTTTAAGCAAGTCTTTCGTATAGAGCAAAATTGACAAAATTATCTTTACAAAAGTATTGTTTTGAATTGTGGGTGTTTGTAAGTGTTGTTTTGAAGAAACAAATTTAATCACTAATATTTACCAATTCTGGAAAACGAATACACTTTTTTAGGCTATTAATAATGACAGTTTCTGCATTGTCTTTATTGATTCCTTTGTACTGTATAAAATAATTGCTAAAGAACTATGATCCGGAAATCGTCCGCGTTCACCTGTGCACGGAGTTTTCTATTGTCAGTGATGCAGAGTGCACTAGCAGCAAACCATCGCGAAAAAAAAACACCTAAAAAACAGGAAGTCAGAAATTTGGAATATTTCATGAATTTTTCATTATTGGAGCAAAAATGGGCGACAGACGGAAAGGATTTGGGAGGATTTTCAAACGCACCTCAGATCTAAAAAACGTTAAAGAACACCAATAGTGTATTTTACTGACCGTGGCAACTTTTAATCCATTTCTAAGAAAGCTAGACTAGTAACCGTGAAAGCAGTGTGAAGTCGATAATCCATCCAGAAACATTAATTTAAGATGTCGAACTGGAGCTAAAAGTGGGACACGCTGCAATTTTGTAGCAGACTAGTATATAGTTATTTTCATTACTTTGTACTAACCACAAAAAATGTTCTCCATAACAAGGACGCAACCTTGAGAGCGTCCGCTCATGACATGTTGCTCATGGAGCAGATGTTTCACATTATGCCGCACAAGTACAGAATCTTCGAATGTTTGTGTATGTATACAGGTTTTATTAGCTCCTAATATGGGTAAGAATGAAGCATTATCTAAGTGTTTAGCTCCAGAGCGAAAAATAAATTTGGAAGGATTTCCATATGTGGTAACTCCTAGTACCTACGACAACGGTGTCAGTCAGTACCTTAATTCCGAATAACGTACTAATACTTATACAACCATAACCCTAGCCCCCCCCCCCCCNCCCCCCAACCCTAACCCAACCCTTAACCCTAACACTAATGCCTATGAGACAGGAACATCAGTCGAAGCGAGCATAACTCCTTATCGCCAGCTACCACATATGGAAATCCTCCCCATTAAATTGTGGTAATCATCTCAAAAATTTCAATGATAACTTTATATAGACAGATTCAGCAAATGCCTTTGCTGTTTCACTACACCAGTTTCTATGCTACACGAGTTTAGTAAATGGAAGGATTTCCATATGCGGGCCATCCTACAACATGCTCCTGGCCCCATACCAATAAATACACTAAAGAGGGATTATTTTGATGGGGCTGATATAAAAAAAAAAAGGGCTTGCTTTTCTGTGGAGGATGCACAAAGAAAGACAAGTGATCGTTTTCAAATTTTTAATATTGCAATCTCGTTTTCCCTGCAAGTAGCTGGATGGCCCACATAAGGAAATTCTTCCGAGTAAAGATTTGCAAGGGGCATCCATGAACGAAGAGAATACAAGATGTTCGAAGATTCATATCGCATAGTTTACAAATGAAGACATCCATATTATAGACAATAAGCGAGGATACCCCGCTACAAGACAGAAGAAGAGAAAGTAAGGATGACAAAGAGTAGTGTTGTACTCAGCTGTAGTTTCCTTGTGCCCATGATGGTCTGCCGCTCCGTCGAGGTCGTGATCTGAAGGCCATGTCGTGGTGTAGAGGCCGATAGTCAGCCCTCAACGTTATGCAATGACTCGACCATCTCTATGCTGGTACACACTTGCAGCATTTCCTGATCTTACTTGTAATAAATTAAACTGTGGTCTTTTGCTTTGAGGACATTTCGACACCAACAAGACAGTGACTGTCAGTTGAAAAAACAACATGTCTCCACCGCAGCAATAGCTGATTAAAATGATCAGTCCACGAGTCTGTCGGTACTAGTTTAGACTAGTCTAGATGTCCGCGTACACTCTCCAGTCAACATGTGATCAGTGACTGTCACGGATTCTCGTGATTTTCTTCGTGAACTTTGCCATGAACAGTCTTCATGACAGACCAATTTTTTTTTTTTTTTTTTAAATGTAAATGAGTTACGACTNCTAGTTATTTTCATTACTTTGTACTAACCACAAATACTGTTCTCCATAACAAGGACGCAACCTTGAGAGCGTCCGCTCATGACATGTTGCTCAGGGAGCAGATGTTTCACATTATGCCGCACAAGTACAGAATCTTCGAATGTTTGTGTATGTATACAGGTTTTATTAGCTCCTAATATGGGTAAGAATGAAGCATTATCTAAGTGTTTAGCTCCAGAGCGAAAAATAAATTGGGAAGGATTTCCATATGTGGTAATTCCTAGTACCTACAACAACGGTGTCGGTCAGTACTTTAATCCATAATAACTTACTAATACTAATACAACCCTAACCCTGACCCTACCCCTCCCAACCCTAACCCAACCCTTAACCCTAACACTAATGCCTATGAGACAGGAGCATCAGTCGAAGCGAGCGTAACTCCTTATCGCCAGTTACCACATATGGAAATCCTCACATAAATGGTCTCTGGGATAATCTGTGAAAAATGGCTCAAAATGAGCATTGCTGATGAAAAATAGTATGACTGACTGAGACTGATGTAATCTAGTCTTCCGCGCTAAAAATGTCATTTTTAATCCCATTTTCATTAAATCGTTGTGGTCATCTCAAAACTTCAATGATAACTATAAATAGACAGATTCAGCAAATGCCTTTGCTGTTTCACTACACCAGTTCCTATGCTACACGAGTTTAGTAAATGGAAGGATTTCCATATGCGGGCCATTCTACAACATGCTCCTGGCCCCATACCAATAAATACACTAAAGAGTGATTATTTTGATGGGGCTGATATAAAAAAAAAAGAAGGGCTTGCTTTTGTGTGGGGGATGTACAAAGAAAGAAAAGTGATCGTTTTAAAATTTTTAATATTGCAATCTCGTTTTTCCCTGCATGTTGCTGGATGGCTCACACATGGAAATTCTTTCGAGTAAGATTTGCAAGGGGCATTCATGAACGAAAAGAATGCAAGATGTTCGAAGATTCATCAGTGTTCATGTCGCATAGTTTACAAATGAAGACAGCCATAATTATTACAGGCCACAAGCCAGCATACCACACAGAAGAAGTGAGAGCAAGGATGACTAAGAGTATTTTTGTACTCAGCTGAGTTTCCTTGTGCCCATGATGGTCTGCCGCTCCGTCGAGGTCGTGATCTGAAGACCGTGTCGTCGTGTAGAGGCCGCGAAAACCGTCAGCCATCAACGTTATGCAGTGACTCGACCATCTCTCTGCTGATACACATTTGCAGCATTTCCTGATCTTACTTGTAATAAATTAAACTGTGGTCTTTGGCTTTGAGGACATTTCGACACCAACAAGACAGTGACTGTCAGTTGAAGAAACGACATGTCTCCACTGTAGCAATAGCTGATTAAAATGATCAGCCCACGAGTCTGCCGGTTCTAGTTTAGACTAGATGTCCGCGTGCTCTCTCCAGTCAACATGTGAGCAGTGACTGTCGCGGATTCTCGTGATTTTCATCGTGAACTTTGTCATGAACAGTCTTCATGACCGACCGATTTTTTTTTTTAAATGTAAATGAGTTGCGACCCAACGGTCCGTCAACGGATGTGAGGACAAATCTTGTAAACAAACAGATGAATACATGAATTAAATAAAAAGACGGAGTGAGACAGGTAAAAAATCTACTCACTGGCTTACGCTAGTGTACGGAGAGCTTTCCCCTACTGAAATTTGCCAGTTTTTCATTCAAAATCTCAAACGAAATAAACAGCATTTATTTAACTATGAAAATTGTTATCGTGAACAGTCTTTACTGAAAATGTGTAATGTTTCGTAGTTCATTCCATAATGGGTTATGTGCTTCTAAAATCAATGTACTGCTGATTATCTCTGGATATACAGAGGTAGTGGGGGCGAGAATGACATCCCCTCATCAACTAACGCATTAACAAATATAGATCAAGATGCTGTGGGCGGTTTTTCATGCACGCCTCCTCCAGTTAAACCGTGACTACTACGTCTCTTGTTCTCACTTCATAGCCTATTTCCTTGACTTAATCAAAATAAAAGGAACAAAACGGGACCAGAATTATACACACTATTATATAACATCATCCAGACCCTTCCCCATTTCTTTCCCTACATCCGTCTCATAGACCACTTAATGTAGGCAATCATGCTTAGGATAGTGCAATGAAAGAATGCATTGACGTATAGCAAGGAGGTACAGGGGAGAGCACATGATGGCCCATAAGGGTTGTTGAGGCGTCTTCTCATACCATATCAGTCATAGTCGTACATTCAATGGAGCTGGAATATACTGACGATCAGGAGAGGAGAATGGAATAAGGGAAGAGGGAGTGGCACACAGAGGACATGGGCGGGTCTCTCTACTCAATTATGCTGAGAAAAAACCAACACTTTTCTCGCATACCACGTGTGAGCAATACTCACTTAAAAGAAAGATGTAAAGAACTCACACAGTCTTTGTGCACTGCCAAGAGAACTGGAAGAATAATTCGGTAAACGAGAGACGAACTCAACACTGGTTCATTTCATGGCATCTGCACAATATCAACTTAAGACGAATGATCTAATAAGCTCGCCCGGCGCGTTTGTGCGTTTTGGAGCAGTTGGAGGTTACACATTCCACAATCATGATGTTCAGCGTAATAGATCTACTTTTTTCTTCAAAGTGTTGTTAGTGGGTAGATCTGCTTATTGAGATGGGATTGAAAGGGAGCAAGTTGGTGTGGGGGAAGGGGGAGGGAAGGGTTGGGAGAGGGGTTAGAAGTTCTAACCGACACTTAAACAATGATAATTCAATGGCGGCAGTGCTGTGGTAGAGTGCGGAGGGGCAGACTTTTTCGTTTTGGTGGGGTGGTGGGGAAGGGGGGCACACCTGCACTTCATTTTGCAAGTGCAATGAATGAGAAGGATTATCATTTGTGCATGGCAGAAGAATAAGATGATAATAATATATATAAACATAGGTAACCAGTGGATGCCAGTGGGTTTTATGTGTATTTGGAGACCGTTTGAATCATCGATGCCACATTAAAGTTGGAAAAGTTATATTATTTATTATCTTCAGTGGCTCAGTTGAAAGGAACTGCACCTAGAATATAAACGCTTGAATCCAGTGATCCATGCGAAAACGCCTGAAAATACAGTAAGGCACTGTGTGCTTTGAGGACATAGAACCGCACAGAGAAATATGAGATAAACAAAGTTAGACGAAAACGAGTGAGATGAAAGAGATAGTTACTAGATCTGATTCCACCCATCTACAGAGCTTACACGTAACTGCCAAGGTGTGGGGCGTGAGTCTAAAAGAGTTAGGGGAAGATACTTGACTCACAGCCTAAAAGTTCCACACTAATATTTCAAAAATGTTAAGCCGCGTACATTTTCTCTCTCCCTGATCATTTGTGAGAAACCACCACTAGAATATCGGGATTTTCACCATGCGCATGCCACTAGTATATATGCTGTGTGACATCATAAGGCGAGAAATGCTGGCAGACGACTGGTGCAGACATAATTATGGGCAAACTGTCTGGATCAGTCGTCTGCGAGTATACCTTGCTTCTTGACGTCACATAGCACCAGAAACGGCACCAATCTCGACATTCCTGCAGCAATTTCTCAGAGACTGTCCGGCGAAAGGAAATATAAATGCGGTTTAAACTGGATGAAATAATAATATGGACTTAGGCTGTGAAGCAAATAACTATCCTTGTCCCTTTGAAATGGTTAAACTGGACGGTCTTCTCACAGGCGTCTTCTGCATAGTCTCTTACTCCTTTAACAAAAGATTATCTAGATTCAAGTTACAATCGCCGTTTTGAATTGACACCTGATTCGTGCAAACGAGGAATACGTAGAATACTAGTAGATTCGTTTTCTTCATCTCTTTATGCATATATAGAAATCAGGAAGTATGAACTCTTGTAACGTACAGTGATGAAAGAACAGAAGTCACGAGGCAAACAGCTCTGGGGGAATCTGAATGACCGATCAACGCAAAGTTTAACATTCACTTTATTGGGCGATATCCCTAAAGGTCTCCTTCCTCCAGGGCTATAAGAAGTATAAAATGCGCACAAACAAAAGTCAGAGTAAGAATAACTAAACTGAAATTTGTCGAGGAAGCTGACTGCAACTTTCTGAAATATTAGCATTCATTCGCTGATACAGGTCCCTTACTACCGATTGGGCTCACTAAAATTTGTTTACCCACCGGTAAATGCAACTTTAATCAGAAGTCCCAAAACTAAAAAAGATTTACGTGTATTTTGCATTCCTCTTTCTCTTTTTTGCCATGCCCTGTACCTTCAGGTTAAGTTCCCAGGGAACAGATTTTAGCACTGTGTCCATTTTACTATAGTTTGGCCGGAACTTATTTTTCAAGGGTATATTCTTTGTTGGCTGGGGTGGGCAAAGCAAAGAAGACCCTTTCACTTTTGACCAGTTAGAAAAGTAGGATGTGTCTTCAAAAGCCGATTCAGCTCAAAATCTTCATGGCCCTGTGACACTTTCAATGAATGACAATTTGGGGCACAAAATGATCTAGAATTTACATAGTTCTCAATGATATAGAAGTACTTGCCAATCTCATGTGGACACTTCGGAAAGATTATAGAGCCCTCATGGTGGAAAACCATGGTAAAATTAAGTACAGGTCTATAACCTTTATGCCTTTTCTGATGCTTAGTGCGAGTACTACTTGGCATAGTATTCTCCCCTAGTCTGTGAGCGTAGTCCAAGGAGAAGGCTCATTAAGACCAATGTTTAACGGTGCGTTCTAAAACAGCCGTCTTGAGGCCAATTACTCGCCGGTTCTCGTCAGGACAATGCCACGGCGCGTGCCAATTAGTCAGCAACTGCTTGTCCCAAGTCATTTCCGTTTCATTGCTTCTAATATACAAAGAGGTGATGAGGGAGGCCAAGGTTATCTAGATAATTATCAATGCTAATTCAGGTGGTGATGAGTGAGTCAAGATGTAATAAGAGCAACACATTTGTCATGCCTATGTACGAGGTTCTTATTTAACACGCAGTACTAACGTTGTCAGACGAAACAGACTGATGAATTTGGGTTATAGCTGCGAGACTGAGACACCCAAAGAGTGCATACCTTCACCATGGGATAAATGTTTCGGAAAGTTTTTGTGGGAGAGGTCGGAGAGGAGGTAGTTATGTGACCGCCCTTCAAATTTTGTGCAACGATACTCATTCTGCACCCTTATCCACCCCGGATCAAATCCAACTTTTTGGTCAAGATGCGTTATTTATGCTGGTCTGTAACTTTTTGAGTTATGATGCTGATATCCACTGAATAAACTAAACAAGCAAATTAAATAATCAAAAAAGCAGAACGAAAAAACGAACAAACAGTAGTTCATGCCGTTACATCCATTACATTAGGCCTGAAGTCGCGGTAAGGATGTTGCAGTAAGGATGTCGCAGTAAGAATGTCACAGTAAGGATGTCGCAGTAAGAATGTCGCAGTATGAATTTCGCAGTAAGAATATCGCAGAACCGATTTTTGCAGTAAGGACATAGTACGCAGTTACAACATTATATTTGGTTAAGAAAAAAAAGAGAAAAAAATTGTCGGACACGTCTTTTTCATATTATGTGTACACCAACCATTTCAGTTCTACAACAGATCGAACCTTTTCACAGAGTTTCATGCAAATTTGTAACTACTGTACTCTGCTTTCTTGTTGACTTACCACTGTGAAAGTAACTATGATTCCGTTATCCACTTGGTTTTTTGTTCAAAACAAGTTTCCATGCATGGATCAATAAAGTTTATCTTATCTTATCTTATCTCTTATCTTATCTGTTTTACTAGAATACATTTCAAGCCCAGAATAATCTTTCCACTGAATTATCGCGTAAATATCGCCATGAGATTTGGACATACCTCATTAAAATCTTTTTTAAAAAAAACAGCTTTTGGAGATACATTCTATTGCTTTTACATATGTGCCCCAAAAAGTAACGATTTCTTATTCTGAGGAATCTTGCAACTTCATGAAGTTGGAAACAGTCGGTGATATTTTTAGTAATCTTGTTCACAAACAAACAACTGAACAAGCAAGCAGTCAAACAAACCATCAAACCCAGCAAACAACACCACAGATGAATAACAAACACCACAGACAAACCACACAGAAAAAAACAACCAAAAAAAACTTTCACTGGTAACAACATAACACCAGCCTAAAACATGATACACAAAAATTAACCGCGAAGACAGCAACCTTTCTTGCTGTAAGCTATGGCATCCCGGATTTGCATGTTTGTTTATATTGTCATGATTCACCCAAAAGATTATCTACGCCACCAGTTGGCTGTAACATGAATATCTAAGCAGGTCATTACCCAGCACGCTAAAACGCTTACAAGTCTAAGCCCACGTAACAGTGTGCATGCATTACGCTGAATGTTGATAAGGTGCTGTGAGTTTCATTCGTTTTCTGTTTGTGGAAGATATGCCAGTGATAGCAGATTTGTCGCTGTTATCGTGTTGTATAATGATAAGCCTATAGTTCTTTTAAGCGAAGAGTTGGCATTAAAAAAAAAAAACTAAACCAGGATCAGCATGTGAGAACTTTGAACCTGTTGTCATGTAATGGCTATGGATTTATCATTTATAAAGCAATTCCAAACCCAATTTGTTATCACAGCTGATATTCATCCCCTTAAGA